>VWZN01015324.1:143264-190218 GCA_013396955.1 Regulus satrapa | reverse complement strand
GGAGCGGACGGTGAGCTGCCCGTGTCCCACGCAGGGCTGTGTGTCTGCCAGGAGAAGGGCCTGAGGTGATGGTGAGAGGCCACAGCTGATGAAGGAAACGGGTCAAGGGTCCCCGTGCCCACCAGGGGTCTGAGGGGATGGGGAGGGTCTGCCTGCGAAGAAGGTGGAGGGCTTGAGATGGCGGTGGGAGATCCCCCTTCTCACAGAGAGCCTTTGGAGACAGTGGAGATGCCTTCACTTGGAATTGATCACAGTGGGTGAAGAACACCCGCCTGGTGAAGGGCCTGAGGTGGTGGTGAGGGACATCTGCCTGAGGAGGTTCTCAGCATCACCCGGGGATGTCCTCGTCTTCCCGGCCTTGCTGAGAAGCAAGCTCCCGTGGCTGAGAAAGGGGATGGTGTTCATTGGGAGTGGGGCTGCTCCCTCTGGGGGAACCGTGTCTGGGGAAAAAGGGTGAAGTGTGAGCCCCTTGCTGCAGGGTGACCCCCTGGTCATCATCCTCCACTTTGCTTGCAGACAGACTCGCGTTCAACTGGTGGCTTTTAAGTGTTTCAAAGCGACAGAGAAGAAGGAAGGACTCTCAGTGGGCTAAAACTTGTTACACCCTAGGCTTGTCTTCCTTGGAAAAGATCTAGTGGAAAAAGTTGGAAACCACTTTGCCAGAATTGCTTACTTAAGGGTTGGCAAGTTAGGTGTTGTTCCTGGTGTTTCTCTGGAGCAGCAGAAAGAAAGGCCAGGCTGGGAGTGATGCTGCTCACCAGCAGGTGCCCAAGGTGTCTTTGCTTCCTTAAGGATGGGGACAGAGCTGCAGAACGGTTTGCTGTGCCACCAGGGTCTGTGCTCTGTTCAGTTCTCTTGCAGAAGGAAGAAGGAGGTTGATGTTGATCTATATCTTGCTCTGAAAACATTGTTTATAGTTGCTGAGTACTGTCCAGCGACTGCAGCGCTTCACCCCAGAGCAGCAGTGTGATCGTGGTGGGTGATGTAATTCCTGTGTGCCTCTCCTCAGGTTGTTCCAGACTCACTGTGCCTAATGCCATCTCTGAGTGTGCTGTAAAGGCAGGAGGCTGGGGGGTTGTTGGTTGTATAAAACATCTGTTTTCTTCTGTCACGTTTTGGCTGTTTACCTCCAGCACCAGGGTCCTGGAGTTTTCCCTCTCTCTCTCCAGCCTGTCGCTCAGGGGAGTGTTTTTTAATTACTCATTTCCTCTGCAGGCTGCTTCATTTTGTACTTAGTAATTTAGTTATAGCTCCCTAGCTGCTCACTCTCTGAGGTGTTTTGGTTTCTGACGTGTTTCATTTTCTAAAAGAGGTGTCCTTTAGTGTCTGGTTAATTAATCTGGCTTTGTAAAACAAGACCACCTGAAGCCCTGGGCACTTCTGTTGTCATTCCCTCTGGCTCTGGTGTCTGTGCAAGCTCTCTCCTCCCTGTCATTCTATTTCTTCCCTTGGTTAATCATAAGCATTGTGACAGAAAACTATGTCCAACAGCTGCCTCGCTGCTTATTTCTCTCCCCTTTGCTCCTGACTCCTGGAGTAGGAATGGAACTTTCCTTCTGCATTGCTTTAAAGGGAGGAGTTTAATGTACACTTCTGAACTCTACACAATAAGGCATCCTCGCAGCTTGGCTGCTGTTTGAGCTACATAAATAAACTTGGTGCTCCTCCCTTTCTGACTTCCAGAGTAGGAAAATGTTTTGCATCAATCTAAAGGAATTTGCCCCCTTGCTTCTATCAGGTAAACAACTCCTTACTGGCCAGTCAAGGGTCTGTAACCCAGACCAGGAAAAATAAAATCATGTTGAAACTTGGTGTGCACAGTCTTGATTGATGCTTGAAACTGCTGTTGTTTTGTTATCTCCACTCTTGAAAAATCAGATAATTCAGTCACCCTCTCTCCACACACACACACACACACACACACACACAAAAATCTCTCCCAAGTAAACATAAAGTGCCATTTCTTTCCTGTGGAGAAGCCTGTGTGCTCACTGCCAGCTAATGTCAGGAGGAGGACAAAGTGAGGACAGCTTGTAGTGCCCTGACTTTGCGCAGTGTTTTCTGCATATTATGGTAACACTCCTGCCGTGTTTGATACAGCCACACCTTTTCCGTGTACCAGCAGGATGTACGGTTTATGTTAAATTTCACACATTCCATCCAGTGTTTTTGAGCGAGGTCCTTGTGATGTGGGCAGCTCTTGCTGGTAGTATTCTAAAAACCAGTTGTTTGATGGTTGTCCTCTCTTTTCCCCCCATGCCTGTAAAGGATGGGGAGAAATGTGCAAGGTGCTGTTTTCTTTGGACCACTGCAGTCGCTGCTGCTGCTATATTTCAAGCAAAGGAAATTCTTGTTCCTCATGAGATCATGAATGGAAGCAGAGGGTTCCAGGAAAAAGTGTCTTTCAGTTGTAGTTCATACTATTCGTTAAAAAATAGACTATGAGCTCATAAATTCTGTTTTCTGAGGTTCCTTCCCACTTTACTATTTCTGTGTAGAACTTCTCTTTTCTAAGTTTTCTAATTCCTGAGATGTACGGAGGATCCTTGTCAGGAGGGGTGGGAAAGGGAGGAAAGAGGGGGAGTTTGAGACCTCTCTTGAAGGCTGTACTTACCTCCTGTCTCAACAGCCCTACTCAAAATCGAGGGCTTTTGAAAAGCTTTCTGTGGCTTCCTCCATCATCGTGTGCTGTGTGTGGATTCTCTGCTGTAACCAGGATTTTACTGCTGGGCAGGAGTATCATATTCCACAGCTGTGTTGTCACGGGAGGTTGTATTTCACAGATGTGATGACATAACTATATGGTATAATTAAACAGTAATAACCAACAAAGAGGACATTTCCTAGAGGTTAATGACAGTTAGGAACAAAGTGGGTGGAAGAGTGGAGGGCCTAAGGTGCAGCTGAAGATCTTTAATCAGTTTAATTAATAAGTGCCACACTACAGCAGACAGTTACAAATATAAATCAAGATGGAAATTATGGAAGTACTTACATCAAAAATAAGTGCTTCAAATCACATTAAGGATTTGCTAGAACCTCTTCTTATAGCTTGTGATGTTTTTTTTAGCTGTGCTGGTGGGAGCTGGAAATCTGTAGATAAATATCTGGGTATTTTTCTGTAAGAAAGAGAGGAACTCAAAACTACAAGGAGAATATGCACTAGATTTTAAAAACTCTTGGTACCAGCAAAAGTGTAAGATAGAGCAGGAACCATTAACTGGAGTTTTTTTTTTCTGGTTGAAGACAGCAATTCCTTCAAATTTATGATGTAATCAGGTGTTTACAGGACCAGATTAATGATGAATTATTAACTTTTTCTTTGTTGTCTTCAAAATTGACTCAGTTTTAAAAATAACTGGCAATAACAAGTTAGACACTCCCAGTAACTAAAATAAGCATTCATTTAGTTATTTAATTCTTTTGTTCTCCAGAACAGAAGGAAATGTAACAGTTGAAAGTTAAACTTGCTAACCTGAATTTTAAGTAGCTATGAGTCAGGTCTTCAGATGCTCCTAAATACAAAAGTTCTATTGACAAAAGCTGCAAATGTTGCTTGAGCATAGCCTGATAATAGCACTTGAGCTTTTTGAACTGTGAGCTCAATAGATTGGAAAATGATGCTTGTCTGGGAATGTTCCGTGGGATATTTGCTTATTGCTTCTGTGACCATTTAGAATTTTTGCAGTAGCGTAATTAATGGAGCCTGAAGTTGGTGTTTTTCAGTGTAAATGGATTCTTTCAGTATGAGGTTTCTAAGCATAAAAACAAGATTTTAAACCTGTAGTTCTTTTAGCATTTAGGAAATGAACGAAAGAGCTTTTTTTTTTTTAGCTTGAGAATAAATAAAAAGGAAGTAAATACTTGGATGTATGAAATCAAATTAAAACATAGAGTTAAAATTTTAAAAATATGTATATAAGCCCCATTATAAATTGAAAACTTCCCATGCATGTCAAGTTTTATTAAGAGCATGCTGCTTTATTTATAATGGGATTTTTCTAGGTGCTCAATAAACTTGACAAAAATAAATAGTCCAATACTCTGACCACCCACCAAGGTGCTGATCCTGCAGAATTGTACGTGTCCATTAATCTTTCCGAATTGTGAGTACACAAGTTCCCTTCGGCGTTTGGGTAGCGGGGGTGTCTCGGCAACTTGGGGTTTAGCAGCCAGAAAATGGAGGATTAGATCCAGTTTCGAAGGGATGTGGCTGTACAGTCGGATAGCCAGCAACTCAAGGCACCGATTGAAGCTTTTGAAACCTGAATATTCTAGGAGAGCAGGGATGTGCACAGTGCCCTGCAGTGTTTGGGTGACCTCACCGAGCCCTCGAGCTCCATCACGGTGGGGACAGGGAGGGTGTCCTTACATCTGGGGGCAGCTGCACACCCTGGCTACGCTCACTGAGGAAATGCTTTTATCGCTTAAACTGCAGAACTAGTTGTTTCTGAAGTGCTGCATATGTATGTTGTCTCTGGTAGCTCCTCAGGTAGTTTTGCTTCTTAAATATTGCATTATCTGCATTTGCAACGACTCTTGCTTTTTTGTTGTTCTTTGTTTGAAAGATGTTGTTTGCTGTGCTACAGCTTGTGGATGGTGGTTTTACTCTTGCTAGAAACCCTTTAAAGATTTGCTTTCTTAGTGCTTCATCTTGTATTTTTCATGCTCTTACTTAATTTCAAAGACTGTCTTTGAGAACAGGTTTTTTTGTTGCACAGCGAGATGTGATAAAGGATTACCTGATTTTAATTATGGAATTCGTGTCAAGTAATAATTTTTGGCTAAGCAGCTCAATTTGTCAGGAGTTATATTAAACGTTTAAGGAAAAGTCTCTCTCATGTGAAACTGCTGCTCAATTTGTTGACTCAAAAATAGCTGTGCTCTTAATCAGGTTGTGAATATAAACTAAGGTTATGCAAAACTCGGTGTGTGTCCTTATGGATTCTTTTAAACCAGGCTTGGTTCAGCTTAGCTGATGTGTTGATTATGGAAAGATTAACGAGAACATGCCACACTCGTCTTGTACAGTTTTGTGTGGAGTCTCAGCTATAAAGTCATAAATGTGGATTCAAGTTGTGCTGGTGTAACTTCTTTGTGCGAGCAAAGTCTTAATCATGGCTCGTATCCTTAGGTGACTGTGGATTCCTTCCTGTGGGTACTGTTTTCAAATAAATCTAGGGGATGAATGAGTGTGAAAGTTTTTGCTTTTCTGAAAATGGGGAATAAAAATGATGAAATTGGTAGTAATTCATATCCTAGTTATTTTGGTGCCAGCTGTGTGAGCGTACTCACTGCAGAGCATCTGTCCTGGTAACAAATCACAATAATGCTGTTTGCTTTGGTTTTTTTTACCCTCCCTCTCCAGAAAACGTGATAGGCAGCCTTGCAGTGAATAACTGAAAGCATAAATGACAACCAGATGAATGTGCCTGTTGTCTTTGTAAGCCAGCTCCCAGTCAGTAACTGCTCCGCTGGCCATTTGGCCTCAGAGCCCTTCTCTGCGACGCCGAATCCTCTCCGTCGGTCTTGCAGTTTCCTGGAGGAGTAATGTGGCAACAGGAACAGGGAACTTCTTGAATGTGCCCCTTCTGCCGTGCAGATAAAGGCTTCTTGGTGGCCCCGGGTGTGGCAATTAGTGGCTGTAATTGAGAGGAGTTGGTGCGGCCGAGCGAGGGTTTGGGGGCGGCTCTGTCGCAGCGTGGGGTGACAAAGGGGACACCGGCTTGTTCAACCACTCCGAGATCTGTCAGTTCCCTCCAGCTGGCTTTCCTATTCTGGAGGGGATCTCTGCTAGCACTCAGCTCCCTATCAGCTCCTCTGGCATGTGGTGATTTACTTGGAGCTCCTTCTGGCTCCGTGTGGGAGCAGTGTCTGGGTGTTGTGCCCTCAGAGCCCGTTTCTGTGAACCAGAAACGCTCCACAGGCCAAGCTTCGCCTCACTGCTGGTTAGATGTGGATGAGACAGCTTTCCCTTCCAATCCAAGTGGAAAAAATGTGGGTTAAAAAAAGAAAAATCATGTGCTTTTTGAGCTGGTGATGTTAATGAAAAGGGAGAGAATTTCTCATTTGCTTTTAGTACAGATTCTTTGATTTTCCTTAGTAGCTGTCCAGAGCACAGAGGCTTCTCTCCCATGCAGCCGTGCCCAACACCAGCTTTGTTTTATTATCTTTGGTTCCCTGCACACCCAGGAGTTTCCTGAGATTGCAGACTCATAGCTGGGGTATCCACTGCAAAGAAAGAAAAGTGTGGCAGTGAAATGTGCTGTCCCCAGTGTATTGGGTGGTGAAGGGCTTTGTTCTCTTGCAGTTGCATATGCTCTGCAGCAAATGCCTTAAAAGTCCACTGAGCTTGTGCAGTGTTTTCTGATAGGCAAACTTAGGTTAAAATGTTGTTTTATACATCTGAAATGGCTGATGGGCCCTCATGTAACTGACTGCAAGACTGAAACTAGGGAAAATGTGGAGTTGGGTGTCATTTTTGCAGTGATTTTTTTTTTCTTTGACAAATTTGCAAGATTAGAAAGCTGAAGCATTTTTTTCTGTCTCCTGAATGTGGGCTATGAAAAGACATCTTGATGTACTTCCAGACATGGTTAATCGACTAATTGTGAGTACAAATTATTGTCTGGTCTTAATGCGTTTACTTCAGTCAATAATTCAGTACTAATCACTGAACTGTTTTTTCAAGTATTTATAAGTCTCCCTATTTCAGTTGACTGCAGACTCCTCATAAAAGCAGATTGATGAGATGCTTATAGAGCAGATTAATTTCTCCCTTAAGTAAATGTGAGTGAAAATTTCCATCCAATTGTATATTTCTTGTTTTCATAGCATAAATAGAATTTTGCTAATGTCTATTCATTCTTGTCCACAAATGCTTTTACTAGTAATTCACATATTTGGTTTCTTCAGAACAGCTCAGCAAATGCATGTGTGCATTCCTTCTGCATGGCACTTAATTTTTATGAAATACATATTTTATTGGACAGTAAAACATTTAAGTATCTTAATGGCCTAATTAATACTCTGTATCCACTTCTGTCATGTGTATTTTGCTCTTCGTTATCCTTCTGCTCCTTTTTTTCATGTCCTCGTGCATTTTTTATCATAAAAATTTCAAGCAATCTTGAGAGAGCAGTCTATTACAAGGCTGTTCTTTGAATATTCAGCAACTCTAAGATTTGATTGATAGTCCCTTCCCTCCCATCCCATCTATTTTTAGTAACTTAAAAGCGAGTTTAATTTCTTGGGTTGTCGTTTGTTGTGCATGTGCAATTTACTTTGGTGGTTTTCCTCCCTCCTTTAAATGTACCAGCTATGTAATTTTCATGTTCTTTGAGGACATCTTGACAGTTGGGGAGAAATAATGTAGAAGTTAATTAGGAGCTCTGCCTTAGCTGAAGGAGCAAAGATGGACAGTCTTTGTCTGCTTCTGTTAATATATGCTGTGTGATTAGGATGGGAGGAGATGTGGAAGGAAACTTTAAGCACATTATTATCATTTACTATCCTGCTCCAAGAATCTTCTAGCTTAAGAAGAAGATGTCTCCTCGAAAGAGGAGACCAAAAGCCTTGCAGAGGTGCTGTAAGCACTGTGGAAAAGGACATCCCTCCCTCCCTCTCTCTGAAATGCAACCTTGGAGCTGTACCCCTTTTTTCTGCTTCGTGCCACTTCAAGGAGAGCCTTGGGAAATCTTCCCACACAAACTGTTTTAATCTTCTGTCTCCCTTTAGGCCACATACAGGAGCCACCAACAGTTTGTCTAAGCAGGACTGGACTCCCTGCAGAGCCAGTTTGTGCACTTGCTAAAGGAATTGTTCTTGAGCAACTTCAGGCCTTTCCTCTCTCGAGGGCATAAGAACTCTGGACTCTTACACACTCGGAATCCCGATCGCGTGGGAGGAGAAAAGGACTAGACACACAAAGCAAATGTTGTTTCTTACCTGATGGCTAGACCAAAAATGATTTCGCTTTTCATATTCAGTTCGAGGCGTAACCCAGGCTAGTAAGGGTTGGCTCTTGGGGTGGGAGATGTGCCAAGTGCTATTTATTTATTGATCTCACTGCTGGTTTTAATTGTCTGACGGCCGGTGTAACGTGGCGCTGGTGGCTCCCTGCCCACCCTGTGTAAAGGGGTGTTTGCTGTCAACAAGCCTGGCAATTGGGTGGCTTTGCCTCCTTCTGCTTTATCCATTCAGCTG
Source organism: Regulus satrapa (assembly GCA_013396955.1). Taxonomy (NCBI): domain Eukaryota; kingdom Metazoa; phylum Chordata; class Aves; order Passeriformes; family Regulidae; genus Regulus; species Regulus satrapa. The sequence goes on along the minus strand of VWZN01015324.1, from coordinate 182,013 downwards.
GATAATTACTGTAGCTCTTCTTTTCCCATGTCTCCCTCAGAGGCGTCTAATGAGACAAGATCGTGTTTTAGCCCTGGGAAGACCTGCAAAGGAAGTCAGAGGCTGGCACATGCTTTGCTGCTGATGCCTTTATGGAATATTAAGGCAAGCACAGAAGTTTCCTTCAGGCATGGGAATTCTTAGGAGAAAATTCCTGATTGCTAGTGGTTCAATAAAAGAACTGCTGTCATTTTTTTTGGTGTGTATTTCGTGTAAACAAGGCATATGCATATCAACAAGGCTGTTGAAAATAGGCGCAATTTAGTAGTTTAGACTTGCACATCATCTGTTTACAGTTGTGTAAAAATGGCTGCAAACGGCCACAGGATGAAGTTGGGAAACAAGTTTGTTTTGGTGGATATTGATTCTGAATCCGAGGTCTTTTGACACCGAGGTGTGTGCGTCCTCTTCTCCAAGAGGCTACAGTTTCTTCTCAGTTTCTTCCTGCTTTGTTCTCCTTTGCAAGAATGAGAATTCCTATTAAAAAAACATATAGCAGAAACCAGCCAGAATTCTGTTCCCCAAAAAGCTGATACTACGAACTGTGCATTTCATATAAATCTTCCAGGTAAGGTGCATCCATTAAAGTAAAATGATTCCCTAACTCTGTATATTCTCCTGAAACAAAGGAAAGGGAACATTAAACTATGCCAGTAATATGACAAGGTAACTCTGAAATCTTCCTAATTTAAAAATAATGAAACCACTGTCTACAACTTCCACATGTGCTGTATTTTGCAAGAGTCGTTGTCACTTCAGTTGGTTAAACTCTTTTCAAGGATTAACCCCCTCAGCACAGTTGTATATGCTGGCAGGATTTAAAATATCTTAGAAATCTTGTGCTTGTTTTTATTGTTTGCAGTCTTAACCACATCCTGCTAGGTGGTCTTTCACGAGCCAATTCAGTACATCATCATCTGAATCATAGTAAAATTATTCTCTTTTTAGTAGGAGGGAAGGTTGTGCCTGGGATTCTCTTTTAACCTTTATTTTAAATGTCAGTATTTGGAAGGATGCAGGTGGATGTCACTTTGTAGTCACTTGTGTAAGAGGCTCTCTGTTGCCCCAAATGTTTATTTGGCTCTGAGTCTAGAAGTTGTCAGCTTTTAAAACATTTAAACTACCCTCAGAGCTGTTTTAAAACAGTAATCCTGGCTTCCTCTACTGGGTATTGAATGGATTGTGAAATGTCTTCAGAGGGAGTGGAACGGACTTATGTGAACATTTTGCAAAGTTTTAACTCCATATGGGTCGTTTTTTATAATGTACATAAATAGTACATTAGCTTTTCCAAATCACTTTCTAAATGAACTGAACCAGCCTCAAAGGAAAATACATCACAGTCATGCTCTGCGTGTTAGAGCCCTCTTAGAGAGCCTGATTGAATTCAAAGGTTAGTACCATCCCACACACAGGCTTTTTCTGGCTTATATATGTGGAAATTAGGATATTTTTTTCCTGAGCTTGAGGTGATTTTGTTTTGCACAGCCTCTCCTAATGTGTTTATAGGTAGTTCCCTGGCTTTGGAAGGGTGAGTCTGCTAAATGACTTGTGTGAGACCTTTCAAGCTATTGGGCTGGCTACTTGAAAGCAAACCCTACTGTGATGAATGGCCCATTAGAAGAAAGTGGATGGCATTGTAAATGAGGTTTTACATGAGAATCAAACTGCTCTAGTGTATCCAGCAAAGATGCTGAAACAAGTGCCTCTCTCTGAAAAGGTTATTAGGAGATTTCATGAACTGCTGTTTTCAAACTGTTACTTTCCCCTTATTCTCCAGGGTACAAAAATTTCCCGAGAGTCTGGGTGCTTGTAGTTATAAGGGAAGAGTCTTCTCGAGGAAATGAGAGTTAGGGTGGAAACGGGGGTAGAATTGAAGTGGCTGCTTGCCTGTGGCAGCAGCAGTGGTGCAAGGGGCAGGATCTGCAGCCAGCTGAAAGTTCCATGGCAGTTAAGCAAAGATTGAAAATTCTTGGTATTGAGCGAGGTATGGAAATGAATAACCAGCGTTTATTGCAGAGGCCAACTGTGGCCCTGCAGTTAGTTCCGTACTGTCTGTACATATTTAATTCTTGGTGTACTGTTTAATTTCTTATTGAAAACAGAACTCTGTTTAGAGGCTGGTATAGGGAAGTTCCTCTGAGCGTGGGTGCAGGTGGGGCTTTTTTTTTGGCGCTGAGGTAGGTGTTAATTGTGGCTTATGATTGAGGGGGAAACAGAGTTGAGTGTTTCTGCCAAGATGAGCAAAGAAGGAAAATAGTTAATATTGACCTTTTTCATTTTAACCAAGATCAGTGAGACCAGCAGAGGCTTGGAAAGTCTCTCTGAACGGCTCTTGAATTTCACAGAAGCAGGGAAGGAGTGAGAGGTGGTGGCAGAGGCTGAGTCACTTCTTGTGGTCTCTGCTGCGGTGGAATGGAAGCCAGACTTAGGCTCTTATCTTAAGGTTTATCTTGGAGCAGGGAAAAATTGAGTGTGAATGGGGGCTAGGCAGGCTTTTCTGGTGTACTACACCAGAAAATGGGTAAATGGTGTCTATTCCAGAGCTGGTGTTGAGCGTTCCTGTGACATCTCTGAAAAGCCATGTCAGGCTCCCTGCCTGGTGCTCGCCAGAGTAGCCACCGCGCTCCAGGAGTCCCAGAGCAGCCAGGGGCTACGCGTTGTCCTTGGGATTGGGAGCTGTGGTTTGGCAGTGCTCCCTTAGGACTGGGGAAAGTGGGAAATGAGAAATCCTTACCGGAAGATGAGAGATGTTCGAACTCTGAGCCCTTGCAAGGGTCTGCCATTTCAGCTTTGCAGTGTAGAATTTGATGTCTGAGGAGGGATCGGTGCAGGACGAGGCGGCCAGAGCAGAGCACAATTAAATGTCACCCTGCATCGTTTTGTAAGAGTTGCCTTTCATTGTGCACTTGAATCAACGCAGTGGGACAGCAAGTCACCACGGGGGTGGATGGGCTAACCTTGCTCATCACTGTACTGTGTTTTTCCAATACCGTAAAACCTTGGCTGCTGTCAAGCACACACTTGAAGTATATTTATCTCCACTGAGTGCTTTTCTCTTTGAAACTTCTGTTCCACTCCATAGTTCTGCCAATTTGATCTGTACTTCAGCTTTGTTTAATGGCTCTGACCTGGCAGGGTTGGGATTTTGTTTTGGTTTTGTATTTTTTCCTTTAAAACATTGCGCTGGGGTCTAAAATGAAGCTGCTTTAGAATTGAACACTGGGATATGATGTTTATTTTTACCAGTGTTGTTAGAGTGATAACCATATAAATGAAACTCTGTGTCTTCTGAATAAGCCCCAAACTTTTGGGAATGAAGAGTCCTCCAGGGCTTTGTGGAGATGCTGCTTAAGACACATCTTAGCTCTCAGTCAGAGCAGGAGTGACGAGTGTGATGTTGATTCTTCCAAGATGGACACTGGCTGAGCAGGACTGAAATCCCCATTTTCCTGCAGCCTGTTTTACAGAGGTCCATAGAGACCAGTAGTTGTTCAGAAGTGTTTGAAGAGCAGAGCTACCTATTCTGTCACCCAGTCTAAAATCCCTGGAGAGATCCTGGAAGTCCTAAATATACCTTTACCACATGAGCAAGGTGGATTGCACTCGTAGAGAGAAACAATTGATCCTGCTGCCCCTGTGTTGATTTTTGTGGCTCTAGCATGTGTGGTAAGCAGGAGAGGAGTTAATTTTAGCTTGATTAGCAACACAGAAGGGAATCAGGATGACTGCTGTAAATGGCAGTGGGATGTGATCAATGAGGGCAGTTTATTTCCATGCATCTGAGTGGGTGTTCTAAGCAATTTAATTTTTCTTTTTTTGTTTGTTTTTAAGAGAACCAAGAATGTTAATGCATTTAGCCCTCGAAATCCTTCCGTGGCTGCAGTCCTGGATACTTTAATGTCGTTGCACGGCCATTGCTTTAAATGAACACCAGGTGCTTGTGTGCTGCTCCCCAGCAGTTCTTTGTTTCTCTGCTCTCTGTTACCTGGCTCAGCAGCAAGTGGCGAGTGATTCTCGGTACTGCACTCTCCATTTTTCTCCTACTCACCTTTGTTTATATTCTGGAGCATGTTCCCAACTGTTTATGATTAAACACTGCTCAAACAGCCAGGTTAAGATTTATTGACACAAAGGAGGCTGGGAGGAGGGAGTGGCTGGCTGGTCATCTGTGTCTACTTGCAGCTGATAGTGATGTTATTGATGTTGTCCACGTGTCTGTGCAGTGGCCGTGGTGTGTCCCAGAGGCTGCTGGCCAAAAGCACTGGCAGAGCACCGATCCCTGGCAGCACAGCCTTTTTCCCTTGGTGTGACACGGTAAAAGCTCGAGCAAGGCGCTTTGTGTAGGTGACGCACTGCTCTCTCTTCAGCTGAGGGATCTGATCTGCCTGGCAGCTTAGTCCCAACAAAAAAAATCCCAGGTTTCCAGCTTGCCCTTCTGGAAACGTCCCATGGCTCTTGAAGAGGAGACCTCTGTTTTTCTCTTGGTGGGAGAGGCTTGCTGATCTCCACGGAGTAAAATCAGGATTTGAAACATGCTAATAAAGGGGTTGTGACCTACAGTGATCCTTTTAAAAAACACATCTTGAAGTACAATGCTTTATATGGCATGCAAGGAAGTTCAAAAGGGAGGATTGGAAAGTGAACACTACTTAGGAAAATAAAATACAGAAATATCACAGCTAAAAAGAGACCGAGTTCATTAAAAAAGCCTTCTGTGGAAGCAACAAACAATTTGCTTCCTGGCCCCTCTTAGCTATAAGTTTGTACTCATAGCTAAGTTTGTACTTAGCTATGTACAAACCAGATAACTATTTAGCTTTTGGAGTGTCTATATGTAGCATGTTGGGTTTTGATTATTTATTTTCAAGTTCGCAGATACTGATAATTTTCAAGTTTTAGGAAAAATTTAGAACAAAATGTTGACAATATACTAAAAAATTAACAGATTGATGATCAGCCTAACATGGAAAAGGATTTTTGCACTTAGAAGATTTGATGATATAAGTGGGATACACACACGTGTTGCACGTAATTTACGTTTTCCCTGAAGATCAAATATTTCCTGGCTGGTGCAGAAATGGTTAAGATAGGATCTAGACCTCCACAGGCTGGAATACCTGATTAGAGCTGCCGTGGTACGCAGGCTGTTGTGTGTTATATAGAGTCTCTTAACTCTCCTTATTTTTATGTATACAACCACACACAAAACAAAATAACATAATAGGCTTGCTGTGTGTTACAGATGGTATCAGGCATCTGCAGTGCTGATAGTGAAACTTTCTGGTGCTGGCAGCCAACTTCATTTAAATAAAAGCCTCGTCTGCTCTTTGTGCCAACCCACTTCTTCGGTGGCAAACTTTCATATAAGGTTTTTGATGTTAGGTCTCTGGTTCTGATACATGAAACACCTCCCTGTTCCCAAGCTTCAAAATAAACAGCAGCTTTATGGTTAATTTTAGCCTTTAAGGACATCTTACTAAATGTTCTCTGCAGGTCTGTTAACACCCCTGGGAATGCAACTGCAGGGCTTTTCAGCACTGAAAAGCTGAAAGGCAGAATAAATGAGAGAGTGGAATTGTCTGGCAGAGTGTGGTGCTGGGTGAAGGTGTGGTTCCCCATATGACACAGAAAAAAGTTCACTGTAACTTCACTGTGCTCAGAGCCTGAAGTTGTTTATAGGAAGGACTAGACAGCAGAACAGAGCAGCTTCTGTAATGCTGTGGTGGACGTGGGGCCAGAACGCACCCTGGGGAGCCTTTCATTAAAAAAATCAAACAAAACCCCTACCCAGTCCTGATCAAAAGGTAGATGTCATCCATGCAGATTAAGTAATATTGATATAAAATCACATCAGATTTTTGTGGGTGTAGGCAAGACCTTCTAAGGCTCCTACATTTCGCACCTTGGCAGACTAGAGTCGTGTTTTCACTGGCTGTACTCCATGAAATCTGCCCTGCGTGCTGCTGACCTGCAGCGTGCTGCTGTGCAAAGGAGTAGGAGCACTCGGGAAGGGAGCAGGAATTTGTGTTCTGATAGCCAGCCCCGTGCCCAGCACTCCTGCTTTGGAATGAATGGCATATTTTGAAGCTGACTCCAGTGTTGTGAAATGTGAAGCTGAGGGAGGTACAGTTACAGCACCACCTCTTTGTTTCTCTCTGCCCTTGGAAAAGCACCCAGTAATAACCATGTTTTGTTGTCATGAGTATTTAAGAGGTGACTTTTGTGGTGGGCTTCAACAGAGACCCTTCACCTTAATTGTGTTTGTTATAAAAGCCTATTCATTATATTCTTTTGATTGTAGCAAAGCTTGGTTTCTAACATCATCTTGTTTATCATTTGTCTGGAAATAATTGCCAAGATTTTACTGGATGTCCTTTCATATAAGTTTTAGTACTTGAGGCTGTGTTTTAAAAAGATAAGTGAATTAATCTCTACTCAGGTGTGGATTGAGTTTGTAAATAACTGGTGATAGTGATGGTATTTCGGGAATATCCTTCAGCTTTTTTTTGCAGATAGTAAGGTGAATGAACAGACACTCACAGCTGGTCTATAGTTGCTGCTGAAAAACTTTCAGAAAGGTCATTTTTGAAAATGCACATTCCTGACCATTTGCACTTTGATGGCTCTCTGGAGAAGACTGCAGCAGCTTCTGGTAGGGTCTTCTTTTGGCATTGGACTGAGCAGGATTATTCTAAGATGCATCCTGCCAAGCTGGGGATGGTAGAATCTGGAGAACACCTGTTGATAATGTTAATTCTCCAGGCAGGGTGGCAACTTCAGAGGGAGCCTCCTGCTGTTCCTGCTGGCTCTCCATTAGCAGATTGAAACACCCTTCTCAGCAGTTTTGGCAGTTTCTCCCCTGTTCTTCTGTGAGCTGCTATTTTGATACTCCATGAATTTATTCCCTGATCTTGTTGCTGTGTTTCATTACCCTGGAAAAGTGGTACCTATAATATCTTCACTGCTTTACTCCTTTTTTTTTTTCCCTTTTCTGCACTGTTTTACTCAAAGGGGAGAATCTGAAAATGAAGCTGTGCTTGATGTCTCGAATAATTTTCAAAGAGTGAAATCAGAACATTAATAAAGAAGATGTAAGGAATGTAAAATATTGACATATATACAGAAATACAGCTCTTGATTCTTCCTTGCTAATTCTCCAGTGAAACAGCCTCCAATGTTCTCACTTGAATGAAAAATTAACTCAATTTATCCATTTGCTCTCTGACAGCAATTAAAAGGATTGCTAAGAAAGATAAATTGTGGGGAAGATGTATAGAATAAAATGACTGCTGAAGTTTCACAGCATCATATCTACAGTACAAACCTTCCTGAAGGTTTTACTTTTAGCATCCATTTGTTGGAACCTAATACCAAAATGCTTATCTTCTCCTGTGTGCTTTTAAAGAAGATAATACATGAACCACACCAGCATTTTATAGTTCTTTGGGCTGGGCTCCCGGGATCTCTTTTTTTTTTTCCCCCTTTTTAGCCTTTCTTTTCAGCCTGGGGGTGTTTATTCTCCTTCTCCCCCACCACCTGTTTGGCTGAGTTTCACTCGCTGCCTGTTCCTGGGACAGGCAGTGCCCGAGAGTTTGCTGTTGTCAGTGCTCTGAGGGGGGATGAATGCAAGGACTGAGGGGGTCACAGATATTTTCTGTGTACATCTCCGTGTGCCTGCTGCTGCCAGGGAGAAGAATCCCAGAAGTTTGGCCAAGCTTTGCTGGGAACATTTTGCTAAAATACCTGCTTGAAAATCTGCATCTGTGTGGAAGTGTTTCTCAATTTGTTTGAACCTTGATGAAACGGCATAGAGGGAAGCCCTGTGCAACTGTGCTCAATAGAAACATTCATTACAGCTAATTTACTTGGTGCTTTTAAGAGATGTAACTATTCATAAGTTGTGGTTTTGCCTGATGCTGCTGGTAGTATTTGTTTTAAGTAGATTCACTTGCCTGCACACGCTCTTTGCCCATCTGAAATCTGGTCTGGCTGTGTTGGAAACCTCATTTTTAGCTTGGTGATCTGCAGTGTTAGGCAAATCCCAGTGTAACCTGGGTGCCTTCTCATTAAGAGAAAAAGTCCTTTATCGTGCATACAATTCCAGCTGAACAGTAACAAGGAGCATAAAGAAAAGGTCTTGTCTCTGACCAAGAAATGGCAATTTTGAATTTTCTTGAAGCATTGTCCTTGTTCAGCCATTTTCCTGCACTTGCTTTCTCAAGGCCATTCAGTGAATAAGCCCAGGAAGGACAAAGGTACTAAAAAGCATTGATTTTACAGCATGCAGAGCCTGTGTATCCCATGTGAGATAAACACAAACCCACTCCTGCTCCTTCAGATGGGCCCTGCCAGTTGCCATGGGAGGATTGCCATGGGTACATGGCCACAGGAAGCTCCTGTTGGAATGCAGAAAGCATTTTTGGTCTTTGTTTTGTCCCCTTGTACACAGCTGAGTGACTTGGGATTTGAAATAATTAGGCTGATTTTTTAAAAAAATAGTGAGTTCTCTGATTCAGGAAGTTTTGAAAATTTCCAGCCTGAGAGTATCAGCATGTGGCTGATGTGATTTGCCTGAAAAAGACCAGAGCTTTTCTCAAAACGAATGAATTGCAGTTTGTTTTCTGAAAGAAGAATGCAGTCTTTGGATCATGTGATGCTTAAATCTGAGTTTGTGGTTGCATGCTCTGTCTCTTTTATAGTCTGTTACAAAACTGCAACATTTTTGCTGGTACCTTCTTCTCTTCTTTCTCTGCTTGATGTTTTTCCCCTCTACCTTCTCTGCGTTGGTGATGCCATGTGGAAGGCAAGCTAAGGGATCTGATCTGCCTGGCAGCTTTGTCCCAACAAAAAAGATGAGTAATTATTCCAGCAGCCTTGCCGTGCAGGGGTTTGGATGGTACTCTTGGCATGAGGGTGATACTGAGAGGAAATGGCAGAAGAGATGGAATGGTGGTGGAGTGAAGGAAACGCCTCTTTCAGCAGAGAATCGGATTTAGATTGTGTTAAAATAAATCTGTATAAGATTGTGGGGCCCAGTTGATACCTCTTTGCAGAGATTATTTTTAAGGCAGACAAAACCAGTGAGCCATCCACATGAGACACAGAATTTTACCCAGTTTCCCGTTACTCATCCCAGCAAGTCCAGGAAAGATGAGAAATTCCAGCTAGCTCAGATGTATTTCAGGGGAAGGACAGCAAGTCCTTCCAGTAATCTGGAATTACAGGGTAGTCGATAATAATTCCACTGGATCGGGTATGAGGAGTTGCTGATGACTTCAGTGTGTGTTTGCCTTTAGTAAAACTGGATTTGCATTATTTCTAGTATAGGACCAACACCTAAGGCAAGAGTATTGCCAGGAACCCCAGACCACTGATGTTCAGCTACTTGTGCATTTGGTGGAACATGGAAATGGAAATAGTTGCTGGAACTTTTTCTGGAAAAAGCTTCCTACAGAAAAAAAAAAATTTAAATGGTGAAGTAGAAGTAAGACCACTGTCTCTTGAATTGAACTAATTATTTCAGTCATGAGCTCACTCACATATGCACACAGGCAGTTCTGGTTCAGTCCTGGCTGACAGATGAACTCCTTTGTGTATCTGCAGTGTTAAGCATGACAGCATATATTAAATACAGTGAGTGTGCTACAAAGTATGCCAGGCAAGTGATTTGTGAGCTCAGGGTAACTCTGAGGTTAGGAACCAGTCCTCCAGATCTAAACTCATGTGGTGACTTACAGAATAATTATGACCAAACATTACAATGGGTTGCTGTGTCATTGGAGCAGTGGGAGAGATCGCTGTCCTCCTTTATTTGCAGATGAGCTCAGTGCTTTTTAAATCTGGTTTTCTGTCAGTTATGTTACAAAGAGTAACAGTGATTTTGCTAGCTTTTCCTCTCACTGAACAATAGTGGCTAATACCAGAGGCGTTTTTGCAGGCAGCTCTGCAGTTTATTTCCTTATCCTGCTGCTGTTTGGCCAAGTGTGTGTCTTGCTTTTCTTCAGATTGAGTTGATTCATTACAGGAAGAACAAATGTGGATTCTGGACTTCACCATTTACTTGCAGACCCTTTGCTTATCTCTTCACGTATACAACAAATGATTTGACCAGCCATGAGGTATTTCTCTGCATGTTTGATAAAGGACTCTTTGAGGAGGTCTTCGACAGGATTTCTGTGCTAAAACTGCTCAGAGCAGTAGTTGAAAGGGAAACAGCAAATGCTGAAAACTCTTTACTTTTAGGCTGCAATAATCTCCAGAATGAACCAAGCCCTCTTCAAACTGTGGCAGTTACACTGCCTGTGTCCCATAGCCTATAGAGATGTGTAAGGAGAAGCATTAGAGTGACTCCTAAATTACCACGGTGATCGGCACATGCTTGTTTTGTGATGTCTCTTTAGGCTAAAATGAATAAAATGTATCTGTCTTTTTTTCCCCCCCGGAACTCTCTGTAGTCTCCGTGCAATTAACTTTTTTGTTTGGAATGCAGATAGCACTACCCGAGTGGATGATATAACTGGTTTCTTACTGGCAATGCTTACCAAGTGCTATTTAGGGGAAAAATTGTAGGGTAGGAGTGGAACAGGAAATGTTGGATGATTTTATTATTATTATTATTGTTATTATTTTATTGCAAAGGAGGGGTGAGTAGTACCTAATATCCGGTGACCTCCCAGACAGCTTTCAGAGCTTGTATGGTTTTATGATAATCGTTCTAATATTCATTTTAATTCACTTGTGCTTGAAAGGTGGTTTTTGTACTTGTGCTTTTGCCTGCCTTGCAGCTCCACACAGCTTAGTTCCAGCAACATCATTTTGAGCAAAAAACTTGTGATGATTATTCCCATTGGGAGTAAGGGTTGAGTTTATTTTTGTGAAGATAGCGAACATTGATTCGGTTATTTTAGTCACTGAAATAGGAGACATCCTTCTCAGTATTTTGCAGTTGAAGTGGTTTGTTTTGTACCAGATGATGCAGTGAGGCTTTGTGCTGTAGAAAAGCCGAAGTTCTCAAAAGCATTGCTGTCCTTGGGCAGAATGCAGTGTCACAAAGCAACAAGTCTTGGTCAGTAAATACTCCCAGCTCAGCTGTTGCAGAGGTCACAGCAATTCTCAGAGCCTTGTTTTTGAAGAAATTAGAATCTCAGGTAGTTGTTCTTGTCTCAGTTTGCTTATCTCTCTATGGGCAGACCTTCAGGGCTTAGATATATGTTAAGTGAAGCTGTTATCTTTTTTTTTAACCAAATTTAGTTTCATTTTTGGTGCACAGGTGCTTAAACTTTCCCAGTGAGTCTTTTTATGCTGTCCAAGGCACATTCACACTGCTTCAAAGGGTTTTGTGAATAGGGAGTGGATTTAGGATTTTCATAGATGAAGGCTTGTGGTTCTTTGCTTAGCTGGTTACCGAAGATGAAAAAAATGGGTTACACAAGGTAATTGGGCACTTTTCTGTAATGGCTGCTCTTGACAGCACCTGCACATTGATTGTAGCCTGAAATTTTTGTATTTATAGTACCCATTCACTGAAAGGATGAAAAGTATCCATCTTGCCCTCCAGTAAAATTATGTCAGGTATCTTGAAATAGCCAGTAAGGGTAATAGCCTGACCATGAGATGACTGACAGCAAATTCTCACTTGTGCTGAGAAAGCCAACATGATTTTGGAATTTCATGCATGGAAATAGTACCGTATTCTTTAGGGTGAACTGTGTGTAATTGGCACAAAACAAATGATTTTCAGAGAAATTACAGGGAACACAGAAACAGCTGTTTTGTGGGGGTTGTTTGGGATTTTTTTCTCTTTTACAAGGGTTTCTGTGGGCACTCTTGGTCAAACTTTAGCCAGTAATGGCATAGTTCTGTATCATCATGACGTGCTGCTGTGATTAGAGCTCTGCCTGGCCACTTTTGCTGAATCCAAGGTATTTACTGATTGCAGAGATAACTGCCTCATCCTCAGGAGTTGGACTACTGTCCCCTCACATCACGGAATCACAGAATTGTTTAGATTGGAAAGGACTTCAGGATCATTGAGTCCAGCCATTCTCCCAGCACCACTGAATTGTGTCCCCAAGTGCCACATCTACACATCTCCTAAATCCCTCCGGGGACAGGGATTCTACCACTGCCTTGGGCAGCCTGTGCCACTGGTTTACAACCCTTTAGGTGAAGAAATGGTTCCCAGTGTTCAATTTAAACCTCCCTCGGCACAACTTGAGGCCATTTCTTTTTGTCCTGTTGTTTCTTACTTGGGAGCAGAGCCTGATCCCTTCCTCGACTTGTCCCCTCCTGACAGGAGTTGTGCAGAGCCAGAAGGTCCCCCCTGAGCCCCCTTTTCTCCAGGATGAGCTCCCTCAGCCCCTCCTGGTGCTCCAGCCCCTTCCCCAGCTCCGTTCCCTTCTCTGGACACGCTCCAGCCCCTGAATGTCCCTCCTGAATGGAGGGGCCCAGAGCTGGACACAGCATTTGAGGTGCGTGGGACAATCCCTGCCCTGGTCCTGCCCGTCACACCAATGCTGAATCCAAGTCAGAGTGATGGAGGGAAAGCCTGAGATAGGAGTGTCAGCAAGGTGTTTACAGTATCTGCATGTTTAAAAAGAAAAGGGGTCCTTGCACCCAAGGGAGACAATCATGCTGAGCAGGTTTTTGAATGAAACCTGGGGCCTGTGGAACCGTCTTGATTCAAATTATAAAAAGTGATATTTTTAACAGAGCACCTCCTACAATATTTCTCGCTCGACCTGCATCTCAACACTGTACCACAGATGCTATGGGTGCAGTTATACCCCCAACATTCAGGAATAACAGGATTTCATAAATTACGGTGAGATAAAGTAGACAAAGGTGGTACCCACTTGCTGATTACAACGCTTGTGTTGTAGTTCCAGCTTACTTTTCTGGTTATTCCTTTTGCATGATGAACTGGAATGATGTTTATATATAACATAACATACTACATTATGTTTATATATATAACGTAATATATATATAAATACCATTCCAAGTTTTATATACATGTATTATATGTATATTTTTATATAAGTTTCACCTTGGCTTTCTCGTGATTTGTCTTCTTTTGTCACTGTGCTTTTCCTCAGTGTAAATGGAAAAGCATAAATCCAGCACAGTTTCCTGCCTCCTTTTAAAATCTTTAAATAGCCTTTTCTTGCTGTCATGCAGCAGATCTTAGCAGAAGTCATTTGGTGCTAACAGCACTCAGGGTGCTTTAACAAAGAAGTCAGTGACTGTAATAGCTTCTATTGAACCTGGTACTGTGTTTTGGCAAATGCACCTCCATTCCCTTTGCATCTGTGAGTAAAAGGTGCTTTCAGGAGGAGGAAAATGTCTGCTTTTTATAGGGCCATGTAGGGTATGCAGTCATTTTGTTGGGTTTTTTTTTTCCCCCTAACCATCTTTCCTGAAGTCTGCTCTAGGGTGACTGTTTATGTAAAGTCTAGTGTTTCCTAGCACTTTATTTTCAGACTTTATGCAGATGAAATGTTTGTGGTCACTGTCACTGGTTCACCACATGAAGGATTCCTAATAGCATGGGAGCTGTGCTGTCAGTGGGAGGAGCTCGCCCAGGAAACTCTGGGAAAAATCTTGTCTTGTGTAAAACAAGCAGACAAAATTCTAGCAACATCTTTTGTGTGACTGTAACCATGCGTGGAATGTGCACTCCCTCTCTTCCCCTTGGTCTGCAGTGTATATATAGCGTGCATTCAGCCACTTGCTGTGGATTGTGTGCACTCCAACAGGCAGCACGGAGCCAGCAATCCATTTTCTGTGATTCTCTCCTGCCTGTAGTCTAAGAAGGCAGGAATTGTTTCTCTACAGATTGTGGAGGCTGGGGAGGCTGTTGGTGTGTTTTGCATTTTAACACAAACTAAAAAAAAACCAAAAAAAAAAAAAACCAAACAAGTAAAAGGCTTTCTATTCTCACTGCCTTGCAAGGCATCTTAGAGAAATTGGAGCCCTTTCCCACAAGGAATCGTTGTATGTGCCATCCTGTAAATGTGATTTCAGTCCACAGGGTTTCTGTGGCCAGGGATTGATTGCAGCACGTACCTGTCTGTAACAGGTTATTGAGTAAACTCAGCAGATCTGTAACTGAGGCAGGCTCTTCCTGCCGGTAACAAGACCAAAGGTTTTGCAGACCATTAATTCATCCATCCAATCAGCTGGAAATTTCAGAGGTGCTTGAAAGAATTGCCTCTTGGGCACCCTTGGAAATACCAGTTAACTTCATAATGCTTTAATCTGTGTTTTCAGATTGATCTTTTTTATCATAATGAAAATGTTAAGCAGGAGTAAAAATTGTTATTGCATCTTTGATAGGAATCATGCAACATAGATCAAATAATATGACTCATTTGAAATAACCTGAAATATTTACAGTAATCTTAAGGAATGCATGGTCAGTTCTGCTTGGGTTGTCCGTCTTGTCTCCTCTAGAAATGTAATTCTCAAAGTTTAAGTCCTGCACTAATGTGCCTCACTCCTAAATAGGACTACCTGATAGAATTTAAGTTTTTCCTCTTGGCTGGAAAGTGGGTAATTAAGGGAACAATAGAAAAGCTTATTAAAACTGCATTCAGGTTCAGTGTAATGAAAAGTGAGCTTCCTGTGACAAGATGCTTCCAAAATCACTTTTTTCTGATTTCTCAGCGACACGGTTCCGCAGCATTAGGCTGTGTGGGTTTGAAGCAGTGGCTTGGGTTGTGCTGGTTTCCCCTGTTTGCTTTGCTGTGGTGGTTGTGATAGACTGGAACAATAACCTTAATCCCGAGCACCTTCTCACCCCTGCGGGAAGGGAGGAGTTCCGCAGGAATTTACAATCTGTTTTGCATTGCATTTCCATTTCTTAGGTCGAAGGTTTTTACATCAGGAAAAGCATAAATTCAGCTACATTACCCCCAGCTTGGCTTTGCAGGCAGTGTCACACTGAAGCCAGCACAGAGCAGGCTGCAGGATTTAAAGCTGTGAGCACCCTTGCATATATCCACTGCCCGGCTTTTCCTGGGACTGGTTCCTTACAAATGGCCACGTTCGTGCTAGTTACTGTAATCCGTGAAAGCTGGTTGTACATCCCGAGTTCTGCTTCAGTGAACCGGGAAGCCTGTCTGTCTAAAAACAAAACCCCAGCAGCCAACAAATGGTTTGGTTGTGTAGTCAGCGCAGGCCAGGCAGGCCGCGTTTCCCTGCGCTGGTTGCAGGCTGGGATTGCGGGGGAATCACACGGTGGATGGGCTCTGGGGGGGCTCGGGGGAAGGCAGTGCTGGACGGGCCTTCTCTGCACGGTTACTGCCTTCCTTTAGACTTCACATTGCAGCTTGACTCCCGACTTTGGAGAAGTAGCAGATTTTCTTGAGGTTGCCCACGCTTACAGCCTCTCACAGTGGTTTGGGTGCAGGTCTCACTTTTTATCTAATATTGCTGCAGCATCCATAAGTGGGGTAGAGTTAAGGAGTTTACCATCACCTCCAAGCAGCTTAGGAGATCTGGATCTTGCATTACTGGGTCCTTCTGAAAAGGAAGGCGTACGTGGCAGTGGGACAGAGCTCCTTACTGCTGTGAGGCTGCAGGGGGATCTGCTGGCCTCGGCAGTGCTGCAAGACTGCCTTAAGGCTCTGTGCAGTCTGTGTTGGGCAGCAGCAGGCTGGCATTGCACTGAACAGGGACTGATTTGTCCTTGACTCAGGTGGAAAATGCTGAGCAGTCGGTGTTACAGCAGAGAATTCCTTTGCTCTGTGACAGGCAGCTCAACTTCTCCCTGATAAGGGCTTGAGAAATGATGAAGCTTTGCTCATACTGGGTTTGAGCCTTAGTCCATGTGATGCTCATTGCAAGTAGATGTACTTTGAGCTTTTTCTCTTTAAGCAAATCCGTGTAGCGGTGCAAAGCTTAAAATCCAGGGCAGTGGCTCAACATCCTTGTTTCAGGTTCATCTCAGGGGGTTGGTGCCTACTGCTGGCAGACACTGAAAGGCACCGACACTGCTGTTTTGAACTGTGCCTTCGTGTTGAGTCTGCAGGGAACCCTCTTCCGAAGGGTTAGATAAACACAATTAGGCTGCATTGCCAGCAATGATGTTCTTATTTAATGCATTAATGAGTGCAGGTGGCAGGACCTCTGAAGTGAATTAAATGCAATGCAAACTCCTGCTCTACTAGCAAAGCCATTGTGAGCCATTGAATGCTGAGCCAGCTCATTTGAGAGATGAGGTGGGAGATGGGAATGAGCTTCCCTTGCCTGAATGATAATTTTGAGCATTACCTTACAGCACAACCAGCTTGTGCCAAAGAACCAAGAGCAGGCGAGTGTGTTTTAGAGCTGCATTTCTGTCGAGAGCAGCGTTAAGATAAGGTGGTCACAAACACAGATGGACTTGCTTGTCACCTTGTTGTGTTACCTGGCAGCGTTCAATAATGCACTGGTTAAAAGAATTCTGCTCAGCCCACACCAGCACTTAAGAGTGCTAGAACTAAACACCACCCAAATCCCTTCCTTTCCTTCTATAGGCAAGATGCTGGAATCCAGCACAATTACTGTGCTCTGCTGGCCTTTCCCACGGTGAAACCTGGTTTTTATTTCCTGCTGCTTTAACCTTAGGATCAGTGAAATGATCCCTGGGAAGCTTATATTGATTGCACTTGATTGTCTAATTAAAGTGCAATAAGAAGAATCGCAGAACACTCTTACAGCCCTGTGCTCATTGTAGACACTGTAAATTAGAAAGCTTTCTGTTCAGATATGGGAAATGTCAGTGCTTATTTCCTTTTGAATTTCCAAGCATCTCCTGAAGGCTGCTCTTGTAGATGTGATTTTTTTCCCCCCTAAATAACAATTGGAAAGAAGTGTTACTTAGAGAAGAAATGAGGCCCCACAGGCTTGCAGGGGCCCTGCTCTAACCCTGCTAGCTGTAAGCCTAAAGGGAGGCACTTCTGAATGAATGTATTTTAATATGAAACCTACTAGATGACCCTTTAATATCATGTGCAGAAGTATAAATGGATATCATTTATACACTATATAGAGACAAGTCTTTAAATAGTTCTCTCTGGTCTTACCTGGATGCTGTTTGTTGCTCTGTGTGGACTTTATGGTTGTTTTGCTCCCTATTGCTTGTGGTTTGATACTTTCTCCTGACTTCAGTCTTCCTGAGATGTGTGTGCAGTGAGCTAATTAAAAGGAGATCCTAGTTCCTGATACATTGCAGGAACCCCAGGGTTTGTTGTTACAGGAGTGTGTCTTGCTTAGTCACTGATGGAATACGTGGTCTTGAGGAAATCACTGAACTTACCCAAATGTCTAGATGACCCATGATTCACTGTGAAGTATTTACAGAGCTTCATCAATGATCAGTAATTCTGCCCAAGACACTGGGCAGAAAGATCAGTAGGGAATGATGGACGTTGAATTAATTAATGATGCATCAACTGCGTACAAACCCTTTTAAATACGTTCAGTGTCATGTGTGAAACTGACTTTTCCCTTTCCTTCCCTTCCAGATGTACTTTCCGATTCCCTAGCACGGTTATAAAGATCCAGTTCACATCTTTATACCATAAAGAGGAAGTAAAAGAGGAAGCCTCAACGCATCCCCTTCGGCCACTTTACCCTCAGATATCACCTCTGAAGATCCACATCCCGGAGCCGGATCTCCGGAGCGTGGTCAGTCCCCTCCCGTCCCCCACAGGCACTATCAGGTAAGATTCTCCAGTTCCATTCTCTAAAATGTCTTCTCTGGCATCAGGCTGTCAGCCCTGTTTCGTTTGGTATCCTTGGTGCAAGAAATGCCCCATTAAAAATAACTGAATCTCTGATGTTCAAAATGATGGGAGACGGTTAAAAATCGTTGTGGTGGTCGGCAGCAGGGCACTAGGGTTTTGTTTAAGAGCTCAAAGAGGGTTCAAGGATAAACTTGAGTGTTGGATTCACACTATAGAGTTACATATAGAGTCTATCTTTGGCAGTGGAATGAGAAATATTTATTGAGAGCTACCTATGTGCATGGAGAAAAGAAAGCAGACTTATACTTTCTATCTTAAGACTGCCTGTTTTATTTTTATCCCAGTAATATTCTCTTGTTGCTGGGTGGTGCTGCTGTTATCTGGAGTTAGGGACAAGGGTGGCCAATTGGCACGTGGTTTCCTGGGAATGGAAGGAAATGGGGGTAGGATGCTGACCATGTACTGAGGGGCTGAAACAATCTAAATGTACATCTGGGTGAGTATCCTGTTTTGTAAATTATCTGATCCGTGGATGTGCAGCAGAAATAAGCTGAACGTGAAGTTACTGTATGGAGTATTTTCTTTCCTTTTCAGCCAAAAGTTGGGATTACAGAGTTTCAGTGAAATCTTTTAAAGCTAAATCTGTTACTTGAAGTATAAGTTTTATAAAATAAAGGAGGCTTGTGGTATAGGATGATGTATTAGAATTTTAAAAGGTGCGGGCATCAAAATAGCAAGAGTGTGTCTGGTAATAGTAGTAGCCTTTGGGTTGTTTTCTTGTCTGTACATTTGTAAATAGGTATAATATGCAAATCTCTTCTGACAGCACTAATTCAGTGAGTGGTATTCAAATCTGCGTGGCTGAGACTGGCACTTCAGTGTCACAAGGAAGCCAGTTTGGGTTTGCATGATCCGGAGGCTTGTTTGGGTTTTTCCGACCATCTTACAGAGCTGCACAGATGTGCAGCACAGATATTCTAGAAAGAGGGGGCTGGAGATAGCTGTGGTTTTAGTCCTCTGTTCAGGCACTGCTTTTAGTTTATATTTAACCTTCTCCTATTTAGATGAAGCTTGTTGCTGGGAGGGGAGGGGGATGGTTCCTTTGCCAACATATGGTACTTAGTTTCCATTCAGTCATCTTGTGCAAAGCAGCACAGTGTGGTTTGTGTTACTAACAGAGGCTGTATCTTTTGACTCTGGCATATGCCTGCAACTGATATTTGATTCCCTGAGAACGTTTCTTTTGCATAAGGAGAAAGTGGAAATCGTAGTGTTGAATTGTGCTCAGCCCCTAGCGCAGTGTTTACTGAGGATGATTAATGATTGCATCCGTTCGTCTTGAGCAGAAGCTAATCCAGCCAAGTCTTCAGAAAACCTCAAAAGACATCTGAGGTTTCGCTCGCCGAAGCCCTTTCATTTCTGAGTTCCTCTTGCAGAGGAGGGGCTGACACGTTTGTAAACATCCCTGCTCAGCCCCTTCAGCCTTCCCCTCTCCCCGAGCAGGGTCTTGCAGCTCTCCCCCGTGGGCCTGCCTTTGGGAATGGATTGGGCTGTTTCTGCCTGAGAAGGGACTGCTCCTTTGGGAGCTGTCTACGCTTTCTGGCCGTCTGACCTCCAGGACAGCTCTCTGCTCTCTTCACAGCGCTGGCTGAGGCTGGCACAGTGTCCCCTCCTCCTTCCCAGGGGGAGAGCTGGGAGGGCTGGTGGCATGAAACTCAGACCCCTCTCCCACTGCTGCCTTTGGGAGGTGGTTGCTGGGTCCTCCTCCTCCTCCTCCTTCCTCTCCCCCTTCTAGTATTTACTTTCCTAATTTGGTGCGTTTGCCTCGCTCCTCCCTGATTGGCCCATGGAAAATTATTGCAGTTTGGAAATCCTGGGCAGGGTGAAATTTCCTTTTTGGAAAGTGGCTCCTGGCCCCTTTTCCTGTCTCCGCCCTGGTGTAGGGCAGGGGCTGTACCTGCACTCCCCCCACCATATCCAGCCCTGCCCTCCTGACCCCCAACCCTGCTCTGCCTCTCTGTTTACACTGCAGCTTGCTTCCCTGCAGGTTCTCCCTGCAAGCTTCTGGGTTTTTTCCAGCCTATTTATTTTCCTTCTGCAAAGTGCAGCGCCTAGAGAGGGAATGAGCTTTAGTTAAACAAAACCAAACCTGCCACCCTCAGCAGCTTTGCAAAGCAAGATTCCTGCTTGTTCCTGGGGAGAAATGTGCTCACTGTTTTCTCAGCTAGGTGTTTTTGTCTCCAGGAGGGGCTGTGTGTGGATGTGTTTTAAATGCTGTTTTACAGCTATAAGGGAAAATGTTGTTTGGCAGCATGATGTGAGGGTTGCAGACAAGCATGGATTATATCTTCCTGCCTTGAGTTCAAAGCTCCTTTAAAAAAAAAAAAAATCAGACTTGCATGTTCCAGAAAGGAAAAGGCCACTGTGGTTGTAAGAATTCAGTAGAAGCAGCCTGCCATTTTACACAACATATGAAAGGGCAGAGTAGCACCAACTAGTAGCTCCTCAGGAGGTTCAAGGCATTGAAAAGCTCTGTGAAAATCATGTGGGGCTTGATTGAATTCAGCTTTACTTTTCGGGAGATAAAACTAAGTCACAATTTCAGGAGTTAAGGAGCTGTCTGTCAGTACACAGCTTTAAGCTTCTGCACCTTGGATTTGGAGGATCCTCTTTGAGTGACAGTTGTTCCACAAAGTTTCTCAGCTATGCTGCAGACATTTACTTTTGCCTGATTTTGTGATAAATGCACAATATCTACACGTATATGACTCTGTGTTGCAAACCAGTGCTCAGAGTGGCTTGTGTTTGGATTAATATCAGATCTGCAGAGATAAGGTGTGATGCAGGACTCTATTCCCGGTCTCAAAGTCTTGCACAGTTGGAGTTTAGATTTACAGTGTTTTAGTTTCCTTTTTACTAGAGTCCAGTTGTTGTTAATGGTCCTGTAGCAGTAACATAACTCAGTTTACCAAATAGCAGCTCTCTGCAGCCTTGCCCCTCAGAGCTGGGGTGGTTTTAATACTTATGAAAATTAAATTCTTTCTTTGTACTTGCTTCCCTATTCTAAACAGCAATTATGTTCTCAGTGAGATAGATATATAGATATATATATAGACACACACACTACAATACAGAAACACTAAATGTCCTACTATGGAGGTCGGTATTATTATTCATAATTTACAACTGCTACTTCTGGCTTATCTCTGCACTAGAATAACTTTGGGCTTGAACGTTTTGTCTTGTAATTGTTTGGGTTTTTTTCATAGAAAGGGCATGGATTCTTAGCTCACAAACAGAGTCTTTATCATAAAAAAACCTTCTTTGACATGGAGGAGGAGTAAGAGTCCTTAGGGCCCTGTGAGGACCACTGCTTGAAAAGTGCCTGGTGAGGTTGTGTTAAGAGCTAAACTGGTACATATTTGTGTGTGAACCCAAATTTGTATTTTAACTGTTAGTACTTAATGTACTTGCCCACGTTTGCCTGTTACTAGAAGGGTTGATAACTAGTTTATAACGTAGTTAATGGTATGAACAATGAAAGATCGACTTCTTTTGTTCTGTAAGCTTGATCAGTAAACCAGAAGGTGTGAGCTGAATTGCTTGGTTTCATATGGTCCTTTTTTCACTGGGAGGAATGAGTTCCGTAGCGCACCGCACGCTCTGCTAGCGGATTACTCAGAGGTAGCTGCAATTATCTTGGCTTAGCCACCAACTTGTTTTGTGGCCTTTAACAGGTCATTTAAATTCATTGTCTGATTTTTATGCATGCGCAGTGTAATTACTACTTCACAAGCGTGTGTAGTAGATAAATTATGTATTGAGCTCTTACTCCATAAAGCATGACAAGAGTGTGTGTGAGCCATGTTCCGGCAGACCTGCAGATGCTGGCTCTGCTCTGACCCAGACTCGGCTGGGAAAAAGGGAGGGGCTTTTTATCGGCTCTAGGATAGCCATGCACTGCAGTTTCACCGCCCTTGGGGTTTGCTCTGCATTTGCACCTTTACTCTGAAGGCGGCTAGGGGGAAGCTGGATGAAGCCTGGCTTCAGTGGATGCATTCACTCACCGGAGCAGGACGCATAAATATTCCTTGCTCCGTTTCGTTCAGGCTTTGCCTCTTCCCAGGGCACTGCGAGCCATCGAACTGAAACGCTGCTCGAGAGCTCCAAGGCAGGTTTTTTGCAGGCTCTTTTGCATCATCTCGGTTATACATTACTTCCTGCACTCGAGCAGAATGCGCAGCTCAGGCAACTCCCACAGTTGGACAGAGAGGTGATTATTTTTAATCACCCAAGTCTCCAAACCACAAGCCGAGGAGGGTGATGCATATACATCACATAAGAGAAGCAAGAGTCTCTGCTGGGCTGGGGAGCTCCTACGCATGTTTATTGCAGATAATGGACCGTGTGCTAGAGGAGATGTGCTGGAGGAAGGGTTGCAGATGTCACCAGCTACAGGAGCACTTCCTCTTCCCCGATGAGCATAAAATGTTCACTGAATCCACAGTGGCAGTGAAGTCACTTCCTTTCCGGGGGAACCACTGGAGCGCTGACGAGTAATAACAATTTCACCTTTCATGGATAGCTCACTTTCTCTCACTTTGTGGCTTGTTCGACAGCTTTGGTTTTCTTCAGCATTAAGCAGGCAGGGTAGCTCTCAGATTTCTCCTTTCACATCAAAATCCAGCTTGGTTTGGCAGTCTCACCACTTGTGAGTGCTTCTGAAACCTGTCTGAAACACGCAGCGTGCAAGGACTTGCCTTTCTTTGAGTTACGATTTTGGGGCTAGGTGAGAGCAGTGGAGGATTCTCAGCCATCCTTGCTGATTGGTGTATCGTGGAAAGGCTTGTTTCGCAAGTCCAAGGGCTGTACTTTGACCTGATTCTTGCTTATTGCACATAAAAAGCGTCCCTGTATCTTCATGCCCCTTTTTGCGGGCTCATGAAGTGAAGTATTAGGGTAATCATAGTTTGGGCTGTTTCTCTAACCACTGTCCTTGTGCCCAGGGCAACAGTTTGCATTCGAGGAAGAGACTGGGGAGGATTCTCAGAAATGGTGATTATTTTTTAATTTTTTTTTTTTTTCTGTACTCAACAGGGGCTTCAAAAATGTCCAGTCAGACTGGAATCTGTATATGGGGAGCATTGCCAAGGCTGTGACTCTTATCCCTGCTGTGTCTCTGCTTCACAAACGTGCACATGGAAGTTTTTCAAAGGCACCACCATGTGCCTATACCATATCCTAAACCAGCCATTGTTTTGTTCTTCTTTAGCAGTGCAGACTCCAGGTCAGGTGAACAATTTTTTATGGGATCCCAGGTAACCCTTTCTCTTTGTCATAGAGAGGATAAGTGCTTTTTCCATATACCTGACTTAAATTTAGCTTCCATAGCTTGATCCCTCGACTGAGTAATGGGGCAACTTTGCTGCAGTCTGCTACTGCTTTTCCTTCTGGGGAAATTGGCACTGGAATTTGGGAGTGTTTTGGTTTCCAGATTGTTCACAGGCTTGTAATATGACCATAAATAAATAATGTAAGCACTTGTTGCTTCATTTTTATTTTTATTACCCCCTAGTTCATAAAACGTGCCTAGTATTGAGAGAGTGTGGAAATCCTTACGTGAGAATCTCAATGTGCCCGTGGAACAAATCCCTCTAGCAGTGTTCTGCCTCAGGCATGGGTGTCTTGGGGATCGTATAAGAACATAGAAAACAGAGTAATGCTGACTTAGTGTAGTTTGCCTCCATTTTCTTGGACAGGAGACTGCCTTGGAGCAGGAACTTCCTGACTGTCTTCTAAAGCCCCTGATGGCTTCCCTGTCTTTCCCTTTCCCCAGGAACTTGTCTCCTGGCCTTTTCCATTCACACAGACTTTATCGTCAGCCCTGTTTTACAGCATTTCAGTCCACAGTGTAGCCACAGAAGCAGAAGCACTTTCTTTTGTTTTGGACATGGTGCTTAGTTTCGTTTTGTGCTCACCATCTCTTCTCGTGCAAGAGGCCAGGAGCTAAACACTTCCTCTTGGCTTTGTTTTTGTAGCTCTGTCACTCTGCACCTCAGCTTCTGTTTTAAACAATTTTTTCTTGTATAAAATCCATATCTTCAATCATCTTACTTATCCTTGTCAGTACCTTCTCTGGATCTGCTGTATCCTTTCTCCTTTCTCTTTTTTTTTTTTTTATTTTTAATTTTTTAAAATGAGAGTAGACAAGCAACACACAACATCCCGGTGTGAATGCACCATGCACACAGTGGTACACCCTATTTTTGCAGGCTGTTTCTATGTTTAAACAAACTTGATTGTGGATATTCCAGTAGCAATGCAGCACGTTGTATACACTTTCCAGCACCTTAGAGTTAATTGCTGCTAGCAAGTGCTGTGAACTTGCAGGCTGGGTTCCTCTTGGCAGGAGTTGAAAGTGAACCGTCTTGTTACAAAGAACGTTCAAGCCCCGTGTTTAAAAGGCATCCTGCCACTTACAGGGGTGAGTGTATTGCAGACACTGCCTTCAGCCCTCATCTTTCTGGCCTTGCTGCCAAAGAAGGGTTAAGTCTGAAATGGAAAACATGCTGCAGAGGACTGGTGTGATTCAGCACGTGGTTGTAGTCTGATTCTGAAGCTGAGCTCTCAGCATGGTATTTAGAGAGCCGTGGCTCAGTGGCTGCCTGCAATCACTGTTTCAAGTTGAGATGCTGAATCTTCAGTGGATATCAAAGATCTCTGGCACTTGGGGCATTAACCATAGTACCATGGGATTAAGACTGTGGGTAACTGCATCTGGGTTTGCTTCCATGCTCTTTATGTCTTTCAGCGATGTAAAACACTTGCTTCCTCTCCAGAATGCTCTCTTCCAAAACAAGCAAGCTTAACCCAAATTAGCTTGGATTGCTCGTGAGCTCGGTTTGCCAGCATGGACAGGGAGTGTGGATCTCAGCAGCGTGGCAGGATGTCAGAGCAGGGTGAAATTGCAGACCTCGCTGGGCTTCTCTCAGTGAAAGGTTATAGTATCAACATGGATGAAGTTATGGCCAAGTATTGATGTCACGTTAATATCCAACAAATCGCTGTTACTGTCCTTGCAGTTGATTTTTGTTTTGTAGCACAAACAGGTGTTTGTAGGGAAAACTCTTTGTTTCATAATATTTTTAAAGGGGGTGTGAGTGCATGCAAGCATCCCCGGCCAGCCCCCGGCTTTGGGTGGTGAGGAGAATTCCAGGAACTCCAGGAAACTGATGTCACTGCATTGTGTTTGCTTGTTTTCTTTTGACTGCACTAATGTTTAATTTTAACTTAACCCTCAGAGGGGTATTTTTAGTAAAACTGTTTCTTCGCTCCTTCTGTCCCATGTTGGGAGGGGAACAGATTGTGTCTCCTTGTTTTTTCCAGTAGTCAGCTCTTTCTGCCTCCCCTCTGAAGAGCTGTGATGATTGACTGAGAGCTTGAGCACTCAGCAGCATGTGTTACCCTGTCTGTGCTTGGAGTGCCTAAACGCTGCTGTTTGTTCTGTCCCCACATCTCTTGATTTGATCATTGATCCAGGCTGAAAGGAAGCAGATCTACCTGGACAAAAAGGCTTCCTTCTGATAAAAGATTACTCTCTCTTCCGAATCTTTGGCTATCGCTGTGGCTGTCCCGAGGGGCAGCTGCTTCTTTAGGGGATGATCATGATCATTTTCTTCAGTGAATATCTGCTGGGGGAGCCTGGCTTTTCTACAAGTTATTAACATTTTGGTTTGGAGGGGCTTTGTCAACACTCCAGAGGATCACAGCCTTGCAAGGGATGGGTTTCTCCCTTTGGTTTTATTGTTTGTTTTTTTAAGCAAGAGATCATACTTAAAATTCAGAAGCTAGAGCTAGAGAGGCAAAAACCGAGCTGCTTGCTATGCTGATCTTGAATAAAGGAGTAAATTCTTTTATCTCTTTTTATTTATGTATTTACTAAAAAGGAAAAGAAAAAGCAAAAAATACGACTCTGCAGAGCACAGATTTATTGGAGAACTTTCCTCTCTTCCATATCTTTGTCCTGAGTTTTGGCTGCTGTCTCTCGGTTTGCTGTTTGCATATTTCTGCAGACAAATAACAAAATCAGAAAACTGCGTTTCATCCTATTCCGTTTCTAGCCCATGTGTTACAATAATCGCTCGGGTGCCAAACACAAAAAGAATCACTGTGTTTTTGGTTTGTCATTGTTTCATGTATGAAAATGGCTTTCAGTTGTAATTATCTGCACATTATAAGAAGTGTGTATGTGAAGAAGCTATTGAAAAATGACGGCAGAATAATTAAATTCACACCAGCTCCTCATGCAAATACTAAGACATCAAGAGTATCTTCTGTGGTTTAGTATTATCTACTTCCAAAGCTTGGAGTAGCAAATTTTCATTCATTTTCCTGTACAAATAGGTCTGTGCTCTTCAAAAGGCTGGGCACTGACAGAGTTACCAGGTGCTGTACAAGGCTGATATATGGGACAGGGTTGAGTTTGGGCTCCCTGTTAGGAAAAAAAAAGGGATTTGTTGTGGCTGGATATTTCTGCTGCCTTTTCTCTGCACCCCCCCCCAGCCCCCTCCCCCATTCCGTAATTCACTTTTAAAAGAAACCAGTCTGGGTTGTGCTGAGCTCAGCACTGCAGCTGAGCAGAGACATTTGCAGAGACACCACAAGGAGTAGCAGCACTTCTCAGTTTACAGGCTGGACTGTGGTAGGAAATGGTCATTCCTTACTCTGACAGATTGCTTCTGCACCCAAGGTATTGCCCATCGAGCAAACAAGGGTTGTCTTACTGCTTCCTCTCCATCCCTCAGGGTATGTGGGTGAAGGTATCCAGACAGTCATCTTCTGAGGGACCATATCCAGTGGTTTTTTTATATACAGCATTTGGTGCAGTGCTCTGATGAGCGTCAGCATTTGTTTGTGTCAGTTCTTGGGCATTTCACCAGTAAGAGGATTGTTTATGCCAGTTTTACTGAATTCTAGTTCCAGCTGTGAGCTTCAATTTGCATCTTTTCATACAATTTGAGCTGCTTGTTTTGCTATGTAAATCTTCTGTGTATTGGTTTGCTTTCTTGTTTACTGTTTCTCTGCTCTTAGAAGACATTTGTAATCCTGGGATTTGGCTGTGCATCCTGCTGTTCTGGCACTGAATCCCTCAATTCTGGACGGGACAAGGAAGAGACAGAAAAAGGGAGCTTCAGCTTCCCAGACTCATCCCTCTCCTCCCATCCTTGCAGGCCAGGTTGGATGGGGCTTGAAAAGCCTGGTCCAGTGGAAGGTGTCCCTGCCCATGGCAGGGGGTTGGAACAAGGTGATCTTTAAGGTCTCTTCCAATCCAAACCATTCTTTGTTCCTTCCAACCCTACGAATCAATGACGTGTGATCCCTAGACAAGCCTTTCTAATTAGTTCTCATCCTGTGGCGTTCATCTCTGTGTGCCTGGGTGATGTTGCAAATTACAGCCCCCTTTTATGTGTTTGTAGCGTTTTATCACTTTTCGCAGCCTGTGGTGCTCGGTCACCGTTCCTGTAATGCCATCTTGTGGTGGCCCTGCCACTCTGAACGTGCCTTTTCCAGCCAAAACTGATGTTGAGCCACCTCTGCACGCAGGCAGCGAGTGCAGCTCCCCTTTGCTGGCTGCGTGAGTGTGGGGTGAATCGAGGAAACAAACGCCTGTCTCCAGCTGTGTGGTGGCAGGGCACGGCTCAGATGTGGTGTTTGGGACTTTCACGGCAGATCCCTGCTCTGGGTGCTTCAGCTCTGATGCTGTAGAAGTGTCTGTTAGAAGGATTGATTAAATATGATCCGTGTTACAAGGAAGGATTGGTGTGTTGTTCCTTAGCAAGTCGTAATAACAAACTATTCATTCACTTAATTATTCTTCCCTGATAACCTGGTATGTTGTTTGAAGTTTCGAGTGCTTCTCTAAACACAAAGGGATTGTTTAATACTCTGGAGCACTGCTCTGTTGTGATTGCAGGAAGCGTATATGGCAGGGAGTGCCAGGATTTTGTAGAAATTCCAATTTTATCTGTGGCGGATTTTTTTCTCAATCTGTCTGGGCTTTGGATAAGCCACGGGGGCAAAAGCAAGGCCATTGCATCTGCTTCTCCATGACCAGAGAGAGCTTTACTGTACCTTCGAGAGTAAGAACTGCATGCCTTGGTAATAAATGAAGTAACAACTGTATTTATTTATTCTTTTTTTCACCTCTCCAGTGTTCCCAACTCTTGCCCAGCCAGTCCACGTGGTGCTGGATCCTCAGGATACCGTTTTGTTCACAACATTACCTCGGATCTGCAGCTGGCAGCAGAGTATGCGGCAAAGGCGGCGTCAGAGCAGCAGGCAGATGCATCTGGCGGGGACAGCCCAAAGGTTCAACACAAACATTACTGACCCAGCAGTGCTCCTTGGGAGGATTAGTAAAACCTGGGGCTTTATTGCTAATCCTGGTTTGAGTTAAAAGGGGTTTAAGAACACCCTGGCCATAAGAGTGCTGTGTACAGTGTCCTCCGGGGGTTTGAGGTCGTTCTTTCAAACCGTCCTTGGCTTAGTGGTGCTCTCTGCTTGCTTAGCTGCCCAAAATGTATTCAAATCACTAAAGTGTTTAAGCAAGAATAATTTTTTTGGCTTTGATTTGATAAATCAAGATTCCATAAAGAAGAGGCACATAAAACTCAACATCTCATTTTCTTCTTTTAGTTTAATGGTATTTTGCAAAACACAGTTGGAGAAAGCAGAAGCAGGGGAAGAAACCAGATCCTTGTCATGAAAAGTCTGTAGTCAGACTTTAAAACAAACAGGAAGGCCTGTCAAGTAGGTGTTAAACGAGAAGAGTAGCAAGTGGAATTTAGATTAAAAAATAACTTAGTTAGAATGATAAAATGTAATTTTGGTGAGTTGATCTTCAGATCAAAGTTAAAAGTTCCATATCCAAAACCACCTGATTTGGGACTGGGTGGAGGAGCACACTACTAGATTGCTTTTTTTTTTTTTTGTAGACTTAATTCTCCCTTGAGACAAGAAGGGTTGTTCTTGATGGAGTAATGCAAAGAGTTGGAAATACGAGATCTAGCAAACAAATTAAA
Organism: Regulus satrapa; assembly: GCA_013396955.1. Taxonomy (NCBI): domain Eukaryota; kingdom Metazoa; phylum Chordata; class Aves; order Passeriformes; family Regulidae; genus Regulus; species Regulus satrapa. The sequence goes on along the minus strand of VWZN01015324.1, from coordinate 153,158 downwards.
GTTCCTAGAATGAAACAAATCCTGCTGGAGAAGGGAAGGGATGGGATCAGGTTTCATGTTGGGCTTGTTGCTGGGAGGAGGGTTGATAACATAGTGCCTGAAACCTTTCTAACAGAGTGGAGCTGTAGCTGGGCAGAACTGAAGTCTTTAATTCATGAACACAGCAGTGAATGTACCTATGCTCTATTTCTTGATTCTAATTGCCTGTCTTGACCCCTTTCCTTATGCTGGTGTAAGCAAGAGTGGGAAATTCAGTGGGGAATAAGATCAGATTGAAGTTGGGGTTTATGTGTGTTTGTGGGGAGATGGAAGGAGATACTTTCATCTGACTCAGCCCTGTAACTCTGTTTGCACACAAATGCTTGTGCTAAATGGGGTGGTGGCAGCATAAAATAGGAATGGGAGAGCTGATGCTCTTTTAGCTGCCCTGCTGCTCTCTTGGCATCAGTGAAAATTACCGCCCAATGTGCTTTTTAAGTTTGGGTTGTGGTACACTGCAGTGTAGAAGCTCTTTGTTAGTGACTAAATTTTTGTTTGTTTTTTTTCCTTGCCTAGGATGAATCCAAGCCACCCTATTCTTATGCTCAGCTAATTGTGCAGGCTATATCTTCAGCACAGGACAGGCAATTAACACTAAGTGGGATCTATGCCCACATTACCAAGCATTATCCATATTACAGGACTGCTGACAAAGGCTGGCAGGTGAGTTCTTGACACTGACAAGCTTTTAAACTCCTTTGACATGGCTTATCTGCTTTGAAATGCATTTATTAAAGATTTGGGGCACTGGGAATGGAGCTGCTTTGACTGTTCCCAGAATGAATTTGTTTAACACAAGCTGACTAGTTTGTTTGTGGGTGATTCGTTTTGGGGGGGTTTTTTTGAGTACTTTGTAAGGCAATGTAGTGTATTACTGTTGGGATCTCTGGTTCCTCTTTTAATGCTGTAGTCATGTGTCTTTCATTCTGTATTTTGTTTCCCTTCACCCTTGCTATACATCATTCCCCTGCCCAGATAATTGCTTAATCCTTCACCTCATCTTTGGCATGATTTCTCCAAGCAGAGGATCTCCAACCTAAAACTGAGGCTCCAGTTTTTAATCCTAGCACCTTAAGCCATTACAGATATTTTGTTTTCCCAGCATATCAACTGCATTGCCTAAGTCACAGTTTGCAAGTTCTGAATTCGAGAGGGAGCTTGGGAAACTGGGAGTCCATGCACTCCTTGTGGTACTCAAGGAAACCTGACCAGCTTCAGAGGAGAGTTTGGATGTAGTTAACACATGCTCAATCAAACTTCAATGTTCACTTGGGAGCTGCTTCCAAAGTTGCAGGAACCTCAACTCCACCTGCTTTCAGACTTTTTCTTGGCATCACACCTCTGCCATGGGTGCTGGCATTTGCATGTAATACACTAATACAGCTGCAAAGGCTCTCACAGCTGCTGATTTCACTGTGTGCAACTGGCAGGAGCACTGCTGCTTGGTGCACTTTGAGTGCAGTTGGAATTAATACCTTTTTGCCTCCCTGGCTTTTCCCTGCAGTTCTAATTAATTGTGGAATTCACTTCCTGCCCTAACCTGCTCGGCAGAGTTGTGCTTTGTGAATCAGTGGCTGCATCCTGCTTCAGAGAGCTGCATTTCAGCAGGGAGCAGAGTTGCCTTTTTCTGTCCCCTCGAGTGGCATTCTAAAGCTTCACCAGTGAAGAGATTGTCTAAACCTGCTAGAAAAGCTTCTCTTTTGTTTTGGAAGTGGAAGAGGGATGAGCTTATGCACACAGAGTCCTTGCTGAGCCCTTTTGCAGCCCAAAAGGCAGCACTACACCCTGTAAGAGGTGGGCTGTTGCAATGGAAAGAATAAACAATCTTCCTGTCATCTAGAGAGCCACAGAGCTCATGGATTCCTCCCAGAGCTGGCTGAGGGCATGTTGGCTGCCTTGCATTGTGATTACTGGGAGATGCAGCATCCTCTAGGGCATGTTTGGGCACCCTGGTAATCGTTTGGCAGGTGAGCAGTTAGCGCAGGCTCAGGCAACTTTTTCCACTTGCCAAGAATAAAGCCTGTCTTTTGAGAGAGTTCTGATGTGGTTTACAGTGATTTCCCCCTGCCTCAGCAAAAGCTCTGCTTTCATGGCTTTCCACAGAGAAGTCCCTGCTCTGCCTGGCTCCAGATGCATTTAAGTAATGGTTAGTACCAAGCTTAACCCATCTTTCACCTTGGTTAGGAGAAACTCTGACACTTCCCCCCAGGTTTTCTCCTGCTGTTCTCCTGTGACTTTGGAGCTGTGTGAGTTGAGTGACTTGTTTCTACCTTCAACACTGATTCTAGCAGCGTGGATTTATTTTTCCAAGCTGTGTGGTGCAGCCCATTTGTCTTTGTTACATACTTCTTCGTGGCAAAATAATCACCTCATTCCTCTGCTTCCTGCAGAATTCCATTCGGCACAACCTCTCCTTGAACCGTTACTTTATTAAAGTCCCACGCTCCCAAGAGGAGCCTGGAAAGGGCTCCTTTTGGCGAATTGACCCTGCCTCTGAAGCCAAACTTGTAGAACAAGCATTTAGAAAAAGAAGGCAAAGAGGAGTGTCCTGCTTCCGAACACCTTTTGGGCCTCTCTCCTCCAGGTAACTTCAATTTCCTCTCATCTCTCTGCCAAACTCATTACAAAGAAAAGAAACGAAAACTTCTCCTGAAGTACAGTGAATCAACTTTGCTTCTGTTTATAGTTTGAGAGGTGATATAGTTAGTCCTGAGGCATAATCTGAAAATTGTTCTGACTTCTTAAGTGTTCAACAAAAAAAAAAAAATCCAGAATCAAACTGAAAAAATGCACCAAATAATGTATCTGTTTTGGCATAATTTCAAAGAAATTCAAAGCAGTTATCACTGGAGTGTTTTCAGATGCCAATCTCTGATTTCAGGAAAGCTGTGTTTAGATGTGGATTAGATCATAGTGGGAATAACTTCTGTGGTATTTAAAACACTCTCCTGTAGGGAAGATCAGGTTGATGGTGATTGTCAGCAGTGAAGCAACAGGAGTTCTGTGTGGCTGCTCCAGTCAGCTCCACTGCCTTGTGCAGTGATCGCTTCTTTGAGCCCCGTAGCTGTGAGAAGACTTGGAATCCAGCACTAGCTGGAGCAGTTTCATGGAACATTCCTCCCACACCTCCTATTTTCTCTGTTAAAATGTAGGGGAAACAGGAGGAGATTTTTGCAGCTTTTTGTTCTGTTTTGTCATAAAAGAAATGTACAGTTCCTCAGGTGTTTGGGACCAGAGGTGGGAGCCAAGTGGTTGAGGAGGGAAACAACAGGGGAAAGGGGAAGCAACTGCTCTTGTAAGCATATGCAGGGCCAGACACTTGCCTCTACTTGCATCTTTCTTCTCCCTGTCACTCTCAAACTCTGACACAGGTTCTTTGAGACTGACTTGAAGTTATAAAACTGATCTGAGTGTTTGGGGATTCTCTGTCAGCAGTGGGTCTAACAATGAAACGTTAACCCTGCTCTGAAGGGTCCGGTTGCCTTCAGCAAGGAATAACACAACAGTATTTGGAGCTGGAGTGTTTGTGGGGTCCCTGGTTACCTTTCAGCTCTTCCCAGCAGGACTGCAGTGGGTGGTGTGGAGGAAAGGTTGTCCTTCCTAGGGAATCCTGTACTGGACATAACTCGGTGTCTCTGCTGTGGTCAAAATGCATCTGCACTTGCCAACACTATGTTTTGGTGTTTCAGGAGTGCTCCTGCCTCCCCTACTCACCCTGGCCTGCTGTCCCCTCACTCTAGTGGCCTACAGACTCCAGAGTGCCTGTCAAGGGAGGGCTCACCCATTCCACACGATCACGACTTTGGGTCAAAGTTAGCCTCAGTTCCAGAGTATCGCTATTCCCAGAGCGCGCCCGGTGAGTAGCTCTTCTTCCAGAGGGTGGCTGTTCCCGTGCCCCATGTGCCATGCTGAGAGCACCACAGGAAGGCTTCTGCAGTGGTTTTTTGGAGGATTCAGGCTTCTCTTTCCACTTCGTTGTTAGAGACTGATGGTGCAAGTACAGCTTCAAAGCATTTTTCTTACTCCTCTTTGGATAAGGGGCAGAATGTGTAGAGATGGCTGATCTAACCTTGAGCTAGGTGGCTGTAAAGATCTGACAGCACAGTAGCCATGGCAGCATACAACTCATTTGCTCTCATTTACCAGCCTCTGGATAAGATCAGCTGGGCTACACCAAGTTCTGGTGCTGTGGCCAGGGCATTGTAAATACCTGCTTGTCAGCTGTGCTGACCTGGGGTCTGTGTAGGGTGAGGTTGGAAATCAAAGCTCATTAAGGAAAGCTTGCTTTTGGGTATTTTCTTAATGTTTATTATGGCTTTTATTCACAGAAATGTGCTCAGATGACAAGTAAGGTACATTAGGGAGGAGAAGTTTGAAGGTGGTATTTTTGAAGGCTTGATTTTTTGTTTGTTTGTTTCTGCCTCCCTTCATGCTGAAGCACTGAGTAGACTGGAAGTGCACAGATGAAATAAACGGGGATCTTTTTGCCTCTCCTGTTAACGTGTGCTTCTCTTTTCTGTTCAGGATCCCCAGTGAGTGCCCAGCCAGTGATTATGGCTGTTCCTCCCCGACCATCCACCCTGGTGGCCAAACCAGTGGCCTACATGCCAGCATCCATAGTGACTTCTCAGCAGCCTTCGTGCCACGCAATCCACGTCGTTCAGCAAGCTCCCACTGTCACCATGGTCCGAGTGGTGACCTCCTCTGCAAACTCTGCAAACGGATACATCCTCACAAACCAGGGCACAGCAGGAGGAGCTCATGAAGCTGCAGGGGCAGTGTTGGACTTAGCTGGTGACCACCGAGGTAGTGTTCCACCTCCCTTGCTATTCTGCTAATAAGTCTTGAGCAGGCTCAGAGGGGAGAGTTGGTTGAACATTTTCACTCACCGGGCACTGAGCTGTTAAAAAAGATGTTTCTCCAGGTAAAGCTTAAGCCAAATGAGAGCTCATCGGTTTTTTGTCTCCACCAGAGAGCAGGACAGCTGTGTTCTCTTGTATCCTGGGGAACAAAACTAACAGACTTTGGAGCCTGAGAAAACACGCAGTGCTTAAAATTGGCTTATTAGCATAGATTCATAGAATGATCTGAATGGAATGGTTGGAGAGTACCTTGAAGATCATCTCATTCCCATCCCCCTGCCATGGGCAGGGACACCTTCCACTATCCCAGTTGCTCCAAGCCCTGTCCAGCCTGGCCTTGGACACTTCCAGAGATGTGGCAGCCACAGCTTCTCTGGACAACCTGTGCCAGGGCCTCACCACCTCCACAGGAAAGAATTTCTTCCATATATCTTATCTATACCTGGTCTTTGAATTTGAAGCTGTTCCTCCTCGTCCTGTCTGTCCCTGCTTTTGTAATTATCCCCAATACAAATATTATGCCTGTATATTGGCTCTGGAAGTGTGTGTATTTTCCAGCCAAAAGAAAGAACCTGGGAAATGCTGCATCTCTGCTCCAGGATGGATTGTAAATGAATGATTGAGCCCTTCTTTTCTGCAGACCTGGATTCCTAGAGGAAACCATGCCCTTCTGGAAGTGCAGGCAGTGCCCCATTAAAGCAATCTTCAAAAACCAGTTAGAACAAAGGCCTTTTTTTGTTCCTAAGCTGGAAATTCCAGCCTTGGGGGATTTAGTGAGTTAAATATTCTCTTGCTGTGATCTAGACAACACCTTGTCTGCTCCCCATTTCTGAAGGTCTTAGTGCTACAAGGTCAGTGTACGTTGTACCAGCAGCAGGGCTGGTTTCTCTGACTGCTTTTATGTGGGCAGTGGGACAGTCGTCCCTCTCTCTAAGAGAAGGAAAAAATGACAAAGAGCTTCCCCTCTTGCAGCAGCAGGATCACTGGCATTTTTAGTTCAGCACTGGTTATCTTGCTTGAGTTTCACTTGCATTCTCTAGAAATTCCTGTCTGGATCCCATACATGTTCTTGAAACACTAACAGTTGCAGCTGCCTGTCACCTGCTCCCTTCTTTCATCCACTGTTTCTTGCTGCTGCCTGTTCTTTCCCTACTTGTCCCACTCGTATCCTTTTCTAGTCTCTCCTTTGCCTGCTTGCTCCATTTTCCTTCCTGAACTCCTTGCTTTCCTTGCCCTTTTTCTCCCCATTCCCATCAGCTTGCCTGCAGGTTTCAGCTCAGTGTCCACCTAACTCCTCTCTTGTGTGCAAATGTTAAAACAGGAGAGGTCTTCTTTTCCTACAGGATTAATGAGATTGAGCTTCCTGCCCTCTCTCCTTTGAGACCCACAGAGCCCCTGGAGGACTGATTCCTCTCCTTTCCTGCATGCCTGGCAGGATGCTGCCCTGGATCTGTTGCATACCTGCTGAATTGACCCCTTATTTATCCTGGAAAGTGAGAAAAGTGGTTTAGTGCTCTCAAGCAGTTACCTCTGTCCAGGAACTCTGCTCTCCTGTTTTGTTTTTTATTTTTTCTTCATCCTGTTTTTTTCCACAGCAAAAGCTGGCAATTGTGGGAAGACCTCCTTGTAAATCAACCTCCATGAAGGCCTGACAGCAAGTTGCTGCAGACTTTTGGCTCCAGGCATTGTTTAAGATCTTAATGCCTTCTCCTGCTGTGTGGTATTGAAAGTCAGGCCAGTTTGTTTGAAATTGCAAAGTAAGCTATGAGATTTGCAGTGCTTGCTGTCCATATCGCAGCTGTGATGTGCCAATAAGGGAGGGTGATGCCTTTATAGGGCAAAGGGTCAAATTGATAGGTTTGATTCTTTAAACTTTTTCTTGTGGCTTATGCTGTAAGAAAAATGTTCTTAATATTGATAGAGCAAATATGCAATAGGTAACATTTTAGTGTTTCCAAATACTCATCCCTGACCTTCTGTGGTGCCGAGGTATCGTAATCCTGGGGTATGTATCCCTGCAGAAGTGCTAATGAGAATAAAACCTGTCTCTAAGCCAGACCAGTGACCGATCCTTGTCTCTTCTGCTCTTCCGCAGGCATGGACGAGAAGCCAACGATCGCGTTTGCCACCATCCCCACGGCCAGCCGCGTTATCCAGACGGTGGCCAGCCAGATGGCCCAGGGTGTCCCTGGGCAGACTGTCACCATCCTGCAGCAGGCAGCTCCAGTGGCCCTGGGGCAGCACCAGCTCCCGGTGCGGGCGGTCACCCAGAACGGCAAACACGCCGTGCCCACCAACAGCATCGCCGGCAGCGCCTACGGTGGGTCTGCTCCCCCAGCTCCTGCCTGACACTGCTCCCCGAGCTTAGCAGCCAGGCTGGAAAGCTGCAGGTGTTTTCTCCTCTTGCTTTCTGTGTGTCGAGTTGTTCCATGTGTCCATCTCAAAGGTATTGCAATTCTTCTGCTTCTCGGGCTGTAAATCAGTGGGAGGTTGCCTTCTGTCCGCCTCTGCTCCCTCTCCTGGGGGAAAAGCCCTGTCCTTCCTTTGTCCTTGGCTATGCAGTTATTAGTATTGAGACTCTACCTCTTGAGGTTACTTGTTGAAAGTGTCAGTGATTCTTGTGGAGAGCCTGTTTTCATTTTTTTTTTTCTTCTGACTTCGCTTGCAGCGTGCCAAATAATAAAATTTCCATGGTGCTCTTTCAATCTTGTGAAACGTGACTGGGTAGAGTAATAAGAAAATAACATACTTTCCCACCTTATAGTCTTAGAGCCTGAGAGAAACAAGATCTATTTCACCAGGTGAACGAATATAGGATCTTTGTATACACAGGATGTGTTCTAGTCATTTGTCAAGCATGGTTTTTTGAAATTCCATACAATCCATGTCTTGGCAGTCTCCTCTTGCTTGCTCAGCACCTCTGATTTTATTCAGTTGAGGATGGGGAGGAATATCCAGGTTTCTTATGGCTTTTTTCATTGAGTGGCCAAGCACTTCTGCTGCCTCAGGCTGGTACTTTTGGGAGTTTGAAATGAAGGACACTGCTGGGCTTTGGATGCCCTTCATGAAGGTAGGAATGTTTCTACAGAGCTTTCTGCTACATCTCTTCACTGTTATCACCTGGTGTGCACTTGAATTACAAGAATCTCATTGGAATGATGAAAAAATTATAGTGATAAGGTTTTTATGCAATTTTTATAAGATATTAAGTAGATCAGATAGGTCAAGCTTCTACTAACCAGCAGTAGCATTTGTCTAATACAGAATCAGACAGTTTTTTATTTAACATTTTTATGTTAAAATATTTTAATCTCACCAAAGTTTTTAAACTCTCATCAAAGTGGGAAGTATTCCAGTTGCATCTGAGTATTTTTGTAAGTGGCAATCATTTTCTGGTTCACAAAACAAAACCTGAGTCTCTTGACTCTCATCTATACTAAGAACTTTCCTTCAACTGCGTGATTTAGGTTCTCTCAGTCACTAAGCTGTAATTGCTGACTGCCCTCATCTTTGCCCTATTTTTTTTCCCTTCATCTTCTTGATAGTCTACAGCTTTCTTCTCATGTCTTAGTAGAAGTTACTGGGCTTTGAGGGCCTTTGTTCTCTTGGCTTTGTTTATTTATCCTCGGGCTCCTTTTTTCATGCGTTTAGCAGTGAACACAGCATTGATGTTCAGTCATTCCATCCTTTGCAAATGAGTCTGGAGGGCAGAGGATGTGCTGTTTCCTGAGTCCCCTTTGGCTTCCTCTCTGATTGATGCAGAGTCCAAAAACTGCATGTGTTTTGTTTTCCAAGCAGTGGTGTGTCCAAAGTCAGTGTGTAAGCACATTCTCTGTCTGGAACTAGGGATTGTAGACATTTTTACAGAGGGTTGCTACTTAAATCATCTTTTTTACCACTTTCATTAATGGGAGGGTGAAACCTTGTTTGGAAGCCAGAAATTCCTGTATTCTGATCCCAGTTCTGATGGGAACACATGTGGTTGTCTAGGGTAAGCTCGTTCCTGCCCCTTTTACAAGTGGGATGTCAGTACATTCGGTGTTTGGATTCTATTTCCCAACAGCCTGGTTTGTTCTTCCTGCATGAGCAGGGCTCAAGAGAACCTCTGAACCTCCAAATGAAAACCCCCAGCACATGGATGTTGGAGTTCATGAGAAGTTCTCTGGCCACCTACAATCAGAACTACCTCTCAAAGAGATGGGCTCTAATTTTAACTAGAGCTTGATTTTTCTCCCGCTGGGGACAAAGACTTAGCTAGCAGTGCCTTTTTTGCCAGCGGATGGGAAGAAGGAATTTCTCCTGTGGGAGGGGTTGTTGCTGGTTTGGTAAACTTGAAAAGCTGAGGTTGTGGAGGGAGAGGAAAGGACAAGGCTTTCAAAACGCCCTGGGAAACAACACTTGACCGTGTGCCAGCTGTCGCGTTTGACGGTGGGATTTTTTTTTGCTTGCTTTTCTAGGAATGGCAAACACTTGTTCTGCTTCACCCCACCAATTCTGCTTGTCTCTCTTATCTTCCTTCCCAGCTCTTGCAAATCCACTGCAGCTCCTCGCAGCCCAGGCCAGCTCATCCACTCCTGTTGTAGTCAGCCGGGTCTGCGAGCCAGGGACCGAAGAGACGGCAGCGGCCTCCTCCAGTGAACCTGAAGTGAAAAGACCACGGATAGAGGAGCCCAGTGGAGCAGTGCCAGCCCAGACTGGAGTCATCACATCCACAGTGCCACAAGGACAGGCAACCAGTGAATGAAGAACTGGTGGGAGGAGCTGGAGCCATGGTGGGGTGGGCATGGGATGGCAGGAGCCCTAAAGCAGCTTTCACAGGAAACCATCCACAACTGTAACAGCTCAAAACACAGCTGATAAAGAGCTCTTTTTAAAGGCAGGTTTTTCAATGGGAGGACAACAGCTGTTAGAATCACAAGGTGCCAAAAAGAACGGAAAATCCCTCCCAAGAACACATATCTGGAACTCTGTTCTGTCTCTGCTTACGGGATTT
>VWZN01015324.1:111487-143206 GCA_013396955.1 Regulus satrapa | reverse complement strand
TTTTTTTTTTTTAAGATTCAGAAAAAAATACAGACAACTGATTGTATGACTGCTGGGATATTTTAACTATCTTTTCCCCTTTTGGCTCCAAGGGGATGGGATTTGCAGTTCAGAATCTAAAGGAATGTAAAACAAATACAGTCTGCTCCCTGGAAAGAAAACTCCTCACATTCTATGCCTTAATACCACATTTCTGAGAGCTTTGAACCATAGGACCATTTTAAAAAGGTCACCTAAGGCAGTCAAATGCTGAAAGATGGGTGCAGTATCTCACAACAACATTAAAGAAACATGGTACCAAGCTTAAAAAAAAAAAGGCAAATTATTCTGGTTTTTTAAGACAAAATTCTGAATATAAATGCTTATTTATATGGGAACTCAGGAGGAAGAGTTACAGGGCTCAGCCACCTGAATTTCCCAAATGCAGTTTTTCTCTGTTCCCTCTGAGGGAGAATAGGATGACAGAGGAATGGTATTAACTTGGTTCCTGTAAAGATGTTAAAAACAAAGGGGTTTGTATCTTCACAAGTAATTTCTTACAATGATTCATCACTTGTTCTGGACAACAGTCAAAGTATCTTGATGCCTGAGTATCACATGGGGAAGGGTGTCTCCAGGAGGTTCTGTGTGCATTTGGTTGAACACAGCTTGTGTGGAGCACCAGGTTTTGTTCAAATTAGCACTGTAGGTGAAGGCATGGCCGCTGTCTTTGAGAGCTTGAGAAAATACTGGTTTTGTTCAAATTAGCACTGTAGGTGAAGGCATGGCCGCTGTCTTTGAGAGCTTGAGAAAATACTGGTTGATGTTCTGCACTGAAGCAGTCACCTTCACCTCCTGGTGGTGGTGTGGTCCTCAGCTTGATGGTCAGGAGGTCAGAGCTGACCCTCTCCCACAGCTAACAGCAAAATTCCTGTGTTACTCTTTGGAGAGGGAAGGTTAGGGCTTGGATGAGAGGCAGCAGAGGTCATACCATGGTTCATTCAAATTCCATCAGGGTGTCACAGACCAAGGCAAAGGAGTTGTTTTTTTATTTTCCTTGTGGCAAAACTCACTGGAGGTCTTCAAACAGTTTTACCAAAATTGATTTGGAGGTTTGCTTTCATTGCTTGGCTCCCTCTCCCATCTCTCCTGCCTTGAGGACCATTTGGGTTGGCCAGTAGGAGGAGGCCTTTGCTCAAACTGTGTTCCAGGCTCCTCACAGCAGAGGGAGTACAAAGATGTCTTTCGAGGAAGGCAGGTTTGACTCACTTCAGCCACGGGCAGCAGTGGGTGCTTGTGACACCTCATGGCTGGCAAAGAAATCCACCCTGCCTGTAGCCTCCAGCAAACCCCTTTGGCTCCACACCCTTTGCAGTCCCCTTGGCTAACGTGTCTTCTGGCAGCACAGCAGAGATTTTTTTTTTAATTTAGCAAATGTTACAGCTTTGGTGATGGCAAGAGAGACCTAAGAGGGGCGGGCCACGCACCTCTGGTGGGTTATCCCCCATCTGTACTGATTTGCTGTCCTGTGCAGTAACCCACTGCAGAAACACTGCAAAAAGCCTTCCCCAGTGTGCAGTAAACACACTGATACTGTCAGCATATCCGTGGGGATTAGGGGTAAGGCACAGCCCTTCAGTGCCTGCTGGAATCTGGGGCGGAAATCCACAAGGTAACAGCTGGCATCACTTGTTCCACTTTGTCTTTGCCAAATCCTATTCAATAACCAAGTCCCACCACTTGAATAAAACCCAGACATGTTTAATTCTCAAGTCCATTGTTTTGTGAGAAATATTGCTGAAAGAAGGAAAGAATTTCTTGGTCTCATGATTTGCGGTTACTTTCTGCGGAGAGAGGCACATAAAATATTCATGACAGATCATTTATCTCAGCTGGGCTTTCAGAATTCAGGTGTGCGCCCTTAGTGACAAGTTATTAGATGGGATTTTAGTACTTTGAAATGGTTTTGTGAAGGAGGATTGTTAGAGACCACAAAGTAATTGAAGCAGGCTGGCCTCCAGCTGTCCCTTCTCCCGCTAGGAAGGCAAGGTGTGGCGCAGCGGAAGAGCACACGGATTAGCTCTGTTTTCTGTAGCCTTTTCAAAGCCAGGAGTCAATAAAATGAACTTCAAGGCAGAAGGCACAAGTGAGAGTGCAGCACAGTCTGTCTGTGATGAATCATTACTTTTGGGTGACTGCTGGTTTAGACACAGGCACGCCTCTGAAACAGCCCCGGGGCTCGGGAGCGCTCCGGAAGCGCAGGAGTCCTTGAGTTTCCAGAATGTTGGGTGAGTCAGAGCAAGATGAAAAACCAACAGAAAACTCTCCAGGATGCGGAGCTATCAAGATTCTGTGGATTTTTCTTCGCTGCTGCTTTTCTCTTGAAAAGTCTAAATAATTAAGCCCTAAACTTCTGTAAACTAATCCAGTGCTATAGAAGGACATCAGCTGAGTGACAAGGTTTTCATCCACCATAAAGCTGCTGCTTTATAGATACCTCTTGAAAGTCCATCCTCAGGTTGCATGTGTAGGTCTGCCTCCTGAGTATTTAGAACAGAGTAACACTTTCTCTCTCTTGTTTTTGTGGCTCACAATGCCTGCTGGTTCAGCTGGGAGTTGAGCATAAGTAAATATCTTTGTTCTGTTCACCCTTTCTGCTTGAGATGTCTGGAACTTGTCCGTTCATCCCATCGGGGGAATTTTGCTTTATCAGTCTGCTGCATGCCTCTGCTACTGTAGGAAGCATTCCTGCCACTTGCAGATTTTTTTTTCTTTTTTTTGTGGGTTTGCATAAACATTGCCTAGTACCAGGTGAGATAACTGTTCTTGCTAAATCGTGTTGAGAGCTGTGGAAAAATGCGGTCCTCATCCAGAACATGTGAGATGAAGATACCTTGTTTCAGGCCTCCAGATTCAACACTGCTCAGTCTGGAAGACAGCACCATTCTTTCTGTATCAGTCCTGATTCTCTAGGCTGCAGAGGCATGAAATTGAATGTGGTGGTAGAATTAAGTCTTCAACTAGAAAGAAAATGCTTACCTTAATGGTTATATGCAGTATTTGAATTATTTTAAATTGATAATCTGAGACTTGTTTCTATTGTCTAAAATGCTGCATTTCATCTTTGATTACATTAACCAAAGAAGGTTTAAGGGGAAGGGAAGGTGTAAGCTTCACTGGGTTTTCTGCTGTCTGTGTAATGAAGGTCAAGGCATATTCAATATTTAAACTGCCATAACTTAGACCTGGGAAAACTGTAAAGCCAAGTTCTTAATGTGTGAATTCACTTCCCACTCTTCCCTATTGATTTTTTTTTTCACCTTAGGCAATGACATTGACTAATTTAACTTTGATCATAGTTAGTTTATAGCAACTTTCTTTGCCCCAGTTTGCAAGAGTTGAATGAAGTTGTTCTTTGTTTTATTCTACTGGAATTCCATGTTGTTTGTCTTGACCTTGGCTCTTATGATACAGAAAGCTTTTTAGAGAAAGATCAATTTAATCTGATTTAGTGATAACACAGCACAGTGCTGAGCACAAAATTGAAGTTCATGATTAGCTCATATATTCTTTTCAACTCTTTTCCCTTCCCATATTCCTCCCTCCCCCATACCATTAACGCTGTCCCCTGTAGCATATCCAGTCATTTTTATCCACTGACAGGAGCAGCACCTTACATTAAGCTCTGCCTGAGGACTCAAGGATGAAAATACCTGTGGAATACGTGGAGCTCCAGAGCAGGTTGAGAAAGGTCAATTTGATCACCCAGTATTAATTTTTCTGCTGTGTTCTAGGCGTGTTACTGTTGGGCAGAGCTTATTCAGTAGAGTGTTTTCAGAGACATGTTAAAGCTCTGTAAGAGGAAAGAAATAACAGCTCAAGCTCTTAAAGTGTTTCTGCCATCATTGTCATGGTCTAGCATCAGATTTTGGGGGGAGTAAACTTGATTTTGCATGTTTGGTCTTCTGTACTGACTTAGAGTTGTCTTTCAAAGTTAGAGTTGTAATTCAAAGTTAATTTCCACTTTTTTTTTCTTTTTTTTCAGTAGGGAAATGCTCACAATGGAATAAAACTTGGAGCACAGAAGGCTAGGGACCTGTATCTAAACAAGTGAGAGCATCTGACCTGAACTCTCTTGCAGTGTGGTGTGGAACACTTCTCCCTGCCTGCTGGGGATGTTCCACTGGTGTTGGAGCTTTTCATCTCTGTTAGCAAGGGAGTGTTTATTTGGTATCACTGGTGTGTGCTGGTGTGTAAGTGAATGTCAAACTGTCGGGTGAAAGGAGAAGTGTTTCCCTGCTCTGCCTGGGTTTGGGGATCTTGGATGACAAGGATTTCACCTAGCAGTAGTTCTCTGCCTTTCCTTTGAGAATCCATTCTCACCACACAAGGTGAATGAAAACTCAGCAACATAGGAAGAATGTTCTGTGCAGCTGCACTTGTTCCTTGCCTCTGAAGAGAACCCAGCTCTCCCTCCTCTGCATGTTGCAAATAGGTACTTGAAGGTTCCAGTAAGATTTTTCCAATTTGCTTCCTTCTCTTAAGGCTGAACCAGCCTGGTTGTCTCAGTCTCTTCTTGTCCATCAGGTGGAATTCTGCAGAAGGTCACTGTGAGTCTTGTACTGGGGAGCCCAGAGGCAGAGACAGCACTGCAGACATGATCTGGGGAGTGCTGGATGGGTTGGAAGAGCAATCCCTTTCCTTAGCCCTGGTAGCTGCACCTTTGCCAGTACAGCCCAGTACCTGTTTGGTCTCTTGCTGCAAGACAGTGTAAAGAACAAATCACAGAGTCAACCGGATTGCGTTTGTGCAGATGCAACCATGTTGTCCCTCTCTTCCAAGGGACAGTCCTAGCTTGGGTCTTTCTGAGCAGGAGGCAGCACTGAAGGATCCTGATCCCTTTTAAAGATAGCTGTGCTTTATCTCATTAAGGGATAGTTTCAATCCAATGCAGAACTTGCCTTGAGTTTCTGCCTGCTGCAGAATCTTTGAGGTTTTTAAAATCCTGCTGCTAATAAGTCAGACTAGGGCATTAAGAATTAACCTCTAAAAGGAACGGGACTTGCTTCATAATTTTGCCCTTGCTGCACACTGAGTTTCTGAGTTTGCAGATGCCATCCTGCAGCAAATGATCTGTCTTCTCTTGCCAGCCAGTCTCTTGGGCAGCTCCTGCTTCTGCTCCTCATCAGTTTTTCCCCTCTCTTTGTAGTTTATTTCTGTCAACTCCAGAGTCCTTTAATCCAACTCCTAATTTAATTCCATTGCTTGAAGGTCTGCATCTGGCGAGGATTCTTGTGTTAGGTTGCAGGTACACGAGTGAACAATCTGTTGTAGAACTTTCTGTGTCCTTCTGGGTGAAAAATTGTGCTTAAGCTGCTGCTACTATAGCATACACTACTGCTGGAAAGTGTAGCTTCCAATGGAGCCATCTGTGCTGCAGAAAAGAGTGACACTACAAGGTCATCTGCATTGCTGGAGCTGATGGGATTGGGAGGCAATGCCTTCTTGCATGTTGATCTGCACCTGATCCAAACGTGGCTGGGGAATCTCTCTCGGGGCTGCCTGGCAGCTGTCGGGCTGGGATTTGTTAGATCAGCATCTCTCCGTGCTGGGTGTGTTGTTTGCAGGTCAGTGCATACAGGTGTGGATCATTCCCATGCCATAATCAGCAGTGGGAATTGCACAGGTGTGAGGGTGGGCTTTCTCTGTTAGGGTGTCTTTCGTGGAGCAGTAATACACCAGGGAGTGGTTTACTTTGGCCTGAGCAAGACATTTTTAAAAATACTTGGTTTTCTTGGAGCACTATATTTAAATTCCAAATTTTGAATCCATTTTTGACGTTTGTATTTATATGTTTGGGAAATTCTTTTGATACCTTTTTGATTTACCAACACTGAATTAAAACCTTTCAGAATGTATGGTTGGTCCTCTCCTTATGTGTCACTTTAAGTTTCAGAGCACGAGGATAGTTGTGCTAAATCTACCCCTTTGCTCTGAGGACAGAAAAAAAAAAAACCCCATTGACAATTGTTGGGTGGCAGCTAAGGAAGAAACCCTTTAAATATTTTTTTTTCAGAGACTATTAAATTAGATCTGTGTAAACATAAAATTTATATTTATTAATGTGCGAGTGTGTGAGCGTGTGTGTCGATATAGATATATAAATGGTCCATGACTATTTCTTTCTCTTGAATGGTACTTACACAGACTATTATACAGTGTGTCAGTAAATTCCTGCACCAGGCACTGCCTCTGAAAGAACGATGAACCTATTTTTGTAACCAATGTGAGCAGCCAGTGGAAGCAGCTTTACTTCAGTGATTGCTTTCATTCCTCTCGCAGAGCAGAAGAGGCAACTTGGTACTTGCATCTTCCTTGTGTAGGATCCCTGCTCCTGGCTTTGTCCTGCTTTCAGCTACCCCAGTCCACGCTGCTTTTCTGGCAAGAAACCCCCCCCAAATTGGCATTAATAAAAGCTGGAATCCTTTCTTGTCTGCAGTTCTCTGTAGATGCAGTATCAGGGAGTTCTTTACAGATTCTGCTCTGTAATTAATGGGACCTTATTTCTAACAGAGGAGATTTATGGGGGTTCATGAGGATGCTGGAATGGAAGGCTGAGGAATTCCTCCCTGTCAGGTGGCTAAGATAACACTGGGGCAATAGGAAATAGTTTCTTTTCCTGTGTGGTGAGATTATTTTCCTTTTATCATGCTTCTGTCTCTTTGTGGGGTGAGGTGTGTCTATATCCCCTTAAAACAGGAACAGAAGAGTTCTTCTAATGTTTCCATTCACAAGGAGTACATTTTACTGAATTGGCCAAAGTTGAGGTGTGGTTTAATTCCACAAGGATCACTAAATTTGCAGAAGGGTGTGTTTTGAACCATTCGACTCTTTTGAGAATAAAAGCAGGTGATATTTGACTTCCTAATCCTAATTCCTCTTCCAGAAGCAGAAATTCTCTATTTGGATCTGAGTGAAAGCTTCACCTCAGCAACCATTGGCTGGTGATGAGGCTTCAGTACTTCAGGGAGGACAGGGTTGGTGTTAGGAAGAGTGACCAGAATAGGAGCAGTGGAAGGAAGCAGATTTCCTCCTCAGCCAGCAGAAAACAGCCCGTGTGCACCCCAGACTTCCCCTATTTGGTTGTTGCCTCGTGTCTGCTGCCAAGTTATGCTGTGATCTGCACCTCTCTTCTCCCCCACCTCAGTTTCACTTAAAGCAGTCTGAGACAGAGCCTTCCTTAAAGCTAAGGGCAATGGTGAGGAGAAATGGTGTCTGGTAGCTGAAGAAAAATGAGATTTAAATGGAGAAGAAAAAGTGAGAGTTCCTTCTGTTTCATTGTCTTGCTGCTAAAAGTGTGGTGCAGAACATCCTGATGTTCTGCTGATTTATATGCTGCTCTTAGGAGGTGGGCAGGCTGCTAAGTTGGCTCTGTAGCAGTTGAATTACTGTAAACCTAAACTTGCTTAATCTCTCCTTTTTTTCCTCCCTCAAATGGGCTTGAAGTAGAGGGAACCGGAGTGATGTTTGTAAGATCTTTTTGCTTTAATAGAAAACAGAATGTAAAAAAAGAAAGAAAAAAGCAAAAAAAGCAAAACCAAACTTATTCAGATATAGTGATACAGAAAATGGCTTTAAAATACAAAAATCTTACAAGACCATATGTTGTGTTGGGTTTTGGACATGCTGTTTGTGCTGGCCTTGTCCAGCCTGCCAGCCAACCTCCACGTAGCCAAAAAGAGCATTTTAAGAGTCTGTAGCTATCCAAAGGACTGTTATCCAAAGGACTGTTAAAAGCTGTTTAGGGATGAATCAAAAGCTGTGTGTGAGCAACGGATGGTAAAGCTGGAAATTCAGATCCAACTCTGAATAATTGCTCTAGTAAAAAATTCAGAAAAATCCAACTCTTCCCCCTGTTCTGCAGATGCTCATTCCCACCGAGTCCCTGGGGAAGGCTGAGAGGAGAACTTGAAATACCTCAATGGCTTCACAGAAGGGTTTGCAACAGAGATCTGGGCCAGCCTAACCCCTTTCACCTCAGTTTGGCACTTACTTTATAAAATAAGAAGGTGATGGAAAGGGGGAAACTAAAGCCATGCTTGCATTTCAGTTCCTGGTGTTGCCTGTGCAAGACACCTCCAGCCAGATGTTTTGGGGTTTGTGGGGGTTTTTTTTGGTTTTTTGTTGGGTTTGTTTGTTTTTGTTTTTTTTTTTTTTTTTTTGGGTTTTTTTTCAGGCGGTTTTCAAAATTGTTGGGTTTTTTTTTTTTTTTTTTTACCGCCGATATCAAAAGTTGTTGGGTTTTTGTTTTGTTTTTATTTTTTTTAAGTGACTTGTTTTCGTTACCAGTGCTTTTTAAAAAGCAGGTGTGTATCCCAAGGGGGAAGCTCTGTGTGGGCAGGGGATGTGCAGTCCCTGCTCTTTCTCTGGCCATGTTGCAGCTCTGCTCCTGTGAGATGCTCAAGGCAGCCGTGGCTCCCACCAGGGTGTGGGATCCTGCATCCGAGCAGCAGGACCCATATTTCCACATCTAATGGGATACAGTGGGTTTGTTTGTTTGTTTTTTTAATATAGAGCCATACTTTTTTTTAAGTAATTTGAGATCTGAATGTGATTTCTAATGTATCAAGAACGTTAATATTTTAAAGCTATAACAAAGGTTTAAATTTCTACTTTTTTTTTTGTCAGTTATTTTAACTGTTCTGTTACCTTAATTTGATGTATGTGGTTGGGGAATGTTGCTTCTCCTCTTAGCATTTGTTTCTATAACCAGAAATAAAATTATATATGAAAGAGAAAATGCCCTGAAATTGCTTTGCTGGTTTTGGACAGGGAGTTTAACATTATTTCCTTTTTTTTTTTTTTTTTCATGTAGGAAGGAAGTGTGTATCTGCACACCTTGCACTGTTTAGAGTTCAGACACCCCACTTTTGATCCCTTGTCAGTTATTTGAGCAGCTGTTGACTCACAGCAGAATGAACATATGGACTTGTGTATTTGAGATCCCTGATGCTTCCCCTGGGGCTTATAAACCATTCCTCCAGCTCCAGCTTTTGTTTTGTCATGAAGTGAAACATTGTTATTTTGCAAGTTAAACTGTTCCAGTGTGTTCCCCTGTAATTTATAATAATTGTTCTCAATTAAGCCTATGAGATCAGAAAACAGTATTTTATCTGCCTTGTAGTTAGACTTTTCCTCCTTTGTCCCCCTAATGCAGCTACAATTTAAGTTCTGGGTTTATTTTCATTAAACATTCTTAGCTCCAAAATTAAATAGGAATATCTTTTAAGGCCTCAATTGACATAAAGTCGCTGTAATTCATAGAATTCTAGAACCACAGAATGGTTTGTGTTGGAAAGAACATTAAAAATTACCTCATTCCAATTCTTACCATGAGCAGGAACACCTTCCACTATCCCAGGGTACTCCAAGCCCCTTCAAACCTGGCCTTGGACACTTCCAGGGATCCAGGGGCAGCCCCAGCTTCTCTGGGAATCTGTGCCAGGGCCTGCCCACCCTCACAGGGAGGAATTTCTTCCCAAAATCCCTTCCATCCCTGCCCTCTCAGTTTGACGCCATTCCCCCTTGCCTCATCACTCCATGCCCTTGTTAAAAGTTTCTTTCCATCTTTCTCACAGTCTCTCTTCAAGTACTACTGGGAGGATTTAATTTTGAAATTGACTTACTAATTAAAAATTAGTAACACAGTACCCAGGGATCAAACACTTTAATCCAGACCCTTTTCTGGGGAGCATCTTTTAAAATTATCCTCTCTTTGGCTCCCGGTGTGCTGCTGCTCTGCTGGCTGATTGCCCAGGCATGGTGTTAATGAACTTTAATGCCAGGAGAGCACAGGGCAGGGAATTACCAAAGGGCAAAGTGCCAACTTCCATCTCCTGGCATCTCCTCCTTGTAGGACAATGCTCAGCATGGTGCTGAGAGCTTCAGCCCTGTGGGTGTTTAACTTCTGGGAGTGTTGAAGACCTGAGAGCAGGTGGTTTTAACATCTCCTGTTTTGGAAAGCTCCGTTTTATGAACAGTTGGCGGGAAAGGCTGATCCATCTTTTACCATCACAGCCGTGGAACCCCAGCTCATCTCTGCTGTGTGATTGTGTTCTCCATAGCTCCGACTGCCTACGGCAGGGTGGCCTCAAAGCCAAGCTTGTCCTCTGGTTCCTGAGGAACAACCCCAGCAGGGCCAGGAGCCGTCCTTGAGCTGAGGATTTTAGCCACTCCTGAGAGGGGGGAATAACCCCAGCAGGGCCAGGAGCAGTCCGTGAGAGAAGGATTTTCGCCACTCCTGAGGAATAACCCCAGCAGGGCCAGGAGCAGTCCGTGAGAGGAGGATTTTCGCCACTCCTGAGGAACAAGCCCAGCAGGGCCAGGAGCAGTCCCTGAGCAGAGGATTTTAGCCACTCCTGAGGAATAACCCCACCAGGGCCAGGAGCAGTCCGTGAGAGGAGGATTTTAGCCACTCCTGAGAGGGGGGAATAACCCCAGCAGGGCCAGGAGCAGTCCCTGAGCAGAGGATTTTCGCCACTCCTGAGGAACAAGCCCAGCAGGGCCAGGAGCAGTCTGTGAGAGAAGGATTTTAGCCACTCCTGAGGAACAAGCCCAGCAGGGCCAGGAGCAGTCCCTGAGCAGAGGATTTTCGCCACTCCTGAGGAACAAGCCCAGCAGGGCCAGGAGCAGTCCGTGATGGGAGGATTTTCGCCACCCTTCCGCCGGGCGGAACCTTCGTACGGCAGCCGCCGCGTCCCCGGAGCGGGGCGGCTTTGGCCGCGCACCGGCGGGGCCGCGATGTTGACGGCGGCCGCCGAGAGCTTCCTCAGGCAGGCGAGGTGGGAGCGGGCACCGCCAGCAGCGCCGGGGACCCCCGGGGTGGGTGTGGGCTGAGCGGGGAGCCGGGCGGACGGGAGGGGCGGCGCGTTCCGAGCCTGGGCCCCGGTTGCTGAGGGCCGCGGCTGTCGCCCGGCAGGGAGACGCAGGAGGAGGAGCTGCGGAGATTCGCCGCCCGCGTGTCCGCCCTGCTGCAGGGCCCCGAGCCGGGCTCCGAGGCCGTGGATGGGCTGCAGAGGCTGCACCTCACCGTGGCCGCCACCAAGTACCCCCGCAAGTGAGTGAGTGAGTGAGTGCCCTCGGGTGTTGGGAGGAGCGAAAAGAAAGGAAGGGCTTTCAAATAACGCGCTGCCTTGAAAGAAAGCCCTGAGTTCAGTTTAAACACAAAGCCCACCCTGCTAAGCAGAAGGTGCCCATGTCCTTTTGCAGCAAGATTAACAAGGGTTGGTGTCACTGAGCCCTCTGTCAGAGAGCCCTCTGAAGTGAAGATGATGAGTGGCTGTCAAGGGGGAATCGTGCCAAAGACAGAAATATGCAGGAAATCAACATCAGGATCTTTCCTCGCCTTCTCGTGATGTTTACTGTGACTCTTGCAGGCTCGATGACAAGTTTGTGGAGCTGTTGCAGACAGTGCTGTGCTCCCCCAAAAGTCCTGAGCAGATTCAGGTGTTATGTGCTGCCATCCTGAGAGAGATGTCACCTTGCAACGATCTCATCCTCTCCTGTGATGAGATTCAAGATACAAAGCTCTTGAGCCTGGTATCCTCCGTCCTTCTAGCTCAGGTAAATGACCTGTCAAGTCAGAGATCTTCCCTTGTCAATATGGATTTGCTTTCTGATTGTTCCCTGCTCCTGAGCTCCTCCCTGAGCTCAAGGAGAGTGAAAATCAATTGGAAGTATGTAGGAAAAAGCAGAAGCATTTCAATGGTCATTTAAGGGATCTCATTATTCTGCTTTGTATGAGAAAAAAAAATGGCAACTTTTTTTGGGTGTAGCATTTAACAACAAGAAATGCCTAAAATTGTAATGTTTAGACACTGAGGCCCTGGAAGCAAAAAAGAACCCTTTAATGCTGGCTGCTGGAGTAGATCTCAAATCAGGGCTGCGTGAACCTGGAAAGCAAAAGATTTTGGAGTGAATTTACTACTTCTTTTCTATTATATTTGCTTTCATGTTCACATATAAAAAATATACGTAGAACCTATAAAACATGTAAGGCTGTAAATGCAAATAACACTTCAAAGGTCCAGATTCTCCATGGAGAGAACATGAGGACCTTCCTGCTGTGAGTGCTGCCTGGGGAGTAAGCTGGAAACTTCCCTTTTTCTCTTCCTTCTTTTATTGTGCTGAAAGGTAAAATTTTTTTGTGAAACTTCTCGTTCTGAGTTTTTTTTGTGTGCTTAGAAATGCCTCCAATGTTTCTGCCATTCATCTGAGTCTACTTAACTAAAGGAAAGGAAACAGAAACCAGCAATGTATTGTTTATGTGCTGCCTCACAAAGCTCCCCTCTCCCATGTCCAGCCTTGAGACTGTCCTGCAGTTCCACAATGTATAAACAAAAATAAGCATCCCCATAGTTTGGGATTTGTGAATTCAAATTGCAGAAAATCTCTGCAAAATGTGGTAAAATCCCCTGTGCTGAGGGTTTTTCTTGTGTTTAACTTTGATGCCTGATGGGGAAGATTGGTCTCTAGTAATGGTAGATTATTTATCATTACCTCTGCTTTATTTTTCAGGAAAATAAGGGTGAAGTGGCAGCTGTGGGGCAGCGTGTTGTGAAACTCCTTGAAAGAAGACTGCCCGAGGGTCAGAGTGCTCAGTTCCTTCTTCCTGTCCTGGCAAATGTCACCAGCCTTTCACCAGAATCTCTAACAGAAGGTAAATCTGTAGCAAGGGCTGAGATTGCCACCTGGCTGTGATCTGGGTAGTGATCAGAAGGCTCTCAGTTGGAAACTGCTCTCAAAAGTGACATCTCTGCTAGGAGGAAAGGGAATTTACTGGGTGAGATGTATTCCACACCACACAGAACTGGGACTGGGCCTTCCAGTCAAATCTTGGCCATGGGTTTGTATAACAGGGTCATGTAGCTGAGCTGGGGTCTCCAGATGCAGCAGGAGTGTGAAACTGTAGCTATCCTGAAGAGCATCAAGCCAGGAGAGAAGCAGAGATGTGCCTGTGCATCTGGTCAAGAGAGCAGCAGAAACAACTAGAGAGGCAGCACTGCATGGGTAGTGGTGAGTGAACCCAGGAGACCTTTCCAGGCTTTAAAGGCTGGAGAGCTGGGAGCACAGGAGATATTCTGTGAGTTTCCTGGGAGGTTTGTGTACCTCGTGCAGCGTGCCAGAGAAGCTTTGGGGAGGATGTTGGGCTGGGTGCATGGGCTGGCAGAGCAGGAGGGATCACCTGCCCCAGCTCCTGTGAATTCCCAGTGAGGGAGTTGTGCCTTTGGCTGCACAGCTGATGCCAGACACTGCCTGGATACAGTGACAGTGTTTTTGCACGTTCCTCCTGATAGCAGCTGTGGATGGAGACAAAGGAACAAGTATCTCGTGAGTGATCTGGTAGCAGAGTTCTTGGTTCCAGCACTCACTCCCAGACTGAGGTAGCATGAGGAGTATAGGACATCCACCTTGAGCTACCAATTTCTTAATGGATTGCTGGATCAGATCCAGGCTGGAGAAAAAGCACAGCAGTTGAAGTTTAACAGGGACATGTTGCAGAGGCTGCTTCTCTGCCCAGTCTAGCAATGACCCTGTCACTTCCCTTGTACAGAACAGATCAATGTTGTCAGTAAAAAGCTGGCGGACTGGCTGAGGTATGCAAGCACTCAGCAAGGAATGGCTCAACCCTCTGGAGGCTTCTTCTCCAGTCCCAGAACCAAACAGGTGAGTGCTGAGTTGCCATGGTGACCTCACAAGAGCATTTATTAGTCTGTTACCTGTTGGTTTGGGTTCCCAGAATCACCTTCTTTTGGAAAACAGTAGCCTAGAAGTGCTGCTGTTCTTCAGCATTTGTTGTGGGATTTGTGGTTGAGACAGGAAAGCAAAGTAGGGGCATTTACACCTCTGAGATTTAGGAGTTCAGCTGTAGAGCCAGAGCTTTGGTCCTTGAAGTCATTTTTAGAGAAGAGTCTTTTAGTGACAGAGTACTTCAGAGGGAAAGGTGATTACAGATGAGCCCAGTGTCAAAGTAGCAAAGTTGAGTGTTTCAGCTGAGGAGAAGGATCCAGCACAGCTGGTTTTTCCCTCTCTGGATACCTGCAGGACCCCAAACAAGGGCTGCTTGTCTCTGTGGGCTCACTGGGCTTTTCCCTGCCCTCTCACTTAGCCTTTCCCTGGGGCTCTGACCTGCTGCATCTTTTCTCTCAGCCCGCTCCTGTCACAGAGATGGACGGTGCTGTTGCCACAGACTTCTTCACAGTGCTCTCAGTGGCTCAGCACTACACACAGGACCAGTGGCTCAACGTGCAGACCTTCTCCATGCTGAGAAACTGGCTGCTGTGCTATGGGGGCAAGGAGCTGAGCACCCCTAATCCAGGTAGGGGTTGAAGGTCTGCAGGCCACTGTGGTCTGCAGCCCCGAGAGGGCTGCGTGCTCTCAGATGTCACAGGACATGGCTGCACCAGCCATCCAGCAATCTCCTCTCTTTCAAATCGATGAGATATTAGGAAGAAATTCTTCCCTGTGAGGGTGGGGAGGCCCTGGCACAGGGTGCCCAGAGAAGCTCTGGCTGCCCCAGCACTGGAAATGCTCAAGGCCGGATTGGATGAGGCGTGTGGAGCAACCTGGAATAGTGGAACCTATTGCAGGAAGCCCTGCCTGTGGCAAGGGCTTTGGAACTGGACTGAGCTTTAGGTCCCTTCCAGCCCAAGCCACCCTCTCATTCAGTGATTCTCAGTGACAAGAATATGGGCAAGAGTTCAGAGAACTTGGAACAGGGAAAGTTTGGGAAGGAATATCACTAAACCTCCTGACTGATACTTACTGATCCTTCCTTGAGGAATTACTTGTTGGGTGAGTCTCCTGTTTTCAGACAAAGTCCCATGGATTCCTAGGAAAGGCCTGGGTGATGCGAGACAGCATCTCCTCAGTATTCTCATGACACTCCCTCCTCCCTCAGCCTGCCGCCCTTCACTCTGCACCTGGGGACACTCAGCTGCCTTTCTGTCGCTGGGCTGCGGCGTGGGTGACACTGCCCGTGACAGGCTGACACGTGTGATGTTTGTTGTGCAGATGACAAAGCAGGAATGGACAGGTCTGTGACATCCATGGTCTCCCCACCACCCACGGCTGGCCGGGTGCTTCCCCCCAGGGAGCGTCTGCGGGACAAGGCCTTCGAGTACTGCCAGCGCCTCATCGAGCAGAGCAACCGCCGTGAGTCTTGCCCTGAGCCCTCCCGGGACTCCTCTTGGTAGTGCCATCCAAAATATTTCTATCTCCAAACGCCGTGTTTGGGCTGGGATCTCTCTCCCTGGAATCCACAGTTAGGCTCTCCTAGGGATAGGGCCTGCTGCAGCTGCTGGGCAAGGCGTTGACCAGCCCTGAGCTGGGGTGCTGGGAAGGATCTGGAGGCAGCAGTCATGTTCTGCCTCCTTGATTTGCAGGGGAGGCTGTGAAACTTGGTTCTCATTGGCCTGAATTTAGGATCAGTGTTCCTGCCCACCCTGAAGCCAGGGTTACTGCTCAAACTGATCGTTCCTGTGGGGGCTCAAAGCTTAACTTGGACTTATTTCTCTGGCAGGACCCCTGAAGAAAGATGATGGAGACCTGCAAAAAGCTGTAAGTACAGAGAGTGGGGCTCAAGCTCTGGGAGCTGTGGCTTCCCCCATTCCAATCTTACTCTCTGCTCTCCTGCAGTGTCTCATTGAGGCAGTGACAATCATGGACATCATCTGCAAACAGGACTCGTCCTACGTGTGCCGTGCTGTCTCCTTCCTGAAAACCCTGCACAACAGGATCTGTGGGGATGCCACTTATGCCAGGGCTCTACTGCCTATTGCCCAGTTCTTCCTGAACCACAGTAAGTCTTCATCTCCCACCTATTCCTCCACGATCCAGTCTTGCCTGTTCCAGCACAGCCTTTTGTCCTGGCAGTTTCCTGCGTGCCAGAGTTGGTAAATCCACCTTGCCTGTGCTCTGGTGTGGATGATCTCACCCCAGGGGACCCAGGAGCTGGGGTGCCCCCTACTCTTTAAGAGAGGAACATAACTCAGATCTCTCTTAGCCCCTGGAGCCCTGGCGGGGCTGCTGGATGGGCTGTGCTCAGCAAGGTGCTGTGTCCTCCCAGGCAAACTGGCAGCTGTGGACTCGGATGCCATCTACAAACATCTCTTCACTGATATCCCAGCTCAGCTCTTCCACAACCCATCACTGGCCTTCGAATTTGTCCAGTTCTGCAAAGACAACAGCCAGCTCTTCACAGACTCCTCCAGCATATTCAGGCAAAGCTTCCCAAATCTCTTCAAGGTACAACATGTTGGAGCAGCAGAGGGGAGAGCCTTCTGTGCTCTAGAACTTTGTTTTTTCACCCCAGAGCACTCCATGTGCCTCCATGGCAATGCTAGGGAGAGCACAGGCAAGAAGGACTGTTACAGAACAAGTGTGTGCGAGTTTGAAGGGGAGGAGGGTTCTGGGTGTGTTTAGCACTGCCAGGAAAGAAGAGTCTGAGTTGGCAGGACTGTGGAGGGCTGGGGAGCACAGTGAACACAGGACACAGCACTTTGTTTCTGGAAAAGTTTAGTAAGTTGCAGCTTGCCAGCCACTGAACCAGCTGCCAGAGGCCTCTGTTGAGCCTCTCACAGGCTCCTGGGTTTTGACCAAACCCTCGGACTCCTCTGGTTTTGCTTTTCAGAAGTGGCTTTCCCTTCCCCATCCCATCTGGTCACAGTGTGGAGTTGTCTGGGTTGTGTGAGGGAGTAGCAGGGATAGTGCAGCAGTTTGTGCTTGTTCCTTGCAGTTCCTGGCGTGGAACAGCCCACCTCTGATCTCTGAATTTGTGGACCTTCTCCCGTTTCTGCTGGATCCAAGCACAACCATTGAGATCTTCCATTTGCTGCTTGACCTGCCCTGCTTGACAGCAGCTCTGGACATCCAGCTGAAGTAATGCACCTCCCCTTCCTTTCACTCATCAGCATCTTAACACTGCCCAAAGCCCAGTGCACACTTCTGAGCCTCAGCTGTCACAGAGCAAGAGGCATCACTGCAGTCAGGTTAACACAAAGCTGCACAGAAGTCAGCCCAGTTTTCCTAGCACTGTGTTGTACATGGGAAGAGAAGGTGACCAGCTCTCACATTTCAGTACTGGACTGTCTTTGGGGCTCAGAGAGCTGTTTTTATTCCCCTCTCCCTCGCCAGCTCCAAATGATTGCCACATGTTTGAGGCTTCCATGAGCTACCACCCTAACACAGAGGTGAAATACCTGTTCTTCCTTTCCTGCTCTTAGCCATATTTTTGCCTTTGTTCTCCTGGAGGCACACAGAATTTTCTTCCTGAGATCTTAGGAGCTGTCAGTTTCCATGAAGAAGGGGTAGGACTGGAACTGGCTGTACCTCTGCTCTTCCTTATCCTAGTGACATTACAGCTCTTTCTGGAGTGCTTAGAAAAGAGAGTCATCCTGGAGGCAGATGTTGGTGGGTTTGGATGATACAGAGATCCAGAGTGTCATTTTTCCCTTTCCCAGGCATTACACAGAAGCAAGTCTGGAACTGTTGCCTGAATATGGGGGGCCTGAGCTCATCAGATTGGCTCTCTGGCTTCCAGAGAGCCTGGATTAGACCACCTTGCTGTCCAGTGTTCAGGATCCCAGCTCTGCCCTGGCCAATCTCACAGTGCAGCACGTTCTGTGTGTTCCCTGCTAGGGCAGCTGCTCTTCCTGCCTCTGAGAAGGCTGGGGCTGACCCAGCTGGGAAACCAGGAACGTGCCTGGAGGCCTTTCGCCATCCCCTCTACAAGAGCATGTTCCAGTATCTGCTCCGCTGCAAGTCTGCTCCCCAGGATGCCCCAGAGAGGTAGGAGCCTGCCTGGAGTGTGGTTCAGCCATCCAGCTCTGGGAGGCAGCTCTGGGATTACAGGGAAAGGCACAGCTGCTCGGAGCTGGCGTGAGGTGGATTTCTCTTCCCTCTGTCAGCTTTGCCAGCGCTCAAAGGCCTTGTGGGGAGCAGGGAAAGGCAAATGGGAACAAACCATCAACTGTAATTCTTCTTTTGCCCGCAGTCTGGTTCCACTTCGGCAGCTGCTTGGATCCCTGGCTGGCAGCCCAAGGGTGATGCAGTGTGCAGAGACTGTCCCTGTCTTACTGGAGCTCTTTTTCAGGGTGGTGGCAGAGGTAGGTCCTTTTGGGGGAGTTTGGTTCCCATCTGTGCTGCAGGGATCTCTTGTTATGTGAAGCAAAATTGTGAAGATGCTGCAGCTCCAAGAGAAGGGTGCATGAGGGGAGGGTGGAATTGATGCTGGCATGAACCAGCACCGTGCTGGCTACGTGACCCAGAGAAACAGAAAAGCTCCGTGGAGCAGTGTCAGGTTCACTCCGTGCTCTCAGCCAGCTGTAAAAGAGGGAGATGAGTGTCTGGTACCTGCTTTTTGCACTGCTCCCCTCCTAGATCAGGCAGTTTCTCTGCCAGCTGTCTCACCTGGCTGGTTATTGTGGGGTTTGGCTGCTGGATGTCACTGGTACTGCTGAAATGAGGGCTGGCTTTCAGTTTGCAGATGGGTCTCTGAAAACCAGCTGGTGGTGCTGCTGCTGCAGAGGAGCGACCAGCTCTATGAGATCCCAGCGTTTAAAGAGGATGTGTACAGGTGAGATGAGACAGGAGGCACAGCCCAGCTCCCAGCCCTTCCTCCTGGCATCCCAGGAGCCTTTTCAGTTTTGGCCCAGTCCCTGTTGTGGAATATCTTTGAAGGGTGCAAGTGGGGGCTGCACCTTCATCCCAGCTGGGAACATCCTGAGGATACAGGCCTGTGCCAGTGGCTGGGTGCTGCCAGCCCCTCTGGCTTTGGGCATCAGCCCCTTGCCCTGGTCTGAGCTGTCCCTTCTCTCACGCAGGGTGCTGGGCTCACAGCTGGCAGTGCTCTGCGGGCTGCGCCCTGCGCTGGTGGTGGAGCTGTCCACGGAGATCCTGGAGTTCTCGGGAGCAGTCAGCAACATCCAGAGCAAGGAGGCCATCTTCACCCACATGGTGAGTAGGGCTGCCTGCTCTCTCCTAGCATCAGCTAACCTGATTTTCTATTCCCTGAAAACCGCTCCGTTCCCTTTCCCTGCCCCAGGTGTGGGCTGTCGGCGAGTACCTGTCGGTGTCCTACGACAAGCGCTGCACGGTGGAGCAGATCACGCGCTTCTTCGAGCCCCTCGAGGCTGTGCTCTTTGAGATCACCCAGCTCCGGCCACAGGCCAGCTCCCCCAGCTGTGCCCCCCGTGCCATCAGTGTCCTCATGGCCACCTTGACCAAGCTGGCAGCCCGCAGCCAGGACTTGATCCCCAGGTGAGCAGCCGGGTTGAAATGTGCAGATTTCATGGGTCCAAACGTGGGTTTGCTGGCGTTAATTGAGTCTGGCAACTGAAAAAGGACAGAGGTGAGCTGTGGAAGGGCACAGTTTAGAGGTGTGGGATTCATGTGCTGACTAATGCTCTGTCAACTGCACTAGTCTGTTGGAGGTTACACACTTAAGTAGTGACCTGGCTGGATGAAAGGGTCCTGCCAGCTGATATCCGTGTCTTTCTCTCCTGCAGAGTGTCCATGTTCCTGTCCAAGATGAGGACATTTGTGCAGAGCCCTGCTGTCACCTCTGTCTACTGCGAGGAAGACCTTGAGGAGATCCTTATTCGGGCGACCGAGCTCATGAACCTGCTGAAAATGCCCAGCGTGGCTCAGTTTGTGTTCACCCCGCCCGTGGCCAGCACACGGTTTCAGAGAGAGGTGAATGAGTCCCTCCCTTTGGCCCTGAGGATGGTCACCGAGCTCCTGGAGCCTGCTCCAGGCTCCGTGCCAGTGTGAGGGCAGGTTGCTGGAGTAACTCACTGCACACTGCTGATACTCAAGGCTGAGGCCCTGATCTTAACTGGAAAAGAGGAACAAATGAAACAGAGAACAGGAATAAGGAGAGCTGAGCCTGCTCTTCTGGTCTGAGGCTGTTTGTATTTCTGTGTCCTAGTGCCTGTTGCTTTTTTATCTCCTAAGCTTGTCTTATCCCTTCCTGGTGAGTATGCATTGAAAATCCGGGTGGATTTGTGTGAATTTTGCAGGAGAGTGAATGGTGCATTAATACCCTGCCAGCACACCCTGTCCCTTTGGAGATGTACTTCTTCCTTCCTCTGCCTTCTTTCCCTCCCCCCTTTGCTCTCACTACACCTGCATTTGCTGCTTTTCTTGCCTCTCCTTGCAGCAGATCAGGCAAAGGCCTGTGTGAGCTGGAGGCAGCAGAACTGACTCCATCACATCTGGGAGCCCTCACGGCTCTCCTGTCTCACCCTGGAGTGAACATGGAGAGGTCCAAGAGACAGCTGCCAGAGCAGGGCTTAGAGAGATTTATTGATCCAGTTTATTGTTGACACAGAGCATTTCTTAACATCCACTGTGTCCGACAGGCGCCATGCTGTGCTCAGTATCTGCACCAGAGCTTTATACACAGCTGTACATATTAACACACGGGGAAGTCAGTCCATCCCACTGCTCCTCCTGGGAGAATCCAGCCCTCATGCACAGTAGTAAATAGCAGGGTTTATTTACAGTCTGTTTCAATACCTGACTGCACTGGGAGCGACACGCAGCTTCTGGGGCTGTTTTCCAGCTCCAGGGGTGCTCAGTGGGTTGCACTGGTACTGCTGGAACGTGGCAGGATGCAGCCCCAGCACTGTCTAGTGCAAACCAAGCCTCCCCAAAGCCCTGGCTCAGGGGCAGAGGGGAGTAAGGAGTGCATGCAGTTTGCCCAGGGGCTTTTGGCAGCCCATTTCAAGTTCTGTGGAGGATGACAGGCCAGCATACCTACTTGAAAGTGAAGTGAATCACACCAGGAGCCCTGAGCCTTTGCTCACCTGCCTGGTAGAGCTGAGTCAGTGGCAGGAGGCTGCACTGCTCCCAGTCCCTGCTGGGGCAGCACCCCAGGCCAGGGCTGTGAGCATGGCCCAGCAGAGCAGCAAGGCACTGTGTCTCAGAGAAGGTGCCTGGTCCACCCTGCCTAGAAAAGCAGGCCAGGCTGTTGAAATCCAGTAGTGGAGCGTTTCCCTTGCATGGAGTATTCTGACATCTCTCTCTTCCTGCAACGTGCAAGGCTAAGCACAGGAACCAAAACTGTAGCGGTGAGGCGTAATTAAAGCCAACCCTGTTTTAGCATCAACAATCCTCAGAGCGGTGTTGTTGTGAGATGCCATGTGAGTATCTGATCCTCTGCCAGAGCCGGGGCCGTGCAGGGTGGGATGGAGGGCTTTGCTGCAGGCTGTTTTAATAGGGTTCGGCTAAACTAGGTCTCAGTATCTGTCTATATGTGGAAATCAGGTCGGGTTTATCCCGTTAACGGTGCTAAAAGCAGAGGAAGGGCTGGGCGGGCAGGAGGCCGGGTGTGGCCTGGGCAGCCACAGGAGGGAGCTGAGCCTTCGGAGCAGGGAGCAGAGCGGTTCCTGGGATATTCACAAGTGTCCTCCAACAGGGAGTGTCTGCTGTCCATCATCACCTGTCGGCATTTCAACACCTGGGAGATGTTCCTAGCAGGGCCTTGACACGGGCTGGCGAAGCTGGAGCGGGAGGAGCAGGCCATGGTGCCAAGCTGGCCTTTGTCTGCCCGGGCTGGTGGCAGTGCCAGGTGCTGCTGGGCTCACTGAGTTTCCTGGTGGCACCAGTTCTCTGTGGGGACATTCCCCCATCAGTCCTGGAGGCCCTCAGCTGGGATGGTGGTGCCAGAGCCAGGCAGTAAATCTGGAGCAAGGGCAAGGGAGTCCTTCTCTGCAGGGAGCTCTCCCCAAGGACTCCCAGGAGCTGCTGGTGGTGTCAGCCCTTTGCTGTAGCTGCTTCCCATCCTGAGGCAGGGCTGTGGCCCAGCAGCAGAAAGGCACCTGAGCTAGTGTATGGCACCAGGGGAATTAACTCCTGGCGATGCATCCTGTGTGGAGTCTCCTGGGTGCTTGTGCTGCCTTCACCACCCCAGAGCTGGGCACGCTTTTCCAGCCTGACGTGCCAGCACCTCAGGTGGCCACTGCCACAGTGAAGGCCAGGCCCGCCCCACGTGTTCTCTTCAAAACCCAAAGGTATTTCAAGCCTTCTGCATGCCAGCATAAAATATCACACAATAGGGCTGCCAGCCTAGAGGAACGGAGGAGCCTGCCTACAAGTCCACATGATGGGAGCATTCCCTTCCTTCCCCCTGCCAGAGGGGCCAAAGGAACAGGAAAGCTCCTGAGAAGGACAACCCTGGGTATAAGGTGAGGCTGGGCAATGGATCAGGAAGGATGCTCCCAGCCAGTGCAGCGGGAGACGCGCGCACCCTCCTTTGCATGTCCTTTCATCTGCTGCAGTGCAGGGGCAAAGTGTCCAAAAGCACATCGAGGGCTGTTGTGGAGTCCTGGTCCTCCCTCTTGCACTCCAGGCTCCCTGAGGTCAGCCTTAACCAGAGCTGTAGCCACAAGCTGCTGCAGAAGGATCCTTGTACCACAAGGACTAAGAGGAAGAGGAGCTGGAACTGATTTTTTTGGCTATTTCAATGTCCGACTTGGCAACCAGAAACCGCAGCTTTTTCCCTCCGGAGCGGATGAGGTCCACGGCACTGCAGGGAGCAGCAACAGGGACAGAGATGAGTTGTGGCTCCCTCAGGTGAGGCTGGCAGCCCCTCAGGAACCGGCCAAGCCATGGACGTTGACAAAACATCCCCCCCTTGCCCATCACCTGTGCCTGCTCAGGGCTACGAGCAGGGGCTGTTTCTCTCCTGCCTGTAGCTTTGTTGAAGAGCTTGGCCTCCAGGTTAGTGGTGCCAGGACGAGGGCAAACAAGCCCAAAGCTGCTCTGTGCTATGGGCACCTGGGCTCTGCCTCTGAGCTGCCCCATCCCACCTCCTTCGAGAGGAAACCTGGAGTGGCATGGGGCTAGGGCAGCTCTGCATTGCTGAGACCCACCTCTGGGGCTCTCATTTATTTCCCATATACACTCCCCCATTGTAGCTCCATAATCCCTCTTCCAAACCCACAGCCTTCCCCCCTCCCTGGTGTCCTGTGCAGCTCACTCCTCTCCCTGCGGCTTTGCCGGTACCGCCACATCCTCAGGAGTGCAGCTCTCAGAGCAAAACAGCCGGAATCCTGGAGCTGGCAGCACCTCCTGCAGTGCTGGCAGCACCGCAGGCCCGCTGCTGAGCTGGGACTCACCTCTGGTAGTCTGCCCCGATGAGGCTGGTGCCGTTGACAGCCAGGATGCGGTCCCCGATGGAGAGCCTGCCGTCGGCAGCCGCGGGGCTGTCCTCGATCAGGGTGCGGATGTAGATCCCCGGGGAGCAGAGAGGGGTGTGCTGTTGGCAGGGGGGAGGCAGTCAGCAAAAAAAAGGGACACACGGATTTGTGGTCCCAAAGGGATGAGCTCTCCGGGCAGGGTAATTCTCCCCCAGGGTGCACAACCAAGCCTGCTGGCAAGCGGGACCTTGGAGACACTTTGGGAACGTGATGGGGATGGTGCTTACAGTAACAAAAAGGAAATGTCATCCTCCAGTTTTATATCAATTTCTACACAGAAAAGAGAGGTGGGCGCACTCTGCTCTTGTTCAGGTTAATTAAGAGCAAGGCATCGTTAACCTGCAGCCGTGTTGGGATGGGAGCTCTGCTCATGCTGTCCCAGGACTGGGTGATGCTCTGTTTCCTACTGACCAACAGCACAGCTGTGAAAGGCCATTTGAAAAGATGATCCACCCCCAATGCCAGATTCCTCCTTATGCGGAGGAGGAGCTGTTTTGACACCCGGTGAGCCTCCCTGCTTCTCCTGCCACCGCTGAAGGGTGGAGGAAAGACCTCAGCTGAGTCATTTTCCTTCCACAAGAGAGCTGAGCCTGTTTGCTCTTCCCAGCTGCAGGGCAGCTGTGGACTCTACATACCACAGCACAATGACCTAAGAGCAGAGATCCACCGGGAGATCCCCGTGTGCCTCCTCATCCCCAGGAGAAGCAGCCTAGCTCCCGTGGGAAGCCATCAGCTCCTTTGCTGGCTTTGCTTGGGGTATAAACCACATCCCACATGTCCCACTGCAGCCGTGTGAGGGGCAGCAGCTGAGAACTCACCACGCCGTCGATCAGCCCCATGCCCAGCCCGATGGGTCCCCTCTCCAGCTCCACCACGAAGACGTAGCAGAAGTCGTCGGTGGCAGAGCTGCGGCTGGAAGACTCCGGCGTGGGGTAGTCATAGGGGGTCGGCGAGCAGCCTGGCAGCGGAGAGAGCGGCTTACGGCTCTGGCAGCGCCCCGGCCCAGCCTCACAGCCCCGGGGCAGCGCCAGCCCTCGGTACCTTCGGGGGTGCCGCCTTTGGTGCCGTTCCTGCGCGCCTCCGGCAGCGCCTTGCCGCCGCCCTGCGGGGACTCCGGGCTCCCCGAGTCGAAGTTCAGGGGGGTGGTGGGTGGTGTCAGCAGGCACGACGGGTCCGTGG
The DNA here is from genome assembly GCA_013396955.1 of Regulus satrapa. Taxonomy (NCBI): domain Eukaryota; kingdom Metazoa; phylum Chordata; class Aves; order Passeriformes; family Regulidae; genus Regulus; species Regulus satrapa. Next base: position 118,787 of record VWZN01015324.1, on the reverse strand, counting down.
GCGCCGTGCCGGCCTTGGGGACTGCACTCCTGCCCAGCTGCAGCTGCTTGAGCTTCTCCTGGAGCTGCGGCTCGCCGGCGGGGGGCTCGCAGGGGCAGGCGGCGGTGGCCAGGCAGAGCTGGGGGTTCCCCTCGGGCTCGGCGCAGCCCCCCGGGGAGCGATAATCCTCCTGGGCACTGGGGCTGCCCTGGGCGGCCGCCTCCTCGCTCACCTCCAGCACCTCCGGCGTCGTGCATGCCTCTTTCTTAAGAAGGAGGGAAATGCTGTGGGACCCCCTGAGTGTGATTTTCACTCCCTGCCCCTACCACCCCCACCCTGTTGCTTTCCTGGCTGCCAGATCCATCCAAAGCCTTGGCAATTCCGACGCTCGTCGTGGCTGCCCAGCACAGCTCCCACAGCCCAGTTCGGTGGCCAGGGCTGTGCTGGGGGTGGGTACAGCCAGCCAGGAGGAGACTCCTGGTCATGTCCCTGCTGGGGGATCCCACTGGAAGGGAACACTGGGGTAGTACAGCTCATCCCATGCCACAAGGGCTGGGCAATGTGGCCCCGGGGTGACAGCAGGAGGCAGCAGTGCCTGTGAGTGCTGCAGGCACTGGGGACAGCATGGGAGAGGAGAAGGGCACCTGCTGGAGGGACATCCTCCACATGGCAGCTGAGCTTAGCACCCACAGCACGTATCAGCCTCCCTGTGCTTTACAGGCATTAGCTAATTAGTGCTTTTGTGCAAGCCTGGCTGCTGGGGACGGGCAGGGTGTGGCGCAGGGAGGACGGGGGATGCACAGGGAGAAGGAGAACACTGCCCACAGACATCTCCCCTTCCTCCCTGCTAACGAGATTGCTGGGAAGAGCCTGTCCTTCCAGCTCACCTTCCCGTGCCCCCCATGCTGGGGGATTAGCAGCACTAATCCTTCCAGAAGCTCTCCATGAGGGCACTGCCACAGCTCCAGGCTGCAGGCGAGGGCAACAGGCCCTTGGCACTGGGCTAGGAGGGGTCTGAAGAGGGACTCAAGACCCTTCTGTCCCCCCCAGAGAGGAACAAGCCCCCCGTGGGATGCAGGCTACCTTTGGGAGGGCTGAGGCTGGCCCGTCGCTGGTGTGGGGGCTCCTGCTCTGCAGGCTCCAGAGGAAGTGGCGGATGTAAAGGAGGTGTCTGTAGATGTTGTCGTCCAACGTCTCCACCTCCAGGTCCACTTTGAAGCCCCCACTGGGCAGGATGATGGGAGGGTGGTTGTCAAAGGACTCCAGCATCTCATCTGAAAGGCAGAGGGATGGAGGTTAGCACTGGCTCGGGCTGCACCCCACTTCTGCCTTCCAGCTCTCAGCCATGCACGGTCTCCCAGCTGGGAGCGGGGATTTAGTGAGCTTGAGCCAGCAGCATCCCTCACTTGGGACAGCAGAAAAAGCCTCACGCACTTTGCACCCTTTGCAATATCTGAATTTTGAGGCTGTGGTTATTAGCAATTGCTGACGTTCCTACAGGACAGCCAGGAAGGGGAATTCCCTGTTTGGGCTGTATGTGACCGGAGCAGGCAGAGCAGGACTCACCGGGCTGGAAGGCGGCCGGGCTCTCCTCCTCGCTGGGCTGCCACGCTGAGATGCAGCCCACGTCCATCACTGCCTGGCACTGGCTCAGCACCCGCTGCAGCTGCGCGGGGCTCAGCGCCGGGAACTCGGCTCGCAGGGATGGCCAGGTCATCTGTGAGGAGACAGAGCGGGAGGTAAATGGCACAGGGGAGAAGCTGCTTGCTCTGGGGAGCAGGAGCTTGCAAGAGGCGCAGGAGGGAGAGATGGGGCAACATGGAGAGAACCAGAACATCCTCTCCTGAGTACTACCACAGACCCTGGGAAAGGGCAGCTGGTGGCAGGCTGCAAAAGGGACACGTCAGTGCAGGGACCCCCCCAGACACCGTGCAGGCGCTCTCCTGCCCGTGCCTATCCCAATATCACAAGTCCCGGGCTGGGCATCCCTCACCTGCACCAGCTGGGAGCCAGGCATGGCCAGCAGGTTGGCCACGCTGGCCAGTTTGGCAAAGAACTGCTGGGCGAGCTGCTCGAAGCCGGCGCCACGCAGCCATTCCAGGAGCAGCCGCACGCTGGCCCGCAGCTTCACCCCCTGAGACCAGTGGTAGCAGCCAAGAGAGGAGCCTGAGGAGGCAAAGCATCCATCAGCCACATCAGGGAACAGCCCCTCTGTCCCCCTGCCCCGGGTTAATGTCCCCAGCATCCTGTGGCTGTAATTCCTGCCGGTGGCTGGGCCTTGCCCAGCACTTACAATGGAGCAGCTGCATTAATGAGGGCTAATGAGCACCTCAGGCTGCTGTAGTTTATTAATGATTCGGCCCTGTTAACTGCCCTCAACCTCCTCTGCTCTCTGCTCAGGCTTGAAGGGGCAGTGGAATGGGAATGGGACCTTTGTGGGGTTTAGGATTGGACGGGAGGGCATCCCAATAACTCATTCCCCAATGTGTTAGCCAATTCAAGGAGGACTGACCCTTTTCCAGGAGCTGGTTGAAGAGCAGGGTGTTGGAGAAGAAGAAGAGGTAGGCGAACATCTGGGAGGTGATCTCGGGGTGCACTTCGTACTGGTGGAGCAGGTCCAGCACAGCCTGGTAGATGAGCACGACCCTGCGGAGCTCCTCGGGCAGCGGCGGGGTCCCCCGCCAGCTCTCCCGGCACTCACTCTGGAAGGGGTTGCACTCCAGCAGGGCAGGGAGCGACACGTACAGACACTGCAGGGAGAGCAGCAGGTTCACAGCAGACTCAGTTTGTTGAGTTTTTCTCTTTTTTTGCACGAGCCAAGCCTTTCCTTCACCTCCTCAAGCCAAGCAAACGCTGCCAGTTGAGCTCCAGCAAGGCGCTGCTTCTATTCACCCCCTGCCTTCCATGGGCTCCAGCGTTGTGCAAAAGTTTTTAAAATTATCAAAATTAACATGTCGGTCATTTTTAGCAGATGGGAGAGACGGCCAGCTAAAATCTGCAAAACCTGATGTGAACCAGGGCAGCAACCAATCAGTTGGGCACGAGGGCAAAAGAAAAAGCAGGGACGGTGGGGACAATTCTCCATATGGCTCAAAAGGCAGAGCAGTGCCTTGCACTCACCTCTGCCAGGGCAAAGGGAAGGGGAGGAAGGCGCTGCTCTGGAGCAGGGCAGGAGCAGCCCCCGTGCGCCGGTGCACAGGGAGCCGTCCTGCACAGGGCAGCCTTTCTGTGCCTCACACTGCCCGCTCTGTTCCTGCTCCCGCGCGCCGGGGGCCCCTTTCCATCACGCCCTGAATCACACCATTTATGCCGCGCTGGCCCGAGCCAGGCAGCGCTCCCCAAACACCTCCCCTGAGCCGCTGCACTGCAGACAAGGAAACACGCCGCAGTAATTCAATACTTTTCCTGGGCTGCGACCAAAAATCGGGGCGCTTCAGCCCGAAGGAAAACACCTCAGCGTGGTGGTGCGAGTGCCAAGGAGTGAAAGCTGAAACAAAACCCCGCTCCTGCGCGGCCCTGGGGATGCTGGTGCTGGCCCCGTGTGACGCTGTACCTTGGAGATGTAGTAGACGCACTGCTGGAAGGTGTACATGATCACCTCCTCCAGCACCGTCATCGCCTCCTCGCTGGCCGTGATGGTGGAGGAGAACAGAGACTCCTTGGAGCCTGCAGGGAGGAGAGGAGGATGGGGAGCAAACCTGCAGCAGCAAGGCCCCCCCCAAACTCACAGGGTGTGGGTTATTAGAACATCCAGGTTTGTATCAGCCCCACGGAATCCCTCAAGAGGGCAAAAAGGTTCCTCTGGCCCAGGGGAGCTCCCACCTGCCATCCCCCACAGCTGGCAGCTCGGGGCTGCACCTTCCTTCCAGCACCGGCCTGGCCTAACAACATTTTAACTGTTTGCACAGACCAGAAAGTTTCTGTGGCTGGGTTAATACCTTCTTGTCTTTCTTTTTTTTTTTTTTTTTTNACATTTTAACTGTTTGCACAGACCAGAAAGTTTCTGTGGCTGGTTTAATACCTTCTTGTCTTTCTTTTTTTTTTTTTAACTTTTGCAAGCACTAACACAGGCAGCTCTGCAGGGCTACCTGCAAATCCAGGGTGAAGCAGGATTTAAGCCCCCCAGGGCGTTAAGCACAAGCTGCTGTGGTGGCAGGGGGTATTTGTGTGTGAACACGACACAACCTGGCTCTGGAGCTGCTGGGCAGCACGGCGGCAGGATGTGAGGCTGCTCCTCCCACAGCTTTCCCCAGCCCACAGCACAGAGGTGTCCCTGCTGCTGAGGATTACGGAGGGTTAATGGAGCACCTCGAGGGCACTGACCACCACCTGTGACTGGGGATTAGCAGAGCAGAGTTGCTCCAGCTGGAAAAACAGGCAGGATGCTGCATCCACACTTACCTTTGATGTCCAGCTCTTCCTCCATGCTCTGGATGTAGGTGGGTGATTTCTGCTGGACAAAGTAGAGGATCTCGATGGCGTTGGCCATCCAGAAGATGATGTGCTGCAGGTCTGGGAGAAGGTCTGTGATGGTGAAGCGGGACAGGGTGGCAGGGTCCTGGCTGGGGAGACATGGCAGGTATTACACCTGCTGCTCCACAGCATCCTCACCCAGGGTTTTGGGGAGAAAAGGGCCAGCCTGGGGCAATGCCAGAGAGCTTTCACATCTCCCCAAGCCCAGCACACCCCTTAGAAAGACCCTTTACAAGGAAAAATCCAGAGGTTTCTGCTCTGTGGGGTGGCAAAGGGGATCCTGTGGGGACCAGGCTGACCAAAGCCATCCGGCCTTTGTGGGATGCCACTTTTGGGGAGACTTCTCCTAATACAGATGAACTGCACTAAATACTTGTGGCTGAAGAGCAGCCCTTCCCCAGAGGTATGTGCTGCTCCTGCCAGCTCTGGACAGTTAAACCCAGCTCACCCGCCCTGGGCTGTTCAAAAATAAAGTGAAAGCATCTGGGAAATTTCTCAACTGCTAAACTGCTTTTTCCCGCTGTAGGAAGGGCCTGGGAAGCACCCTTGAAGTTTATTCTAAAGGAGAGCACACAGCAAGCATCAACAGTTTCTCCAGATACTGGCTTAGAAAGGAAATTTTGGAAATGGCTGGGAAGATAGCTCCTTGCATCACTGTGACTGTCCCAGAATGCTGCCCCCAGCCCTGGGACGCCCTGTGCCACCACCCCTGGATGCACACAGGCAATGCCAGCTCCCATGACCACTGAGGGAGGTCAGGCTCACGCATAAGGGACATTCCTACTGAATCCCAAAGCCACAAGTGCAAAGCCTTGGCCAGGTCTTGGGTCAGAGAAAACCCCAGAGCTGCTGCAGCCCTATTCCCTCCCAGGCTTTTCCAAACCCACACATTCTGTGCAGGCATCGTGGTTCAAGGACCAGAGAGCAGAATGCTCTGGTGGGATTTAGCAGGAAAACTCATCAAGCGTCACTGCCGACAGGCTGGGAGCGTGGTTTTACCAGCCACGGACTTCCCTCACTCACAGAGGAAGAACCAGGTTGAATTCTCCCCGTTTTGAGGCAAAACAAGGAGGGGGACACTTACTGCTGGGATTGCTTTTCGGCCAGCTCCCGCGTCCGCTCCTGGGCAGGGAGAGAAGGGGAGAGCACAGTGAAAACCACTGGGATGGGGCGGCACGAGCATCACCCCCCACCAGCACTCGCTGCCACCGGGGCCCAGGCTGAGAAGCCCCCAGGGAAGAGCAACACCCCCAACCCCACAAAGCCCGTCCCACCGCTGACTGACCCACACCGTCCTCTGGATCATTTTGGCCGCTTTGAGCAGCAGCTGCCCGAAGTCTCCCGGCTCAAAGTTGGTGGCCGAGTGCTGGATGCAGAGGCAGAGCAGGAAGGCGGGCGTCAGCTTGTGGTCGTCCCCTCCGGGCTCGATCAGGGTCATGATGCGCCGCAGGAGCACGTCCTCGGCCGCCGGCTCGAACTCCAGCTGCAGCCTCCTGCGGGGCGTCCTGGGGCCACGGGCGGGCGAGGGGCCCCGCTTTTTGGCAGCCGGCTCCTTCTCCTTCAGCAGGCTGCCGCACGCCCCGCACATGTGGGGACCCTCGGGGTGCAGGGCTCGCAGCCTCAGCAGGGTCTGCGCCGGCAGCGGCTGCGCCTTCATGGGGTCCTTGTAGAGGAGCAGGTAGTAGAGGCCGAGGGACAGCAGGTCCCCGTGGCGCAGCACCACCGTCCGGGCCACCTCGGCGAAGTTGACGGAGATGCCGGCGCCGGCGATGGGTTCCAGCACCAGCTTCTCCTCCGAGCGATGCCGGGAAGGTCGGAGCTTCCTGATGGTGCAGTGCAGGGGCAGGATGTCGGGGGCGGACAGGCTGATGCTGGGCTTGCTCGCCTGTGTCCTCTGGCCCACCGTGTGCTGCTCGCGGTTCAGCAGGTAAACCAAGCTGTCCTGCCGAGCGAGGAGACGCAGCATGAACCGGGCAGGGGGGGAGAAGGGACCCTCCTCCCTGCCATGCAGTGAGTGCTGCAGCCTCCCGCTGTCCCCAGCTGTCCCCTCGCTGTCCCCAGCTGTCCCCTCGCTGTCCCCAGCTGTCCCCCATGCACCTTTGCATGGCAAGAACATTTCTTCTTCTTTTTTTTTTTACTCTCCTCGCTGCCAAGCAGGACAGCAGCAATCCCTGCCTCAGGCGCGTCAATAAATGGGTACAATGACTTTGGGCATGCAGCAAATGAGACTGCTTTGGGCAGAAGGAGCCCTCCTTGCACCTCTCCCCCTCATCCCTTCCGCAGCTGCTTTTCCTTCCCACCTTCTGCCTCCAGACTGCAGCGATGCCCGCACCCCTGCCCGGGGGGACAGAGCATCCACTCCTGGCCCTGCCTTTCCCTGCAGCCTGCCCGCAGACCCCGAGGCAGCTCGGGGGACCACCCCGTGCCTCAGTTTCCCCAGCAGCGCTAACGGGACGGCTGCAGTGCCGCGTCACCCTGTCAAAAACTCTGAACAGCCGGATGCTCAAGGGGCACGAAGTAGCCATTAACTGCAAGAGCCGGCCCTGTCCTCTGCGGCTCTCCACGCGCCTCCAGCAGACGCACTGTTCTCCTTGCAGCCTCCGATTCCATTTGCCACCGAGGAAGCAGCCGGACAGGGGACGGGGCAGCTCGGCACCACCCGGGCTCCCTTGGGCCGGGATGCTCCTCGGGGATCACCTCGCATCCCTCTGGGGCATTGCAGGGGGTCACGCCTCCTGCCTCCGCGTTCCCCGGACGTGGGGACAGACTTGAGGACAAGGCTGCCGAGTCCCAAACCCGTTTCCTAAAAGGGATGCTCCTCCGCACCGCCACCAGCACCACCACCACC
>VWZN01015324.1:80677-111279 GCA_013396955.1 Regulus satrapa | reverse complement strand
GCTGGAGGGATGCTGCAGCTCGGAGCGGGGATGGAGCATCCCGGCGCTGCGCACCCACCCTGTCCCTGCTCCTTTGCCCTCCCCGAAAGGTGACGCCAAGGCACCGGCGCGGAGAGTTTGGTGTCCTAACGCCACAGCTAGAAAGGATGGGGGGGGAGGTGTCCCAGCCCTCCCTGGCCCCCCAAACCTCACTGAATGGAGAGCAGCCGGTCCATAGCATCCCCCATCTGCCCTGGCCACGCTGCAGGGCTGGGGGGAGAGGAAATCCTTGCTAAAAAGAAATTTCACTCAGTCTTCGCTAAAGAAAAAAAAAAGAGCCTGAATTTGGCTTTCAGCCCTTGGGCACTCGGTCGCCAGCAGCAAGTGAGAACCGCAGGGACCCCCCCCCACCACCCCCCAAAATTCCCCGGAGCATCAGCCAGGCATGGGAGCTGCAGTGGAGCCCGGCTGCAGCAGGAACAAGCTGTAATTAACTTCTCTCAAGCATCCATTCGGGCAGAGCTGTCTGTCCGTGAGACAAACGGCAGCCGGAGTGAATGAACAGGCCTGGGCGAGCTGCAAGAGCAGCCCCTGACAGGGCACCCCCAGAGCCGGGGCGGTCCCGGCGGCTCCCTCCGTGCTGCAAGCGTGGCTGGAGCTCTGCAGGAGAAATGGGAAGTTGTGTGTCCGAGGGTGATGCTCGTACCTCAGCTGGGCAGCCTCCTGGGTCACCGGCATTCGGGGAGGACGGAGAGAGGGGAAAAACCTGAGGGGTTTGCTTGCAGGAGCAGCGGTGCAGCGCTGTCGGTGCAGCAGCAGAGGCAGAGCCCCGCTCCTGGCTCGGCCGAGCAGGGAGCAGGCTTTGGACAGCGAGATTTGGGGACAGCCCGCGGGGTTTGGGGACGGCAAAGCAGAGAGCCTGGCGCCCAGGGCTGCTTAAAGGGACACTCACAAGCTCAGACCCAAAAAAAACAAAAAAACAACAAAAAGAAAATCTGCCTTATTTGGTGAGGAATGGGCTGCTGGTTCTGAAATACATTTTTTTGTTTGTTTGTTTTAAATGGAGCGCTCCTTTGCTGGGAAAATCAAAGAGATGGGGATGGGGAAGGGGGGTGAGACAGGGAGAAAATAGCCCCTGCTGTTTACATGCCTTGGGATTAGGACAAGGCACAGTCAGGCCACCCCAAGCAGTCCCGTGCCCAGTGTCCTTCTCAAAAAGGCAATCGGCCCCGTCCCGGCCGCAGCACGGGTGTGACATCCCGGGAGAAGAACAACGAGCCCACCCAAGCCACGCTGCTGGGCACGCCAAAGGCCAGCCAAACGTGTCTGCAGGACACCCATGTCCCCAGCCCACGTGATGGAAATGGGCCAGAGGGATGAAGGACAGCTGGGGCAATGCAGATCCCAGCCCAGCCTGCAGGAGCAGGGAGGAGTGGGGCTGGATCCTGGGGAGCAGCTACTGCTGGGGCTCAGAGGGACAGAGCAGGGCCTGCCAGGACTGGGGTCCCACAGGCCAGCACCAGCCCCTTATCGAGGGGAAAGGAAGCTTCTGGATTTATTTTGTGTAGGAAAAAGCTGTTTTTTCACTGTTGATAGAGCCCCTGTCACAGGCTCCCTCTAACCCCGAGGCTGTGCTGGAAAGATAAACACAGCTCTTTTCCTGAGCATAACAAAGTCCCTCCATAAAAGTGGGTTAGGTTTTTTTCATCCTTTGGTACTGTTTTGTCCTCCTAAGCATGTGCAGGTTATCCCACCCAGAATTCAGTCTGAACATCTCCAGTGCAATGTGACCAGGGCAGAGCTGAATACACAAGGAGACTGGGATGGAAGCAGCATGTAAGGAGTTAAAGGGCATCCCCAAATATTACATTCCTCCATGGATAGCCAGGGCTTGGAGTGCAGAAAGGAAGCGCTACTGTTGGGGTATCAGGCCTGGTTAAGGTTTAGGGCTGGACAAGCTCCAGTGATCTCAGGCCTAGGGGGAGGTTAACAAGGCTTGGGAAAGAGGATGTACCACTGATAGTGGGCACAAAGAATACAGAATTTGCAGGCCACAAGGACATTTGGCAGAACTCCCAAGATAAGGAAGAAACTAATAGAAGCAATTCAGCAACTGTGCTGAATCAGCTCCGACTGGGTGAGAGACAATTCTGGCAGGGGTAGATTCACAACCCCCAACCCAAGAAACCACCAGCTCAAAACAAGAGCACTGCCTCTGTCCCCCTCCTTTTCTCTTCCTCTCTGTACCTCACACTGATTGCCAATAAAATCTCTCATTTACTTCAGCATTTGTCCCGTTTGCACCTCAACCCAGGCAGAGGCTTCTCCCAGAAATCTCTCCTGACACAGGGCTGGATCACATCCTTAGGGAGAGCTGGGGACCCCTGGGGCAGCACCCACTAGACCCCCCCCCCAAACCCATCCTGCAACCCAGGGCAAAAACTGTTAGTTGTGGTGCCTGGGATCTTGCCAGGGATGTGCCTCTTCTTCAGCTGAGGAAAGAGGTTTGCTTTTCCTGGCTGAGAAATAAATCAACAAATAACTCCGTGGGCCCCAGGAAAGAAGAAATGCTTTGAATGCACCCAGGAGGGACTAAGACCAGGCTAGTCCTTCCTAATGTAATTGCTCTGCAGACTCTGCAGGGACTCTTCCCTGGATGCTGTTGTGCTAAAGTATATCAAAGCCAGATCCTCAAAGGCACTTGCTAGAGCATCTTTTAGAATAATAGGCTTAAATCCCAAGTTTCTGGAGCTGCGTGTGCAGTTCAGCCTCCAGGTTCTTGGGAAAGCTCCAGTTAGGACAGGACCTGGTGCAAAAATGGGGCTATTTTGGAAAAAATGAATGCCACTGAGATGCCAAGTGCTGCACCTACCTCCAGCACCCTCCAGTTTGTGGGTGTTTTCCCTACATCTCCACAGCTGCTGCCTCTGTGCTCCCCAAAAGGAGCAGGGAGAGAGGGGCTGCCTCGTTTGCTGCAGAGAGGCTCTACCTGTGCTGCTAATTGAAGGCAGGAGGAGCCAGCACTGTCCTCCCCAGTGGGAAGCAGCTAATAAACTAATTAGGATAATGGGTAACTGAGCAGATAAACTCCTAAGCTATTTGTTAAAGGGTCACAGATGGATGTGGAGCCTTTCCCCCAGCCAGAAATGCACCTGCATGACCCCAGTGGTCCCAGTCATCCCAGTCCTGCTGCTCCAGTGATGCCCTGGGTGGAGAAAGGCTGGCAGGTATTGCCTTGGGGATGATTTGAGCATCCCTCTGCTTTTCTCCGTGGGAGCCACAAGCCTAAAGTCCCTTTATTTTTGCACAGATGTTGTGTTTTCCGTGCCAGTGCCTCACCACCCTGGGCAGGCAGCTGCTGCTCAGCAAGGGGACCTCTGCCAGCCTGAGCCTGGTGACAAGGATGACCCTGGTGGAGGGCACACTCATGGTCAACACCCCCTACACCAGGAGTTCTGTGTCTTTCTGGGGCGCTGGGTCACAGGCTGCATCACTCACGTTCATTCCTGGCAGTTTGCAGAGGAGGCAGGAAAGGGTGAGCCCAGCCCCACAGCATCCCCAGGCCACCAGCACAGGGTGAGACAGGTGACAGAGCCCCTGGTGCCACCAAAAAAGGGCTGCAGGAGGGGGATTTTACCAACTACAGACTGTGCAGAGCAGACAGCCTGACTGTGGGTGTAGCTTCTGTCTTGGTCAGCTATGGAAAATGCCCAAAGGTTGAAAAATGGGGAATTTCCACAGCCCCACCCAGGAGTGCTGAAACAAATGAAGTGATAACGAAAGCCTAACGGGCTTATTTCCAGATCCAGAGCACAGGATCCTATCAGGAACTGCTCCTCCGTCGGAAATGACCGAAGGGTGCCAGTCCCAGGCCAGCTCGATGCTGCTCCTGTGCTGGGCAGCCCAGACCCTACTGCTCGCCCTGCCTGGAGGGGAGCCTGGCACTGCCACGGCTCCCAGCCCACCCAGGATCCAGGTCATGGGGAGGAAAGTTGCTTTCTGCATCCGAGGGGGAGGATTTGAGGCCGGGTGGATGTGACCTTGGGCTGCCACGTGGCCCTGCCCACCGTGTGCTGCAACCACCACGCTTGGCTCTTGCCCTTCCCTCTATTCAACAGAAGCTGTTTTTAGAGTTGCTGCTCTCCCAAAGTGCTTCTCATCTCTCTGATCCTGGCTGGAGAAAGAGCTGAAGAGAAGAGCAGAGCATCCACCTGCCTGGGCCAGGCTCTGGCAGGAGGCACCTCTGTGGCTCTGTGTCCCACGTGCAACGAGCTGGGACCACCTGTGACATCCCCTCGCCGAGCAGCCACAGACTGGAGAGTGAGGATGGAGATAACCTTGTCTCCTCAAGTACCAGGGGAAATCCCAATTGAAAATTGCAGCTGGGGGAGCTCCAGCTGCCTCCGCTCTGTGCACTGTGCAAGTAAAAATCTGATTTTAAACCTTCCTGCCCTCGTCCTCACAGGGCTTTTATCTGAGGGTGGGAGGAGGAAAGCTTCATTACTGCATGCTGGGGTCACTTATTAACCTGCTGGTTCCTAATGATGCACTTATCTCCTCCTGCCAGCCCGGGCCTCCATCAGGCACCGCTGCAGGGGCTCTCCTGCCCTACATTGCTCTCTCTTCATTAGCTTTTCATTTGCCTTAATTGCTCCTGCAGATTTGCCCGGGGTGTCGGGCCTGGAGGATGCCCGGAGGGAGGTGGGGATGCAGGGGAGCAGGGCAGTGCTCTGCCAGGCAAGAAGCTGGGGATGCCACGGTGCTGAAGAGCAGGAAGCACTGATGCTCTTGCCTGCTGCAGGGTTTGTTACTAACCCCTAAACTGGCCGGGGTAAATATCTGAGTTCACAGCTACCAAACTGATGCAGGAGAGTGCGGAATCCTGCCTCAACCCAGGAGCCTTGCAGCTAAAATGTGGCCACCGTCCCCCTGCACCCAAACCAGGTGTGAAAGCTGCCAGTGTGGGAGGCTGGGGGTGCATCCCAGCCCCTCTCCCTGCCCCGCACCCAGCTCTGACCTGCAGTGGTGGTGTCCACGTCCCTGGCCGCCATCTCCTCCACCTCCGCCCTCCTGCGCAGCTCCAGCCGGCGCGAGAAGCCCTCCCTGGGCTTCCAGAGGTCCTGGATGAGCAGCGGCTTCTCGTGGTCGCCCAGGACCCTCAGCCCCTCCGTGTGCCACTGCTTCTCGGGGCCCTGGAAGCGGCCGATGACATCGCAGAGCGCGTACTGCCCGGCGCTGAGCTGGCTCAGCCCGTAGCGCTCCAGGGCCTCCTTCACCAGCTCCCGCGCCCCGGAGCTGCCCGTCACCAGCACGCTCTTGTAGTTGGTGCCCGCGCAGATGTTGCCCCCGAAGATTTTGAGGATGCCGGGGGCCGAGAGCTGGGTGGAGAGCTCGGCCGGGTCGTCCTCGGCGGGGGCCGGGGAGGCGGCGGCGGCGGCGCGGTCCTTGTAGCTCAGCGTGCGGTACAGCACCTGCGAGAACAGGCGGCCCTGGCGCTTCAGGCGGCTCTTGGACGGCGGGGCCATGCTGGAGGACGGCCCGTAGAACATGCTGCGGGAGGTGCTCATGAAGCACAGCTGGGTGGGGGAGAGCGAAGGAAAGGGGAAGGTGAGCGGTTTGGAGGCCGGGCGGAGCGAGCAGGTGGCCGCGGAGGAGCCGCTGTCACCTCTGAAGTGTGGCGGGTCAAGGGAGGGCCATTTCCCCCGTGTAACCCAAAACACCAGTGGAAAAGCTCAGCCAAGCTCCTTGGCACCAGCACGGTTACCCCTGGATGGATTTGTCCCTGAAAACACGGCCTGGAGAGGTCCCATGTTTCTCCATCGCGTGTTCCGAGAGGTCCCTCTTACACAGGCAAAATGCAGTGGGAGGAGAGCAGAGCCCAGCGGGACTTGGCGGGGCCCATCCTGGTCAGGAGCCAAGGCATCAGGAGTTACTTTCCCTAACGAGTTTACGGAGCAATCCCATTTTTTAGAGGTGAAACGGAAAGCTCAAGTGCAAATTCACTCACTCTGAGGTCACTGCTAAATGCTTTTGCTCAGCGAGAGGCACAGGGTGAAAATGGGCTTTAATTAGCCTTTCTAAAAATGTCCTGACTCCGGCAAATCTCTCTTGGCTGTTGCTTGTTTGTGGAGGACGTTCAGGCACGGGGTGGCATCGCTGACAAGGCTGCGGTTGTCACGTTAGCCTAGGGCAGGGCTGCTCGGGGCAGCCCCCAGCGAGCAGCAACTGGAGGAGATGTGGCCAAGGCAGCTCCAGTGCCCCTCAATGCCCTGGAATGGACTGGGAACCACAAATCACTCCTGGATGTAGGTGGGCAGCACTCCTGCCTGGCGTCACTGTCACCATCCGCGGATGGCTTCGAAATCCCATCCTGGCTGCACCTGGTGCTGATGAGCCACGGCCACACTGTGACCTGCTGGCAGGGGAGGTCTGGAAAGACCATTCCTGGCTGGGACAGAACTGGGAACTCCCTCACCTCCAGATCTACAACCTGCAGGGACTCCGTGCACACACTGAGGGACCCCAAAATGTCCCACCCACGGCTCCCAGAGCGCGTTGGGGTGATCAGGAACACTTGGGGTGATGCAGGAGTTCCTGGCCGGGGACACACGAGGCGCCACCAGCTTCCCACAGCTGCAGCCCCGACTCGCCTGGGCACAGCCGGAGCAAACTCAGCGCTATCAGAGTGATGCCGGGCCTGGAAAGCCTCCAAACCACCATCCAGCTCGGGAAAAAAGAGCGTCCCTGCTGCTAATGGAAGAGGTCACCTTCTAACCCAGAAACCACCTCCCAGCCGCACGTGGAGGGCTGCTGCAGGATGGGCATCCACCCCCATCCCACAGCCAGAGGCCCGTGGAATGCTGCAGGGGAAACTGAGGCACCAGGTGCTAGGGATGTGGCCAGGAGCTGTGTAATCCTGCGATGCTGCTGCACCCCAAGTCACCCCTTTCCCCTTTCCCAGCCCCACCAGGACTGTGAAAATGCTGGGGTTTGTCCTTCTCTCCAACCTGCTGGCTCCAAAAATGACTCCCGGTGTGCTGAAGGGCAGGAGTCCTGGCACAGGACAGCAGGGCTGAGCACCTTGTGCCTTACGCCGCCCAGAACTTCACCCCAACTCTCTGGGTTCAGGTAAGGCTGCTCCCGCTCCCACCTTGTAAGTGGGGAAACTGAGGCAGGGATGGGGTTGGGGCTGCGGCTCCCCCCACACTGCTGCTCCTCCCTCTCCAGTTGCTGCTGCTGCTCCCCCCGGGGACATCCCTTGATGTCTGCTCTGTGACATCTCCTGGGCGTGCCGCGGCAGCCCCGACCTGGGGAGCAGGTCAGGGCACTGGCAGACAGTCAGGTTCAGGAACAGCTGCCCCAGGCCTCCCGCACGGCCCTGCCAGCCCTCATTAACATTGACCAGAAGGAAAAGTGCCCCAGAGTCCCTACAGGACCTTGTCATTAAGGATGCAAAAGACAAAACTTTGTCATCAAATCACTGGTTTCACGGATTTAATCTTCTCCACCCTGAACTACCCCCAGCACAAAGGGAAAGCTTTTACCATCTGCTGGTGGCAAAATCATTCCTCCAAGCCCACATCACACAGACACCATCCTTGCTTCTTGCAGGTCCCTGCCTGGGTTTGAATGTGTTATTTATAGCTCAGCTATTTTTCTGCTCTTTCTATCAAATGCAGCTCCAACAGAGTTCAGGGGCAGAGAAGTTTCACTGGGAAAAAATCAGAAGCCTGGATCAGGAGGAGGTGCCAGCCTGGTCACCCCGATTTCCAGCATCTGGAGCAGCACCGGTGTGATTTTACCAGGCACCAGACTGGGTGACCTGAGAAATCAGAACACCCCCGTCTTAATCCCCCTGAGGGCTCTAATGGGCAGGATAAGGTGATGAGGAAAGGGGCTCCTCCCACATCCCTGCGCCCAGGCACGCCGGGCATCTCCCAGCAGGAGGGATCTCTGCTGCCAGGAGGGAATCTCTGGTTCTCCCTGCAGCCCCAGGGATGCTCCAGTTGCACCCAGCTGCCAGCAAGTGTCACACCAGGTCAGTGGGACACCTGCTCCTGGACAGCCCCGGCCCAGCTGAGACCCTTTCTCACTGCAGGCCAGTTCCCTGGAAGGACACAAGCCTGCAGCTATGGAGCATGATCCAGACTTTCCCGAGAGTCCCTTTCTCCAGCATGCACTGGCATCGTCTCTCTAACGCTACACAGGAATTAGTCAAAAGCCTGGGATTGCCTCCCGGCGAGATCTGAGTCAGGGATCCTTCACATCTTCACAGCCAGTGCCTGACCACAGCAAAACCAGCTATTTTCCACGGTCTGAGCTCTGCAGAGCTGTGACAAATGCCCACGGTATTCACGTGGCCAGCACGTGTCCTTCCATGGCCACAACGGCCTCTGCAGCCGCCGGGGACTTCCCTGCAGGCCTGAGGTTCCTGCTCCCGTCGGGGCTGAGCAGCTCCTTCCCAGCACCCCCACCCAGCCAGCGCTCAGGAAAAGCCTCTCCCTACCTTGCCATCCTTCTCACGTGCCTTTTTCCCTTCCATTCATCCTCCTTCTCAAAACAAGCTCTGCCCTCCGTTGTGCATCATCCTGGGCCGGCGTCTGGCGCGTTTCTGAGAGAGGAAGAGGAGGAGAGGTCCTGGGCTGCTCACGGACATCGGCTGCTCGCAGCGTGGTGGGTTTGGAAGGCTCAGAGGTTCTGCAACGTGATCCTGAAGTTTGTATGTGGGCTACTGAACCATATCTACACCCCCTGTAACCAACAGCACCTACCCCATCGCATGGGAGACCAGGAGAGGACAGCAGGAGGAAGGAAAGGAGAGGAGAGGAAGGAGGAGGGAAAGAAATGAAAGGAGAAGGGGAGGAGGTGGAACCAGCAACAGCCCCGTGACCTTTATCTCTTTCTCCTAAGCACACGTGTCCCCAGGGATGCCAGGCTGGGGACGCTCTGACTCACCGGTGGACAAGCAAGCCCTGGACCAGCTCCTTCCCCCAGCAGCCACAGCGTGCTGGGATGCTCGCTCAGATCTGGTTTCCTGGACATCAAGAAGAGCCACCAAGCACTGTCCCCTCACCTTGCCACCACAGATCTGCGAGAATGCAGCCAGTGGTGGCCAAGAGACAAAGCTAAAAGAAGCACCTGTCAAGTGTGAATCCCAGCCAGCAGGGATTTCAGAGGTGCTCCTCAGAAAAAGCCATTGGGGCGCAAGAACGACTCCTTTCCATGGCTCCATCGTGATTAAAGATAAATGCATCATCCTCTAATTAAATCACCTAATCAGGGCCTTGCTGGGGTTTGATCCAGTCCCTCTTGCTGGCCCAGCCTCGGGGCTGTGGGAGAAACTCTGCGGGCCGTGATGCGAAAGGCAGAGAGGTGCTGACCCCCCCTCTGCTGCTCCACGTTTTTCTGATGATTAATCGCTCCTCCTGGTAAAATATTTATGCCTTATTTCCAGTGTGTCTGCCCTCGGCTGCCAGATATTGATTCTTACCATCTTTTCTCTGCTCAATTAATGAGCTTTTGGCTACCGTGTGTTTTCTCCTCGGCGAGAGTGTTTAGATGCTTTTGCCAAGCCCTCCTCTTTCCTCTTTGATTTGATTTATGAGTGGGCTCACTGGATGGCCCCCTCCTCTCCAGCTGTAAGACTCTTTCTGCAGCTCCTTGGTCCCTTTCCCTCAGACTCCCCCTCTCCTCTGCTGAGAAGGAAAGACTGGATTTGGCTGCCATAAGTCCAAATTTGGTTCTGACCAGAAATGCAAACAATTGTTGTTTTGGGTTTTTTTCTCCCAGAGCCAAATTTCACATTATCCTGAAAATTTTCAATCCTCCAGTGCAGAAATGGGGACAGGCAGCCACCCCCCAAACTGCTGCCTGGTGAACCCCTGTGCTGCCTCTTCCAGCATCTGCAGGCAGCTCCAGCTGAAAATTTACCATCCAGATTAGGGCTAGGAAACCACGTACGGCCACAGTTATTATTTTTGGGTGTAAAGGATTTCCATGTTCCATTCTGCTCCGTGCCTTTCGCTCACTCAGCTTACCACCCGGATTTGTACAGGCCATTAACACTCAGCTGCTCTGGGGCAGATCCAGGTTTTTCCAGAAATCATTTCCATCTCCTTTCTTCCAGATTAGTGATAAAAACACCAAGTCCATGTTACCAGCTAGCAGTGCCCAGCAGTGATAATCGCCCTGATAACTGCCTTGGAAATGGATCACGTTTATTTAATACCAGCTTTCTTGACACTGTGCAATGTCAGCTCTAAATACTGGACTGGATTGACTTTTTTAATACTGGAAAGTGCAGATTTTTACAAGAATATCACCTCCCATAACTCAAATGCTTCTCAGAAGTGTATTACAGCCAGAGAGTCACCTCTCATGTTGGAGACTGAAATAATTTCTACTTGCCAGGAGTTATTTTCCATATCGCCACGTTGGATGGCAGGAATTTATTCCTGGTGCTGAAGTCTTTAATCAATTCAAGCCCGAGCCAGGTTTCTCCCTCTTCTCCCTGGGGGGATGCTATCAAGCCAATCAACCTGTAGCCACCAGGTCATCTTATTCCCTTTTGGGAAGAGCAACAACACAGTTAAAACACTTTTTAATCATCTGGAATTTCCCTGGGGCTCATCCCGGCACATGGACGGGTGGTGAGATTTCAGCTATAACCACCCCAGAATAGGAACCAGGAAAGCTGTTTCCTCAGATCTTTAATTTTTTTTTTTCTTTTTTTTTTTTTTTCCATCTTTCTTTCTTTCTTTTATTTTTGGGTGGAAACCCCTGGAGCGGCAGGCTCGCGCTAACGGCGGTGACCGCAGCCTGGATGCTGCGAGTGGAGGGAGAGGCCGCTCGGGCACTGCAATGTGGAACAAATTAGACCTCGGAGAGCAGAGGAAATGAGAACGCCCTGGACGCCGTGGCTTTGACGTGAGCTCCTCGGGCTCTGAAATCCTGCCCCTGCGCTCCAAACCCTGCCCCTCTGCAGATCCCAACCCTTCTGCTCCCCTCCTTGGGGATCAGCTCCCCGCTCCAGAGCCCGGCCCTTCCTTGGGCGAGTTTGATCCATCTAATCTAGGGGCAGGCCGGAGGCTGATGATGCCCATGGCTCCCTCGGTGCCGTCTTTAGCCGGATCAGGGCGGGTAAACTCCTTAGCACGTTATTATTAGCAGCAGGCACCCTGCAGCAGCCTGGACCCCGGGACTGTTCCGACAGGATGCAAGGGCAGCCCCGGGTCCCGCAAACACCAACAGCTTGTCCCAAAGGCATCCACGGCTTCACAAACACTGTAACACTCTGGGACCCGACTGCACAAGGACAACAGGAGTCCTTTCAGCAGGTTTTCTTTTCCTGGTTTGGTTTTCTGGTTGTTTTTTTTGGGTTGTTTTTGGTTTGTTTTTTTTCCCCTGTAATTATTTTGCAGGGTCTTTTGAGCCGCCAACGCGCACCAGCTCTCCGGTAATGCACCAGTGCAAATGCCAGCCCTCTGCCCGGGCAGCTCTATTCACACACCCCAGAAACGCTGCACAAAGAGCGCTCGCTTTCTGCTGCCTCCCGAGCTCCACGGTCTCTGTAGGCTGCCTAATTATAAGATCTTAGCATTATTTTTTTTGTCTTTCCTTTTTTTCCAGCGATAATTAACTGGTCCTGGAGAGAGCTGAAAATAAGCACTTCCCAAGCAAGTAGCAAACTCCCCTGAGTTTTCTCTGCTAAAGTTACAACTCAGCAGGAACCTGCCCCAGCCTCACAGGGACAGAGATCATCTCAGCACCTCCCTGCCAATGGCCTGGGATGCCACCACTGTCGCAGGCAGCTGAACGCAGGTGAAACGGCGGGAGTGGGATAGCAGTGGGATCCCGAGGGGCATGGAACGGGGAGAGAGACCCCAGGGAGCGTGCGAGGGGCAGGAGAAGCTCAAGCGGCGTGCGGCTGGGAGATGGATCCCAAGGAGCGTGCAGGATCCCGAGGGGTCTGGAATGGGGACAAGGATCCCAAGGAGAGTTTAAAGGGGAGAAGCAGCCCGAGGGGTCTGGAATGGGGACAAGGATCCCGAGAGATGCGCGAGGGGACCCCTCGGGACGGGCAGGGACCCTCGGGCGCTGCGGCTCCCGGCCNGGAGCTGTCCCGCCGGGGCGGAGCGAGCGCGGCCGCGGCGCCAACCCGCGAGCGGCAGCGGCAGCGCAGGACAGCGCCCGGAGCCGGGGATGGCACCGGGGAAGGGTCGGGGTTTGGGCAGGGGGACTCTGCCCCACCCTCTCAGACACCCCCCTATCTCCCTCCCTCTCCGTGCGGCGCTGGGATCTTCAGCGCAGAAAGACGGGGAGATGTTGGGGTGAGGATGCCAAGATGCTCCGAGGGCTGGAGCAGCTCTGCTACAGAGCCAGGCTGGGAGAGCTGGGGGTGATCGGGATGGAGAAGAGAAGGCCCCAGGGAGAGCTTAGAGCCTCTCCCAGTGCCTGAAGGGGTTCCAAGGAAGATGGAGAGGGACTTCGGGGATGGAGGGGGCAGTGGATTCCCGCTGACAGAGGGCAGGGTGAGATGGAATATTGGGAATAAATTCTTGCCTTTAAGGGTGGTGAGGCCCTGGAACAGGTTGTGCAGGGAAGCTGTGGCTGCCCCATCTCTGGAAGTGTTCCAGGCTGAGTTGGAAGTGGCTTTGATCAACTTGGTCTAGAGGAAGGTGTCCTTGCCCGTGGCAGGGGTTGGAACAAGATGAGCTTTCACGTTCCTTCCAAGCCAAGCCTTTCTAGGGTTCTATGAAAATGCCAGGAGCGAGCCAGGCAGGGCTCTGCAGGTACCTCAGCTGCACAGGCTGGCTTTGGCCAAACAGGTTTTATCAAACCAGCTCCAGAGCTGACCTGGAGAGCGCTGGGGCTGCACACAGGCTGGTGCCTGAAAGGAGCGAGGGAGGGATCAGCACTGCACCGGGCAGTTGTTCGGGTTGAGATGGTCACTGATGCTCTGCTTCCCTTGGTGAAATTTTGGCAAAGGGGACAGGACACCACCTGTCCAGGGGTGCTCTGGGTGGGAAAGCAATTCTGCCACCCAGACACCCTCTGGGAACAACAGCACCAAAGCAAAGCAAAGTCAGGAGGCCTCCCGGTCCAGCCCAACTGCCAGCAGCAAAGAAATGATGGGTGAGGTGGAAGTTGTGGGTCAGGTTTCGGGGTGAGTTCAGTGCCCCTGGAAGCAGGGAACCCTCCCTGGCTTTCTGGGAAAGCTGCTGAGCACAGCAGCCTGGGGGCAATTCAGCCCGGTGTAATTTTGGCAGGGAGGGAAGACAATGGATATGCAGAGGCCAGGGCAGGCAGCTCCAGCATGGGGGCAAATTCTCCACTCCAGGAGGAGCCAGTGCCCTCGGGAGAGGTGGTGGGAGCTGCTGGCTGATGGTGGGTTTCCCCTGTGGGGTCAGCAGTGAGCTGTGCTTCCCCTCTGCCCAGTCTGCCACAGATTTTCTCCTCCTCCGTGGCTCTGGCATCCTTCATCCCCCCTCAGAGCCGGCCCTGGGGATCCACACCCCAACTTCTGACTCAGCCACGGAGGAGGGGAAATGGCTGCAGCAGCGTGGAAGGCTCTGCGGTGAGATGCTGATGAGTCTTTCAGCCAGCGCCTCTGGGCACAGGGGCACTGCCAGCAAACTCACTAATTTGTTTGTCTGTTTGCTTGTTTGTTTGTTCAGCAGCTGGCAGTGTCATCCCTGCACCAAGGTGAGTCAGTGCTCAGCATCCCAGCACCCTGCAGTTGGTTGAGTGGCTCCTCTCCTCACCAGGGAGCAAAGCCGTGTGGGATGAGTCAGACAGAAAATGAGTTTATTTCCAGGTGCTGCAGGGGAACTAATTTTGATTTAACAAGCAGGCAAGAGTGAGGTATCTTGAGTTTTTATTTCGATCATACTCCACAGGAAACAATATCCACTAGCGTTATCTTCCTTACATTTGTTTGTATTTGACCCAACACTGTGTTAAATATAAAATACTGATTGAACAAGGATGGATGGTGAAAAACATGAGATGCTAAAAAGATCCCTCGAGCCCTCCTCCACAAACATCCTGAATGTTACGAGTCATTTAAAATTAGTATAAAATAGGAGGACAATCCGATAAGTTGCTCTTTGTCTCCCAACTTTGCAAGGGGAGGATTTAGGAGCAAGAGAAGAGGGAGAGTCTCTCAATTACAGAGAAGCCCACTCTGCAAATCCAGGCTGAAGGCAGGGTGGTGATGTTCCCAAGAGAGCCCAGCCACCATTCCTGCCCAGGCATCTGTCCTGCCCGGGATGTTCAGCAGGAGACTGAGATGAAGCAGCCTCAGAAAGGTCCTTCTGACACCTCCCGTGCCTCAGGAGCCCTTGGGACAGATTTAGGGCCAGAAGACCACAATGGCAAAACAGTTTCTGAGCTAAATCCCTTGGGATGAAGCCTATGGCAGTGGTCCCTGGGTATCCTCATCCCCTGCCCGGGGACACTTTCCTGTGGCCGAGACTGCTGTTTGCATGGTCTGAGCCCAGGGTGGCTCCCGGTGGGATTTGGTGGCAGAGGGGCAGCAGAGCCAGGCACACGAAGCCAAAGTTGTCACCGTGCCCCACGGTGGCTCTGGGAACCCAGACTCAGTGAAAATTGAAGCAGGTGTTTGTGAAGCCCTGGCTGCCTTCCAAGTGCTTCACGGGGTCCTCACATGAGCCCTGTGAGGTAGGTCAGGGTTCTTCGCCCCCCATTTTACAGATGGGGAAACTGAGGCACCGAGAAGGGTACTGACTTGCCGGACAGAAATTATGGCATCTCCCACTGTGGGAGCTCTGTTCCAACCCTGGCCATGCTCCATCAGCTGCTGGTTACTCACAGCTCGTCCTTCTCCACCTCTCCATTGCAGCAGGTGACAGGGCCAGGACTGAGCAGAGGCAGCAGCAGAGTCTGGGCTCACACCAGCTCGTTCACCCCCGTCCCTGAGACCACTCGTCACCCCAAGGGCAGTCCCACCCCGAAGGCTCCTTTGGGGTGCCCTGGGCACAGACCCCCAGCAGCCCCACGCCACACTGGGGTGCTGGGTACAGCCCCCAGAGCCTTTTACAGGAACGTTCTGCCCGTGGATGTGAAAATCCACCAGATCTTTTTGCCAGCTTGGCAAGCCCAGCCACACATCAGGAGGGGGTGAGTATCCAGATGCTTCCTCTTTGGTAATTTGCTGCAAAATGGCACAGCCCTGGAGAGCCAGTCCTGGGGTGTCACAGGGGCTGGGGGGCCCTAAGGTCTGCTCAGCTCCCTGGAATGCTGCTGGAGAAACAGGAGATTTAGGATGGTGGCCATAAATTCACTCCTTCTCTTGCCACATCGTACCAGAGGCTTCAGCTGTGATTAATCAAAGGCCAAAAAGAGGTGATGGGCAATTGATTCTTTTAGGGGCTGACACACAGCAGGTGCAGGCACAGCCCAGCACACAGCACACCCTCCTGGCTCCAACAGCTCTGCCAGGCTCTTTGGGGAGCAGCATCAGGTGTGGCTTTCCCATTCTACTGCTCCCAGTTCCATTCTCATTAACCTGTGTTAGCACTGTGTGGCCATGGTTAGGTGTTTAAAAACAGCATCACCAGGATCTCTCCGTCACAGCTCACATCCAGGCTTCCTGTGGATGCATTCCTGCCCTGCAGAAATCCTGGAAATGGCAGAAATCCTTCCAGAAGTGGAATTAAATCAGATGAGCAATAGGTTTATCAGCAAAATGGGAGCAGAGAAGTCAGGTAGCCCCGTGATCCCAGTCCAAGGAGGTTCACTTCCCTCCCTCGAGGAGAAAGGGAATCCCCTGAAGTGGATGGGCTGACCCCAGCCAGGGAGATGCCAGGAGCCGGATCCCAGCTCTGCTCCCTGCCAAAGGCACACGTGCAGCAGGGCCTGGGAGCAGGGCTGTGCTTCAGGCTGCCACTGGCACCGAGGCTGGAGAGGAAAACCAAACACTCCAGGGAGAAAACGTCCATCGGGGATCCCAGGGACGAACTGAGTTATGCACTTAATATTGGCTTCGAGAAAGGGTTTCCCAGTGCTCAGGGACTGGGATGCCCTGGAAGAGATTCAAGTTTCAATCTCTTGTAAGGCTTGTTGAGCAGGGACCATCCCCTCAAGGACTTGGGATGGAGCTGTTAATGCTGACAGGACTTTGGGCAGGTTAGGAGCCAGTCCAGGTGGTGCAGGGGTGTCACCACATCCCTCTCCACCACTGGGTCTCTCCCCTCATCCTGACTCCTCCAGTCCCCTCAGTGGGACACTCTAAGGGCTCCAGTAGCCAAACCCAGGGTGTCATAGCCAGGGGCATGTGGGGTCAAAGTTCCAAATCCCATGGGATGCTCAAGGCCAGGTGAGTGAGCAAAACTCCCAGCAAGGGTTACTCCCCTATCACCCACAGCCCAGTCAGTCACTATGTTCTGGAACCTTTGCCTAAAAACAAAAAAAAATAAACAGTTCCCGAGGTTAAAAACCAAAAATATTTAAAATCAACCTCCAGGCTCTCCTGTCTGTGCAGGAGGGGCACCAATGGCTGCTGTCCACGGGGCGAGGGGTTGGTCTGGGGCTGTGTGCCCGCTGCCCTCTGTGTCCCCACGTGCCAGGTGGCACAAACATGTCTTTAAGGCTTCTACCGGGAGGTCTTGGTGTCCAGCGCCCCGGGCTGGTAGAGGTACCTCCAGATGGCATAGTAGTGGATGCCAGCTCCGATGGCCACGAAGAGGTGCCAGATGGCGTGGGCGAAGGGGATGCGGCCGTCGCTTTTGAAGAACACCATGCCCAGGCAGTAGAAGAAGCCACCAGCCACCAGCTCCAGGAGGCCGTCCCTGTTGGGCTGGGAGCAGGCAGTGCTCAGTGAGACCGAGGGGCGTCTGCCCTCTCCCCACC
Source organism: Regulus satrapa (assembly GCA_013396955.1). Lineage (NCBI taxonomy): Eukaryota > Metazoa > Chordata > Aves > Passeriformes > Regulidae > Regulus > Regulus satrapa. The sequence continues at coordinate 94,428 of VWZN01015324.1, read as the reverse complement.
ACCCCATCAAGAGCAGAAGTGTTGCCCAGCTGCAGCTCTGGACTTCTCTGCCTTCTGCTACCCCCCTCCTCTCCAGCAGGACAGCAGGGACCCAGCAGCTCCGGGAGAAATGGAACTAGATGATCTTTAAGGTCCCTTCCAAACCAGACCATTCTATGATTCTGTGATCCTACAATTTCCAAACAATGGGGCCCAGGCAGGAGATCTGGGAGAGATGCACGTGGTGCCTGCTGGGCACCCAAAGCACCTGCAAAACCGGGGTGAGCCCCACAGTACCAGGGATGGCTTTATCCCCCACACAGCCTGGAGACTGCACCAACCCACCAGAAGAGACAAACTGTCCCGGGTTTTCAAATCCCTCCTGGGGTTTGTGCCTCACGCTGAGCCCGAGGTCTTCCCAGCAGGGGCTTACCATGGAGAGGATGACCAAGGCGGGGAAGAAGCCCATGATAACGTAGCACACCAGCTCCACCAGCTTGTACCTGCGACAGAGAGAGAGCCAGCTTGGAGCAGGGACCGTGGGAGGTTGAGTTTTCCACTGGCAGTAATTTCCACAGCAGTGCTACAGGGCCGGGGGGGCAGTGCCGTCACAGCAGGACCCATGTCCTCATGTGAGGGCTGGCTTGGGACCCGGCACTTGGGACTTCGGGGGCGACGTCTGGGGCCTTTGGCTTTTTATTTGGTGCCACCACGTGGAGGATGCAACTCATGGCAGCACATCCGTGCTGCGTGTCCTGGGCCCCACGCACCCACAGGCTCGGGCTGGAGCAGGCACTCACCGCTCGTGGAAGAAGAAAACGTAGACGGTCCCGATGGAGGCCATGATCCAGATGATCCAGCGCATGTGGGAGGCCCAGGGACCCAGCTCCCTCAGGTTCAACCTGCAAGACCCAGGGCTTGGTGAGGTGGGGCTAGGACAGCGCCCTGGACTGGGCTCACCCCCTCACCCCCACGGCTGTCCCACCAAAGGGTCTTCCCAGCTTGTAACTTCAACTTCAGGTGGTTGAAATCTACAGGATGGGAAGGTTTTGAGGAAAGGGGGTAAGGTACGGCCTCGAGGAGAAGCAAAGCCAGAGAGGGAAACTCTGTTTACTGGAACCAGGATGATTTTTTTCCCTTCAGTGGGGCCAGGTGAAAGCCCCCAGCTGCCAGCAACTCACCAGGGAGCGTAGGACGCGGCGATGAAGAAGTAGATCACCATCCTGTCAAACATGTGTAGGCAGTGCTCCACAGTCCTGCAGGACGGACAGATGGGTCACAGCACTGGGGGCTCCTGGGCCCTCTCCCCTTTCCCAAGCCCTGAGCAAGCAGAGATGATACCTGAGATGCCTCTTCTTCCAGGAGATGGTGTGGAAGATGGTGGAGACAATGAAGAGGCTGGACAAGCCAAAGCCATAGATCCAGGCGGAGATGGTTTCCCACTGGTCATCAGAGAGGATGTAGAGGATGGAGCTGCCGAGGATGCTGGGCAGGATCCAGAACTGGAAGGGGAAGCAAACCCGCCGTTGCCTCTCTGCATTTCCATTGAGCAGCCACAATAGAGCCTCCACTTTCCGTTTTAGGTGTCTCTTCAGCTTCTGGTCAAAGCTACCACCCGTAAGGGCCAGGCAGGGTCCCTCCCAGCAGCTCCAAAATAGTTTGTCCAGAAGGTAGGGAGGAGGAGGAGGAAGGCACAGGGAGGATGGCTGTCTCTGAGTCATCTCCCAGGACTTGGAGTGGGAACTGTCAGCTCCCAAAAGAAACCCTGCTGGGGGGAGAGGTCCCTCCCACTGCTACACAGGCAGCCCCATGGGCACCTGTCACAGTCCTTGCTGTGAAACAATCCATTTTCAGGGAGCTTTGAAAATACTCCTGCCCCACCGAGCCCACAGCCAGCTTCCCCAGGGACATGGGGCCACAGTGGGTGAGAGCAAGGGAGATGGATATCAACTCCCCAGGGCAGGAGGAGGGAGAACATCCCAATCCTCAGGAGCACACGGGGCACATCTGCCTCTCACAGCCCTCCGACTCTCCGTGACTGCTCCAGGGCTGAACACAGACGCCTTTAGGTGCCCCATGAGGTTCCTCAGTGGGTCCCCAGAGAGATGAGCACCATCCTCCCTCACCCAGGGACAGGGACAGGGACTCACAGCGTGGGTGGCACAGTTGGCTGCGTGCTCGTACTCCGTGGGCTGGTACCTGCAGTTGGATGGGACACGGTGATTCATGAACCTGCAGCGAGAAGCAGGGAGAGAAACACACTCAGGGGGCAGGGATGGAGCAAAACCCTTCTGGAGGGGTCTGTGCAGGGCCACCCCCAGCCTGCAGCCCCACCATGGCTCAGCTTTGCTCCAGCTGCCCTGCAGAAGTGACGCCAGGGCACAGCGTGTCCATCTGGCTGTCCCCAGGTGCCAGGTCCCCAGGTGCTGCTCAGCCATGGCTCATGAAGCGGCTCCTGGGAGCTGCTGTTGCTTGGAGAGCAGAAGGCAGGAGCCAGCTCTGCTGGGAAGAGCCCCAGCAACAAAGAGGAAACAGAGGGTAGTGGGACCCCAACCCGTCCAGGGGTGACACNGGAAGAGCCCCAGCAACAAAGAGGGAACAGAGGGTAGTGGGCAGACCTGTGGGACCCCAACCCGTCCAGGGATCTTCATGTCACAGCAACATGCCCAACTCCAAAAAGGGCATCCCTGCAACGCCTTTGGTTTCTGGGGAGCCCCAGGATTGCACATCCCAACACAGATTGCTGTGGGGAAAAGCCTACTGCCCTCCCTTGGAAGCCTGCATCTTTATTTCTCTTGCTCTTGCTCTTGGCATTGACAGGGATGTATCGATTTCCCCTGCTGGACCAGCACACAGCTGTAAAGAACAGTGTCACTCCATTGCTGGGTATGTAACAACAAATTAAACGTGCAAATCCGGGGTAAGGGCTCCAGGCAGAGCCTCCTTCCCCACCCTCTTCTGTCAGGAGACAGCAGTGGAGCCTCAGCGAAGGGAATGAGGAGCAGGGAAATGGAGAGGGCTCCTTCTCCTGAGAATCAGGCTTGGTAAGACTTTTCCTGCTGTGCCCCAGCAGGGCAGGCCCTGGGCTAATTGCTTTGTGACCCTGTTTGCCCCCAGCTCCAGCACCATCTGCAGCATTTCACAGCTGAGTTGTGCCCACCAAAGGGGCTCAGGGGCTGGCAAGACCTTGCTGCTGGGCACAGGGCGATGCCTCAGTCCGGGATGCTTGAAAAGGCAGGAAAAGTCCCCTCTCCCTGTCCCCAAGCCACCCATGCCTGTGTGGACTCCTCTGCCACCTCCCGCCTGCTTGGCCCCACTGCCCGAGCCACTGGCTGTTAAAACTGAGCCAGGATGGATTGAATAACTCAAATGACAAGGAGTTGGTGTGGGGGGAATTGTGCAGCCACAGCAGGGTGAGGGACACGCCAGCAGGTGACAGTGACAACCCACAGAGGGGCCCTGTCCCCTGCCCTGCCATGCCTCCTGCCAGACCCTGGCAGTGTGGGAAGAGATTCACGATCCTCATCACCAAAAAATGTCTGGAATTAAGAGTGGGAATGGAGGGGCCAAGCTCCCACTGCTCTGCTCACCAAGGACTCGCACGGGGTAAACTGGGGCTCAGCAGGGCTGGGAACAAGCTGAGCATCCCTGGGGACATGGTTGTTCCCAGAGTGCTGTCACCTCCACCCCAGGGACACCAGGGATGCCTTCCCCACCCCGCCACTGCAGCCACAAGGGCTGGCAGGGCTGCCTGTGCTGGAGCCATGTCCCCCTGGCAGGAGGACGCTGCTGTCCCCAGCGTTGCCAGGAGACTGTCCCCAGCTCCCCTTCACTGTCTGCTTCCCTTTATTTTCCCTTTTAATAACAAGAAGGAGGGGGGAAGGGGGGGGGAAGAAGGGGAGGCCAGACGTCCACATGACGTCACAGTTGCTGAGGAAACACGTTCAAGGCCTTTTCCTTGGATTTATTGATTTTAACAAAGCCTGCTCCATCTCCCCTCCGCTCTGGCTGGTGCTGTGCAGAGCAGCAACTCAGAACCAATTCCACAGCCCCCTCTCCAGGGCTGGGGGGCACCCAGACCCTTTGGAAAGGTGTCCCTGGGGTGCAAACATCCTCCCTAGCTCTGGTACAGGGGTAGAGAACCAGGAACCCAAGCCATCCCCATGTAACGAGGTTGGGGAGCATTTATGTCCCTGAAGCCCAGAGCCATGCTGGTGTGGGACACCACAAACTCCTGGTTTTCCCAGAGGGACAATAGCCTCGAGGAGGAACCTTTTTTTATTTTTTACCTGGGGAGGGATTGCTCTTATTTTCCTGCCCTGCTTTTTTGTGAGCATCGTCCTGTAGATGGTGGGAAATGCATCCCAGATGTGGGACCTGGCTGCACAGTGCTGGGTCACCCTGAGCCCCACTTTTGGGACCTGCATTGTGTTTTGGGGCTAATTTGGCACATTTCTGTGGTCCCCTGTGCTCTGTATAAATGGGAGCAGCTGGAGTTTGCACATCTCCTGGCAAGGTAGGCTAAGTCCCTGGCTGCACCTTATTTCCCAGGGGTACAGAGGTCATTTCCTCCCCTGCTCTCCCAGGATTTTATGGACCAGCTCGTGTCATCCCTGTGCACGCTGGCAGCGACGTAGGGCAGGGCCCGGGGAGCCCTGCAGCATTCCCAGCCTGCAGCCAGTGCAGAACCAGCCTCAAACCACAGCTCCAGCCTGGACAGACAGATGGACACACTTGGGAAAAGCACCTGTGACTGCTGGGTCCAAGAAGCCACGAGCAGCTGTTTGCACACCCCTGGGTGCTCCACGCAGTTCAGCAGGTGCTTCAGGATGGCAAAGTCCAAAAGACACAGAGAACTTCAGAGGCTCCTGCACAGCAGGAGCAGGAGCGTGTTCCTTTCCAGGGATGGTGTGTGGGAAGCAAGGAGCCAAAGGGTTCCTGGGCACCTTCTCCTCCCAGGGCTCTTCCTGGCAGGCTCCCTACAACTGGCTGTACGAAGAGGGGGGGCTGCTGAGGGTCTGACCAGGGGTTATTCACAGCAGCCCCGGGGTTTTTGCCTGCCCTGCTTGTGCCTGCTTTCCCCTGGCCCCTTTCCCAGCCTGAAAAGGGCCAGTGCAGCAGGCTCTGGCCAGGGAAACAAAGAGCCCCTTGTCCCTGGGCGCCGGGGCAAAGTGCAGAGCCGGCTTCCCAGGCCTGCTCCTTTCTCCTGCTCTTTCTCCCACTCTGTTGGGTTGGGTTTGTTTTTTCAATATAGCTTTAGGGGTTTCTACGGAGTTTTTAAAAGACTTTTATCCAGGAACATAATTCCAACCTCAAAAATCATGCAGATCTGTCTGGCTCTTGCTTTGCCAGGGTGGGAAGAAGGTAAGAAAGGGATATAGTTAAATTATTCCTCAGGAGGGCTCACGTGGGTCCATCTGAGCTCTCCTGAGGGCACCAAGAGAACCTGGATCCATGGTCACCACACACAAGCAGAGCCATGGGACACCTGCAGAAAAGTTGTCCCCTGCACACGTGAGGGGTTCAGCCCGGAAAGAGACCCAACCCAAGCTGCCATTTGGGACAGATGGGGTTTAGCCCTGCCTTTGACACAACTCCCTAGTTGGCCTCTGCCTCATCTCTCCATGTGCCTCTCACTCCCCTTTCCCCTTTCTCCTAGTGAGGATTATAATTGTGACATCCTTTAGGCAAAGCCAGTGGATAATGTGAGGAGGGTGTAAAATCACCGCTGAGATGTGGACGGGGAGGTGTGAGCTGGGCTTCTGCCCTTGGAAAGAGCTGGTCCAACACCTGCCCTCCCCAGCCCTGCCATAAATCAGGCTGTGCATGTGTCTGTGCACCGTGGGCCGGGTGCCATGGGGACAAAGGAGCAGTCAGCAAGTCCAAGGTTATCCCAGGTGATACAAATCTCCCCAGAGCAGCTCACCTCTACAGGTTTCATCTGAAAATGCCTTTTAAAAGGGCAGGGCTTGCTCAGGAGTTGGCCTAAAGCCTGTGGAGATGGATTTGCTGTGCATCCACCCTCCTGGCTAAGGAGCTGGGGCTTTTCCAAGCTGTGTTCCCTGCTGGGCAGTTCCTGGAATCTGTCTGCAAAGGGAGAAGATTTCTCCTTCCTCCTGTGACTGGGTGTCACAGCTGCTTTTAAAGTAACAGAGGAAGATCCTGGTGGCAGTGAGAGAGGAAGGCTTGAGGAAGAATTTGCTGGATGTTGATCAGCCCCTGCTGGGGCTGTCCCTTGGTAGAACGAGTGCTGTGATGCCTGAGCTGTCAGTGATGGAGCAGATGTGTCCCTGTAGGGCAGACTGGCCTCTGACTCTTCAGTGTGTGGCCTGGGTTTGCTCTGATAGCCCCGAGGCTGCACACACAGCACAGATGTCAGGGCTTGCTTCTGGGGCTGGTGCTCACGTGGGAGCTGCAGTGGTGGCATCCCCGTAAGCTGGGGCTTGGCAGGTGCTCTGCCTCTGATCCGGAATCTGGTAAAGCTCCAGCTGCATCCCTGGTAAGAGGCTTCAATCCCTTGAGCTGCTCTGTGGTTTGTAATTAGCTCGGTGCTGGGGAGCTGTGTGTGCTGGCGTGGAGCCTGCCCGCCGTGCGTCTACGGCGCAGAGCACACGGGGCCACCAGGAAATACCCACGGCCCACCTCGAGCCCAGGCGATCCCCCAGACTTTACTGCTTTCTCCAGCCTGGGAACACTTACAAAACCCTGCTTTTCCTTCCTCCCCACTGACAGGGGAGCGTTTGGCACCGGGAAGGAGAAACGCCGAGGCCGGCGCTGCCTGGCACTGCCATCTGCAGAGCCGCCCACGCGGGCGTGTGCGTGGCACCTGCTGGGAGCTGAACCCTCCCTTCCCTGCCCGTTCCTCGGTGCCTGCACGCTCCCACGCACTCATACGGCGCTCCTGCCTTGCAGAGCTGAGCTGTGAAGCTCAGGGTCAGCTCCTGGGGCCAGGGGAGATGGGACAGGTCCGTCTGTGGGCACCTCTTGTGGCTCCAGCCCATCCCGTGGGACAGGGGCAGGAGGGATGATGGAGTAGGACAATTCAACCTTTTCTTCTGTCACACTTCCTAGCAGGAGGAGCTGGCAGCTCGGGTGGGGAGCAGGAATGGGAAGGAAGGCTTTTTATCCAAGCCAGCATTCCCTGACCTTTCTCATGGGTAAATCAGCGGATCAGCAGATTTCTGGAGTAACCCACCCGGGTTCCCCTGGTGCAAACCTTGCTTCCACAAGGGGAGTTAAAATGGGCAGCAGATCTATTGTCATCCATCACCTCATTCCTCCCATCCCAGTTTTGCTCATTCCCAGCACTCTGATGTGTGCTGTAGACCATTCCCTGGCACTGCACGGCCTCTGTGCCCTGAGAAATGGTGAGCAAGTGCTGCTGCTGACTTAGAGGTGCTCCCAGACACGGCTCCTGTGCTCAGCCAGGTGCACGTGGTACCTGGCTCTGAGCCACAGGTACAGATGTTCCCTGGGAAGGGACAGAGGAGGCAACCCCCTGACACATCCTGCTGCCTCCGAGGGTGCGGGAGGGAATATGCTGCCCTTCCCCTGAACATACCAACACTATTCCTTTCGTGCTCCTCATCCTAGCAGGGACAAGCACGGGAGGTTCCAAGCCAGACTGGATGCAGGCATTGACCGTTTCTGCACCCACAAGAGCCCATTTACACCCAGCAGGGCTTGGTTGGTGGTGGAAACTCAGCAGTAATTCCCAACAGGGTGCTAACTGTCTACATTCCCATCCTGTGGGCAAGGATATTTATTTTTTCTCCCCAGCTCTCTATGTAGATGGTATATCTCTAACTCTTCCAAGGCAATTCATGACCCTGCAACTACAGCAGAGATGTTTGTTTATTCGCAACAGATGGGATCAGTGAGTGTTTCCCAAATTACTTTCTGAGCTGGGACTTCTTGTTTCATTTGGTACTCATGAGACATCCAACAACAGCTGATTAGTCACAAAATGACTCTGATGTCCCAGGTGTTTTGTGAACGTTGGAAGGACTGTTTCCAGAACTGCAAATCCTCTATTATTCATTAATTTCTTGTTTGGAAAGTCATTGTGCATGTTCCTTGCTGCCTTGCCTTGAGCAAGGAGTTAGTGGGACAAATCCTGAGCTGGCTCTGCCTGTTTAACTGCAGCAGCCCAAGGTGGGCAGGAGTGAGCGTGACCACTGGATCCTGTGCCTGCTGGCAGAAGATTCAGATAGTTTGAGGGCTGGAGCTTTCCCAGCCTCTTACCCTGGCTGTGACTGTGAAATACAGGGCCAGGTGACCATGTCCCAGGCTCATAAAACCTCCCCACAGCATGGCCTGAGAGACATAGCCAGGCTCTCATTTGGGATTCTCGGATGCTGCTCAAGTACAAATCATATCTGTAAATTATTCAGCAAATGCCTCTGGACAGAGTAGGCACTGAAGCAAAACCATGTCTTTCACCAGCCAAGCATGGAGACAGTAAGATTTCCATTAGTATTTCTTACAACAGAGCAGGGCTGTGTCTAATGCCTCTGTGCCAGCCAGTGCTGCTCAGCACAGAGAGGAGGCAACTCCTTGCCCTGACCTGATGATCTCTTTCTGCATAAAATCCTTTCCTCGGCAGTAGCAAACCTGGGCTGTAAACTCGAACAGGAGCACGGAGTTGACTCCAAATTCTCCTGAAGGTTAGCACTGCTTGGCTCGGCTCGGTGGTATTTGACTCATCCACCAGGAACATGACACCTGTGGTATCGTGTTATCACCAGAGGTTGCAGTGTTATCACAGAGAGCCTACCAGGCCCTGGACTCCCACTGCATGAAAACGTTGAGTTTGTCACACCTGGAGAGACCTGATCCGTGTGTTTGGTCGTGTGTCTCCTCTGCCTGTCTCAGAGGAGAGCATCCATCCCCTGGCAGCAGCGTCTCAGGGGACTCAACAAAACTCCTCCAGCAGCTGCAGCCAGGCACCCCTCAGGAGTGAAGGACTGGAATAAGCTGTGCTCTTTTCCCTTCCTTTCTTTGGGAGTTGTACTTTTTGGCACGGCTTTGTCTCGCTGTGGAGCTGGGGGTGTGGGAAGGGAGGAGGAGGAGGGGAGGCGAGCCTGGGATCAGTCCTGGCAGAGCCCCATTTCTCACAGGCACTGCCCTGCTGGGCTTGAATTTCCCATGGGTTGTGTTGGCTGCTACCAGCCAACAGTGAAGCTGGACACAGCAAACTGTGCCAAAGAATCACATCAGGCTGATATCCAACACCAGCTGAAGGAGGGGAAAGATCATGTGTTTCCCAGGCAGCCAAGAGACCATCCTGCCCCCAAAAGCACAAGGCTTGGTTTGCCCACTTAGGCACATCTTCGTTCAGTGTGGTGGTCCCTACCTCTGCCCTTGCAGAGGACACTTTGAGTGGCTATCCCATCAAAAATGCTGCTCTGAGAGCTTCTTGCCTTCCAAATACCTGGCTCCAGTGATGCACCCTGAGCCACATGAGGCAGCTCCTACTGGTGCCATTTTAAGAGGGTGTCTGAGTCAACCCGGCCCCACAAAGCAAGCAGCGTGGAATGGGTTGGTAACATCAGCTGATCCTGGTTTTCCCAGGCATTTTGGGGGCTTCCCCATCTCTTGGGGCAGTGCCTTTTGCATCAGGGGGTCTGTCTGCTCAGCTGAGGACAGACTGGCAGGTCTTGCTGGGGCTGCTGCTGGCAAGGTGAGCAGCCCCTGCCTCTCGAGGAGCTTCAGGCTGTGCTTTCAACACTGAAAGCATTTCCCTTCTCACCGCTGCATCCCACGTGGGCTGTGGGGGAAGCAGAGCTCTTGGAAAGCATCTTGGAGTGTGTGGGAGCAGGCCCAGGCTGCTCATGTTTTCATGGCAATGGGGAATGGGTCTTCCCAGCGTGGTTGCTCTGTCCAGGTTGTCAGCCTGGCACTGCTTTCCTTGTGTTTGGAGTCTGAGCACCCCAACATTTCCTATTCTTCCTATTCCTGCTGGTCCTCCTCTTGCTCTCTTGGCCAGAGACGCTGGAATAGCTGAAGAATGTCTCCTTGCTCAATAATTACAGCTGCAGGGAGAAACAAGGAAGTTCTTCCCAGCTGCCTTTCCCCAAATTTAGAGGATTTGGGTTTGAGCAAGTGTAGAGTTCAGACCTCCATCCCCTCACGCTGGTGAGGAGGTGGCAATGCCTGCACTGCAGGCGCAGGGAGGTGAGGACAAGCCTGGACCACTCCCTTACAGACACTCCCACACAGGCCCCTGCTCCTGGGCTGAGACATTAATGTGGATTTTCCCATCTGCTCCTCTTTGTGTTACTCCACACAGGGCAAGCCAAGCAAACACAGTAAGATTTAGAGCCTTTTGCATGAACAAATCAAAGGAGCTGCTATCAGTTTGTGAGGATGATTCAGTGCCCTGCTGCTCCAGAGATGCTGAAGCTGGCCGGATACAGCAACGCCCTGATTAATCAAGTTTCCTTCCAATTACAGCTCTGGATGGCCAAAGTCTGGGAAACATTCGGGGAGATGCTCAACCCCCATGGCAGCTACGTGGGCAGGAAGGACCAGACCACGTTGGAGTTAAAACTGGGCCAAAATGGGGTCAAAGCTGGTGGTGAGGTGCAAGGAGGGTTTGGTTACCAGGTCAGTGTAACCTGACCGATGAGTCCAGTGATAAAGATGCAGCCTGGTCTGACCTGTTGGTCTGTTTTGGTGGGCTGGGAGGGGGAGTGCAGGAATAACCCTCTGGTGGATGGATGAAGCAGGAGGAATCCCATCTGCCCACGCTTTGTGCTGTGCTGGTGCTGTGGTTAAACTTGGCCTGGCGGGCAGGAGATGGATATCGCTCAGTTGTGAGTGTCAGGGAAAGCCTTGCAGCAGCTGTGCCTTGAAACTCCATTTCCCCACGGTGTCAGTGATGGAAGAGCCCCACAGCAGAGCAGGAGCCACCGGGTTTCTGATTGATAACCACAGCACCCTGCTCCCAGCACGGTGACAGCCCCTCCCTTTGCTTTCTTCCCCTCTGTCCCAGCTCTAACTCTGCATCTCCAAAGCGCAGCCAGGAGGGATTTGGAGACAGCCTAGTGCCCCTTCAGCCCTGAGTTTTCTCCTGGCAGTTCAGAGAACGTTCCCACATTGATCACTGCTTTTCATCTCTTTGTTCTCACACAACAGGTCTTTCATCGCCACGCTGTGTTTTATTTATTCCTTTTGGTGGGTGTATCAGTGGCCAAGTTCCTCCTTTCTTGGTCCTCGCTCAGAATTTGATAAAATGACATGAAAAATGAAGCCTGTTCCAGGCTTTTCCACCACGAGGAAAAGTTTGATATTTTTTGGTTTTTTTTTTCAGGGAACACCATAAGCAAGGCCACATTCTCTGAAAAGATGTTGCAAGATGGAACCATAGAATTGTTAAGGTTGGACAAGACCTCTAAGATGGAGTCTGACCATTAGCCCAGCACTGCCACATTCACCCCTAAATCACGTCCCCAGGTGCCACATCCACATGTATTTTTGAAAACTTCCAGGGATGGTGATCCAGCCACTTCCCTAGGCAGCCTGTTTAAATCTTTCCTAATATCCAGTCTAAACGTCCCCTGGTGCATCTTGAGCCCATTTTGTCTTATCCTGTCCCTTGTTCCCTGGGAGCAGAGGCTGACCCCCACCTGGCTGGACCCTCCTGTCAGGGAGCTGTGGTCAGTGAGAAGGTTCCCCCCCAAGCCTCCTCTTGTCCAGGCTCAGCCCCCCACAGCTCCTTATCAGACTTGTGCTCCATTTCCTTTATCTGGACCTGCTCCAGCACCCCAACATCTTTCCTGCAGTGAAAACTGAACACAGGATTTGAGATGCCTCACACGTCCTCGAAGGACACGTGCCACCGTGACTCCCCTGGCTTCTGCTCGCCCCAATTCCCTCCTGAGAGCTCAGCTGAAAGAGCATCCCTGGCACAAAGGGAGAAGCAGCTTTAGGGTTTCTTTTGGGATATGCCCCAGCAGAGCATTTCCACGGAGAGCAGGGCTGGTGTGCACGGAGTGCGGGGGGGACGGGGATTATCCCACTGTTATTTTTGAGCACTGGGCTAAGAGGATCTCTGCGATGATACAGGAAGCCTTGGGTTAGCATCACGTGCTGGTGACTTTCTTGGGGTGAAAGCCAAGGGAGCACCCATCTCCTGCTGCTTGCCATCCAGCCCTGGCACACAGTGAGAGCTGGAGGATTCCCTGTGGATCTGACCCTTCCCATGCCCCACAGCCCTTGCCTCTGCCTGGGCACCACCCCTGCCAGGCTCTCTGTAATGCCAGAAAGGACCACAACAAGGCTGGAGCATGCTGATTCAGGATAAATCGAGCAACAGGTTGGCAGATGGCTTCTGCTGGGGGAGACTGATGTCAGTGGAGCAGCCCCAGATCTGCTGCCCAGGTCCCAAAGAGCCTCTGCAGCCCTGCCATGGGGTAAAGGTATGGTTTGCCACCTGCTCTGGGGGGCACAGAGCTTTGCTCAGCTCCATTTCCCCCGGCTCTGTCCTTTGCAGGCCAGCTGAGGTGGGGATGGTTGAGGGGAGTCTTGCATTCTCCATTTTCACAAGGTTTTGTTCCAGGCACCTTGTGCAGATCTGCTGGGTGCCTCCTGCCTCTCCCCCACGCAAAGATTACCAGGAGGCAGCTACAGCATCAAAACGGTCTTTGAGCAAGTGGCCACGTTTCAGGCAGGTTTTGGAGATGCAAGCGTGGATTTCTCCCCACGGGACAGCTGGAAGGAAAGGAGCTGATGGCTGGAAGGAGTTGCAGGATGGTCTCCTGTCCTCACCCAGCCCAGACAAACATCCCTCAGGGATCACCCTGCCGGAGCAGGCGAGAAACACCGTCCCCACTTCTTTTCACAATCTGGTATCTGCCCCTAACATGACCACTGGGAGTCTGGAAGTGGCAGCACAGAGCTCAGTGCCCCCGGGAGCTGTGCCAGCCCGTGGGACCCTACGCAGGGTTCCACAACACACCCCCACAACCATCCCAGGGAGCCGGGAGCAAAGCCTGTCCTCGGTGCCAAGCTGAGCACCCCGAGCAGCAGCCGGGGCCATCTGACTCATGCCGGGGAGCAGAGGGCAGACGCTGTCCCCGTGTCACCTGCCAGCTCCCCCCTAAAGGCCACATCTGATCCCGCAGCAGCGCGTGTGGCCAAGTGCCCTCTGACCTGTGCTCAGCAATCCTCAGGTTTCCCCCTGCACAGGTAACACCGGGAGGTTTCCTGCCACAGCTGAGCTTTCAAAACAAGTCCCGGCTGCTGCTGGGAAGCCTCCCTGGGGTTTTCATGCAGGGAAGAGAAGGATCCACCACCGGTGCATCCCATGGGAGCCCTGTTGAGCCTGCGGGTCCAGGCTGGCAGAGCCACCCCGAGAGGGTTTCACCTGGCTGCAGCGGGAGCCCGGAGCACATCGGGCCCTCCGAGGGGGGCTCGGAGCCAGCGCTGGGCTCTGCTCCCTCGGGAAGGCAGGACCCTGCTCCCCCGGCAGCGGGAGAGGTGCGGGGAAGTTAGACCCAGCGGAGGGCAAGCGAGGGCTCCCAAGGATGCTGAGAATCCTTTAGGGATGCAGAAAAGCAAGGTACCCGAAAAGCTCAGCCCGCACTTGCCCTGTGCTCTGAGGGGGGTGTGCTTTCGAAGCCCCTGTGGGGCCCCACCCCAGCGGAGCCGAGCCCGGGGAGGGGTCGGGGCTGAGCGGGGCTCGGGGACCGCCGCACCGAGGGATTTACCTGGCGTAGCGCGTCTTCTGGAAATCCAGCAGCCGGGACACGAACATCGCGGCGGTGCCA
>VWZN01015324.1:42275-76760 GCA_013396955.1 Regulus satrapa | reverse complement strand
CGGTATGGAGCCCCCCCAGTCTTCCAGGAGGTGCGGAGACTTCATCCAGAAGTTCCTCTCAGGTGTCTTTTCGTGCGCCCGTTCTGCTGTCACCTGCGGCGCTGGAGCAGCGAGACTTAGGCCTGCAGGTGTTTCTGTGAGCCCGTGCTGCTTTTGGTTTAGGTTTTGATTTAGGTTTTGATTTAGGCCTTTCTCCGGTCCTTGGCACTGCGCTTCCTTGGGCTTCGGGTGGTTCCAGCTGCACTTTTGTCTCGCAAATTACTTAATCACCGCAGCGTGTTTAGATCAATTAGCGCGTATTAATTTTTATACGGGGTATTATAAGGCAGTATTTTAAATTTAGGAACCCCCTATTAGTTGGGATGGGAGCACTGAAGATCATTTAAAGAAGGATTTGACCGTCTCAAATACCTGAGAGATGAAACGGGGCAGTAAGAAGTGCAAGAACTCGAGAAAGGAGTTTAGTTTTAGGAAGTGAGTAAGAGGAAATGATCTCAGGTTGGCATCACAAAGGGTAGCCCACGTGCGTGGTGGAGGGGTTTGTGTGGTGGTTTTTTTGGTTATTTTTTTTTAACAAATTGTTCTTTTCGAAAGCAACACTATCTCGCCCGCACGGCTTTGGGAGCGGAGGCTGGAGCAGGGAATCGCTTGTGGTAAACCATGGGGGAGCGGGGAGGGCAGCAGTAGTGCTCTGTGTGTTTGTAAGTAAATGATTATCCATCTGTTGATTCAAGCCTGAGACTTTTCAGCTGCTTTTCGCATTTATTTTTTTTGTCTCTGTCCATGCTCAAGTTTTGCTCGGCTGCCATTCATTTTTTTTACCTATTACTGGAGAAAACCCAAGTCACAGTAAGGAGGGGGTTTGTCACCTCTTTCCTCTGCAGTTTATCGAGGTCGTTGTACAAGTTTTGGAAGTTCAGCTCTGCATTTTCAGTTGCACCTCAGCTTTGTGGAGACCTTTAGGTACCTAAAGATCACGGAGTTGTGACAAAAAAACCCCACTTAGTTTGAACAGGAGTCGCAGGATGACTTGAGAAGAAAACCAAGACAGAAATGAAAAGAAAAGCAAACACAACATAAACGCACCTAGGTGGCTTTTGGCTTGTACACCCTGAAATCTTCCTTCAAGGAGTGTAAAAGTGATTTGTTTACAACCTCGAGTTTATAGGCAGAGAGAAGGGGTGCCTGGTTAATGATTTCATTCCTCAGTTGGGTGTGCTACTGCACTGCTTTTCTCATTTCATTTCTGTAAATATCCAAAACATGTTCTGGTTTGTTGGGGGTATTTTTTTTTGTTTGTTTTTAATTTGGTATTCTAATATCCCCTGTGTCAGTAATTTATGTTTTTTAAAAACACAGTTGCTATATAAATCACCTTGAGTTTAGCTGATGAGAATTTTGGTGATGTGTCTTTTATGTGAGGCAGACCTGGCCCGCAGATCTTTGCAAATCCAAGTTTTGGGTCACTGGGTCTTTTGTGTAATTTTTGAATATTTGTGAATTCAGGTATCTGCTGTAGAAATGACAGAAATATCAAAATGTTCCTATTTTTGTCTGAAATTCCTGAGATTCACTTTAAAGGCCACTTAATCTGAGATAAATGAGGTGGTTGATGATGTGGGATAATCTCTTCTTAACTAACAGTGTTTTAAAACTCCCCCAGACAAGTAATAAGAATAAAAAAGTATAATACAAAGTCTTGCAGATGCCTTTGTGAGCAGCTTCTCAGTGAAACACTTGTCTGATGTGGTAAGTGGCCCAAACAACCAATTTGCATCCAGGTTCCTAAACCGAGTAGAATTTCGTGGCTGCATACATTCTTTAAACAGAAGTTTATTTAATTTCTTCTTTTTTTTTCCTGTTTCCCACCCGTGATCTCTCCTAGTTTCTTGTTTGAGTAGAGGAACACGAAGGCAGCTCTCTGTGTTTATAGTGTGTATCTGGGAGATCCCAGTTTACCAGGTGAGAAGAGCTGAGAAGAACTCATTGGGAATGATTTACACTCTCCCATGCTGGGCCTCAGCAAGCTCACCTGTTTTCAACTTTTACAGGTAACTGGAGCCCTTCTCCAGACAGGCAAGGTAAACAAATGTATATTCTTTCAGGCAGTATATGAAAGACAAGCTTTGTTTATGTCTGCCCAGTCAGTAGAGCTCACATCATGCTTTAAGGTGCTTCAGTAATTAGAAAAAATTGCTGACAGACAAAACAGGAAAATAAATGACACGGGCTCATTGTTGTTAATACCTTTAAAGTTTTACCTTCACCCTAGCAAGGTGCCAGTTCCACTCAGGCCTAACTGTGTCTTACCTGCACTGCAGAGCCATTTCCTGGTGTTGGGAAAAGGTGGGGCTTGTTACTGCTGAAAATAAGGATCCAGCTCACTTTCCTCTGCTTCTGTGAGCACTTGGTGATCAAGGCTGGAGGAAGGTGGCTCTCAGTCTTGGGAAATGGCGCTGCTGGTCCTTCGAAGAGTGCTGTGAGGATCAAAGTCGCTGTTGCTTTTCCCAGTGGCTGCAGTCCCTGGAGCAGATATCCTCTCTCCTGCCTGCAGTGGCTTTTCCCAGTTCATTCAGGGATGCCCTGTGTAGTGACATTGTCTCTTGGAATAGTATCTGCATTATTGCAAGTGTTGTCTTGCCTGTTTATCCCACGTTGCCTTAAGCTTTATTTACATGAGAGTTTTGAATTACTGGCTGGGACTGGAACTCTGCCTGAAAACGCTTCACCAATAATGCAGCAGAAGCGGTTGGGTTGTGGCTTCTCTTTGATATCGTGTTTTCATTAAGTAAAAGCACAGAGAAGAGTATTTTCAGAAGATGTTAGCGTGCTTGTTTTGGACCTAGCCCTTTTCCCCAGTGAATCAATCATTGCCCAACTTGGCATGGGTGGCATTCCCTGATTGAGAGGCAGAAGCTGCAGCTCAGCAGATCAAAGTGGAGCAACCCATGGGAATTAGGGGTGGCCCAGCAAAACCAGGCAGTGGGAGCTTGTGGGTGGCCTCGGTGCTAGGTGGGTTTTCCAGCTGTAAATCTTTAACAGTGGATACTGGGAGGAAAAAAAAAACTGAGTGCAGTTTGTGTTACCTCTGGGAGAACTGTTAAAACTGAGCAAAGATACCGTCATGAAAAATTAAACACCTTGTAGAAGCTCTGAATCTCACAAGGGAAATGCTAATGGATTAGAAGTTTGTAACTTTTTAAGCAAAGCATAATTTGGAGATCACAAAGCTTGTATGTATCTATAGAATAGGTGAAACTTCCAGTATTTAAACTGTTGCACAGGTATTCCTTGGAAGTACTTACAAATGGTGTTCAGATTTCAGTTTACAAACGTGCTCCCACTTCCCCCCACCCACAAAAAATGACCCCACCAAGCAGCCTGCTTGTGAAATAATGGGAGTGGGCAGATTAGAAAAGTTTTAGCCCTCTTTTTTTTTTTTAAATAAGCAATTGTGTGACAGCGTTTGGAAACAAAGTAGTCACTGCAGTTTTGAAAACAGATTTCTCATGAAAGGGGAAGAGGAAACCTCGTGTTTGGACTTCTAAGGAAAACACTGCTGTCTGCCTTATTGGCAAGGATTTCTTCAGGCCCTGTTTTCATTTCTCTGTGGAGTTACACATGACACGTGCCAGTCCATATATTTCTTCTTTCCAATTTAATTCTGCCCTTTATTTCCCAAATAAATCAATTTCATTCTACACTGTGAGCAAATGCTGCTGTCTCTGTATGCATCTGGCACGTAGCTGTGCTCTCATTCCCTTCTTCTCTGCTGTGTGCAGTAAACTGCTTGTGGTGGGAGCAACAAGGGTTAGGTGCCGAGCATTCACTCCTCTGCCTTTGTTTCTCCTAGGTTCAGGTGTCCTTCACCCGTGATCCTTGAGGACAGGAGAGCTCCCTATTCCCAGGAGACTTTAAAGCTAAGCACAGAGCCAAAAAAAGGAAGGACAGAGCGGTCAGGTAGCTGCTCCACTGAGGGAGGGAGGATAGCTCAGAGAGAAACCCTACGTTGTGTTTCTCGCTGCTGTTGCAGAGGGCACAGCAGCTGAGGGGCTGCTCGGAGGAGTGACCTGAGCAGGATGGGATTTGGCCCGAGGATTGTGATATTTACCTGGGGGATGGACTTTGCTGTCCCAGCCCGCGCGTTTAGCGGTGAGCGGGCGTGGTCTCCTTTTGCTGCAGCAGATTGAAGTTTGTGGGTTTTCTTTGAATATGAGGATAATGGGAAAGCCTCCCGTGGGTTGTCAGGATGTTGCTGACAAAAACACTGAATGTATGAATGTTAGAACCTTAAGCACTAAAAGTAAAAACTCGTACATGTGAAGTTCTGTATCTCTTTTCCAAAATAATGACCTTTGATATTAAGGCACGTCCATGACATGTTACAGCAGATATTTTGGAGGGGAAAATAAAGCAAGGTACATTTCCTTAATAATTCCTTAGCAATTCTTATGTCTGCATTGATTTTTCTTTTATTATTATTATTTTCCCCTCTCTTCATCGTAAGCCAAAATGTTTTGTCTGTGGAAATTTACATTGGTTTTGAAATGAGATGGAACATTAGTATAATGAGACTGTATCATAATGAAAGTAGGCTTAATTAACCAGTTATTTAAAGTAGTAATGACTTCTAGAGTCATGTTTATGCTGCAGCTGCAATTGATTTAATCTTTGAGAAAGCTGCCCTTGTTAGGAACTTTCTGATTAATGTAGAATATTTCTGATTAATAGTTAAGGTGCTCTGTGATATGGAAAAGGAAAAACTTGTTTTCTTCCTTCTACATGTATATGAAAGAAACAAAAGAAAAGCTTAGGATTCTAACCCAGCTGAAAAAACTTGTTCCTAAAGAGCCAGAGAGAGATTGAAGCAGCTGATTTCCCACTTTAGGTGAGTGCACTTAGAGCGAGTGTCAGCATCTTCCAGCGAGTGTGTGAAATCTCCCAGCACTGTTTGCTTGATGAGGATAGCTTTAATTATTTATGGTAGTCACTCTTGAAAATACTATCAAGATTTATGAAGTCTTGGATCAGTCTGCAGCATTATCTCTGCAAAAAGTGGATAAACCCAGTGCCATAAATCACGGCTATATTGATAATTTTGTACTGAGGAGACAACCTTCATGATGAAATAGCTCAGAGTCTACAGTCTAAAGTGTGTAATAGAGGCTACACATAATAGAGCTAAAAACCCACATGTGTATAGCATAATTCTAGAAGAAAAAAAAAGGCTGGTTTAGAGAATATTTATTGTATTTTCAATTCCAGTCTCTCGTCAGCTTCTGAAAATTCGGTGCTTATAAAGCATAACACCTATGCTGTAAAAGGAGCTTCTGATAAACCACAGCAGCTTCTTGTTGGCCACTGTCTATCTGAGCAAGAGCTGAATGGCTTATTGATCATATTTCTTCTCCATATGCTTGCACATTTTTTTTCAGAGGTGAGGTAATTTTGCCTGGGTCCTTGTTTTGTGGATTTGGCCATTTAGATTGCTGTGGGGTGTCTTAAGGGCTTAAGTGTAATATCAGTGCAGGGGAAGATGGGAGATGTAAATCACTGTGATTATGCTGGTATAATTCAGCCTAGTGGGTTCTTATTACATATAAAAAGCCTTTTTCCAGTAGTTTCATAAGAAGTAATTTAAGAGTATGTTTAAATTTTTTAAAAAAACAAACCAATAAAGTAAACCCTCCAAAAGCAAGACTGCTGTTCCAGAACAAAAAGGGGTTATTTTGCAGTTACACTTGTACACTGAAATGGGTTTAATTATCTTGACTCAAACTGCTCTGTGTAAACAAATAATTTGTGACTTCACCACCTCGATCCTGAAATAAATAACTGAAATGTCACGGGTGGAAAGGTCCATTCTGTGCTTCTGCATTTGGGGTTCTGCTTAGTCTGATGATTTTATCACGTACACAATTCTCCTTTGCCGTTGTCTGCAGCTCATTTGAACGAGGTATAGTTGCAGGACGAGGAAAAAGGGGCTTTCCTACTGCCTTCAGTGCTCCTGTCAGTGAAAGAGTGATTCAGCAGTATTCTGTGTTTGAGGCTGTAAGCACAGCTCAGGAATCAGTTCTGCCTAGCAATCCAAGGAGCTGCTGTGTGGGGTTTTCCGGGAGGAAATCATCCTGTGTCTTTTGTGCATCGTTCCTATTGCAGGGAGTCTTGTGACTCCATTTATTTTTAACTCTGTGGTTGTTTACCTTCGCAAAGTGCCAGTTTTAATGTCGTTCTCTGTTAAACTTTCTTTTGAGGAAAGCAGGAGATGATACAAGAAAAGCTGACTCATTGCTTTGTTTTACCAAATTAGAGTTTCAAGGGGTTTTTTCCACATAATGTGAGTTTTCGTTGAGTTGTACAAAAGTCGTTGAGCAAAACCACTGAAGTGTCTTTGGTGATTAATCAGATGGAGACTGCTGAACGTACTGATTTTGTCTGAAGGAAAATTAAATTCGGTATTTCTAGGGTGACTTAGAGGAGCAGCAACAAAATGTTGTTTTACGATTGCGTCTCTATCTTTAAGCCTAATATGCTTTTTTAATATCTTGGTTATTGAATCTGTGGAATTGAATCTCTTGCTTGCATGGTTCATATTTTAATTTGAAGGTTTAAACCTTCTCAAACATAATTTCCTAACCAGATTGTGCCAGTTGTATTTTCTTCTAGAAGAGAAGGTCACACCATCCTACAGAAGTTGATTTTGTAGCTTAATTTCAGAGGGTGAACTGTATGAGGAGCAATTTTTAGTCTTCTGCATGTGCTGAAATTTTAGAAAAAGACTCACTTTGGAGCCGTGAGTGGAAAATACAGCAAGAACATGAAATCTAGGAATCTTCATTGTATTCCAAATGCAGCATTAATTGTTAGTGCATCCGAACTGTAGAGTATCATCTTGCTGAGTTCAGAAAGGCATTTTTGGCAGCCTGACTGGCAGGGTTGGATTGGAGCCCTGTGTTGAATTACTTGCCACAATTTAGGGTATTGAAATGTATTTTATTGGAATTTTCCTCCATGTCTCTTGGCAGTAAGAACTATATGAACCATAAGCATACTAATGCACTTCTGTAAAACTGTATTGACTGTTAATTTTCTTTATCTCTAGCATAAAATTGTCCTCCAAATGGGAAGGGGAAACAAGAATAAGCCATTGTCTGCTGCCTTGATGTGTAAAGACCTGCAAGACAGGCTGAAGGTTTTTCTAGCATGAAATTTAAGACCTGCCTTTGACTCTGGCTGGAAAAGCAATTAAATAGTCTGTGAGCTAAGCGTGAAAATTGAGTAATGGAGGAAAGAAGGGGTTTTAGTCAGTTTTTTTAATGTTCTGCTATTGTTCAATCTGTTTAACATCAGTGACTGGCACTTTTTAGAGGGTGCCTCTGATCAAAGATGCAGTATGAGTATTTGTAAGACTGAGACCTAACAATGGAGGTGCTAGAACATCATCACGTAAAGCCAGAGAAAATTAGAGTTGGCAGTCTTTAATTACTTTTTTTTTTTAAATATGAAAATTCTTTTGGGATGCTCGGGGACGGTTACACTGGCAAGAACAAAAATCCCCAGACGACCCAGTTTAAAAGGTCCTGGAGGTCACCTCTAATGATGAGGCAATGATGTAATTGGTTTGCATTACATTATTCAAGCCATCATCTTCCCTCCACTCTAAAGCTTTTAGCCTGTGTGAAGAAATCACCGGTGAGAATTGGGCAGTCGGTTTACTTTAGGCTGTGAGATCTCATTTCATAAATGTGAAGCGGAATTCCACACCTGAATTCTGTAATTCTGATGCTCTCTGGTCTAATCAGAATTGAGGAAGCTGTGTCTGTGTCTGTTACGGCTTCTTTGGACAAACTTTTTATCAGTTTCCTTACTGGGCTGATCCAGCTGGAGGTTTAGAACGGGGTAAGAATCTGTCCAAGGGTAATCACAGATGATGGAGTTCACGTTCCTGACTGGCTTGTTTCTTTTGCAGATCCCTTGCAGTTGGCAGTAAATCAGGCTACAAATTCTTCTCTCTTTCTTCTGTGGACAAATTAGAGCAGATCTATGAATGCAGTGAGTATATATACTTTTTTTTTTTTAATCCCCTCAGTTAGCTTAATGTGGGAAGAATAAGAAATGTTTCACTTTTTCACAGGTTGTTTGAATTGGTGTAAAAGGAACCTTAAATGTAAATATCACACGAATACAGTAATTGCAGGCAGGGTAAAACTATGTATCAATGTTCTGTTTTTAAATTTAGCTGGTATGGTATGAAATTTGGTAGTAGCTATGAGAACTCTGCTTTTCTAATTTTCTGTCCAGCCAGGTTACATAGCAGCTGTGCATAAAAGTAATAATTTACTCTTGTGAGTGAGTGTCTTTTAGGTCTTAATACTGGCTGGAGGGGCATGGAAGCACTTTATCAAATAAGAAAACAAAGCCTTAATTATTTTTTTAATCCTAATATTTTCTGTTAGAAAATTATTCTTTAACATGATAACAGCAGGCTTGCTCATCCAAAAGCGTGAATACCTCAGATTCCATAACTTCTCAATATCGGTCACAGTTGAGTAGGATAAAGTGTGAAATGGGAGGGAGGCCTGAGGGAGAAGTGGAATCTCTCCCCTGATGTGCCAGCAGTTCACAGACTTCCCTTTTTTGAGATGCTAATAAGTCAGCTATGAGTGCTATGCATGAGTGTCCTTGCTTTCTTGCAAACCCCGTGTGGGCAGCTGGTACCCAGTGCTGTGATGTCAGCAGTTGGAGCGGGATCCCGTGACAGAGCCCTGCTCACACTCCATTCCCAAAGTGACCCGAGGCTGTGGCATGCTCACTTGGGAAATTGGGGTGTGGTTCACATCACCATTCCCTGGGATGACAGCCTGCTTCTGTACACAGTCCATGCACAGAAGTAATTGGGAGGCTCAAATGAGGCACCCGTGGCCGGCTTAAATTGTGTTGTAGCTGCATCTTCCTATTTGAGTCATGGTCTGGTTGTACTGGTTAATAAGTGCCTTGGATTCCATTTTCTGCCCTGGAGTTTATGTACCTGACCTCTGCAGTATGTCAGGCACTTACAGGATCTGATACAGCCTGGTATCACCCCAGGAGACTGGGGGAAGATGATTCCCTGTTACACGAGACACTGAAAAATATCCTGCAGGGTCGGCTGCACTGGGCAGGACTGCATCTTCTAGTCCTTGAGAGGAAAAGTACAGATTGGATGAAGTGCCTGGTTCGACATCTTGCAGTAACGTGGTGAAAGCAGCTGGAATTGGAATTTTGGCCTGCTGATTCCGGTCTTCAGACTGTTGTGGGGTGCTTGTATTGACTTAAACTCTTTGATATTTTAAGTTTTCTGAGTGTTAAGTCCATGAAGGCTGAGCACAGCTCAGTATGAGGTAACATTTAGTGGAATGTTTTGGGTTGGAAAGGACCTTCAAGATCATGCAGTTGCCTTGTCCCAGGTTGCTCCATCCACCCTGGCCTTGGCCCGTGCAGAGATGGAGCAGACCCAGCTTCTCTGGGCAGCCTGTGCCAGGGTCTCACCACCCTCACAGGGAAGAATCTCTTCCATATATCGAATCTGAATTTCCCCTTTGTGAGTTTGTGAGTTCTTTGTCCTCTCACTACAAAAAAATCCAATGGTTTGTCCTGTGGATCCCCTACAGTCGTGGCTCAGAGCAGATCAAAATATTGAGAGGCCTTCATTTTCTTTGCATGAGTCAAATAATTGTCAGTCTTGGACTTGCAAACCGTGCCTGTTAAAACTTGATAAGAGGGTGGAGGGCTTCCTGTGCATTGGGTACCTCCTTTCCTCAAGGAAAGGTATCTTGAGGCCTCCCAAACGTGGTGCCTCCCACTTCCCAATTTAGTTTAAGTGTATCTAAAGGCTTCTTGTGTTGAGTGAGCAGTGTTAAGGACCCCTCCTTCTCTTCTGGAAGATTGATCTGCCAACTCTTGTGTAGGTGTTTCAACTAGACTGCAGAATGTGCCTCAGCTGTCTCGTGTTTGAGAGAAACACAAAAAAAGATGGGAGATTTGGCTGCTCCCATCACTGACTTCTCCTGTGACTGCATATCTCCTGACTCCCTGTGCAGTTGATCCCACTGTAAAAACAAGCATTCAGTTGGAGGGTGCTTTAAGGCTTAATGAATGCTTCTAACATGCTTCATGTTCTTGGATTAAAAATGGAATAAAGGCACAGCTGATCATAATCTAGCTGGCTCTAACCAGCTCTTGTCTGTGATGCTACATGCTTGTGTTTATGAAACTAATCTTGTTATGTGTTTGCTTGTTCTCCCCTCGCTGCTGATACTTAATTTGTTTTGCAGGTCTTTTTGTTCTTACTCTGTTTTGAGTCTGAGTTTCTGGCAATGCTCAATTGTGTAGCATAAAGGAGATAATACTAATAGAAAAAAAACCAAACCTGAATAGCAGCATTGCTATAGGGCTTTAGTGCTGCTAAACATATGATTAATTCAGGTCAGCTGAACATAGGATGGGCAGCATAGCCTGGTACCCTCTTGAATAGTTGCTGTTGGGAAGCATAAATTACTTGGCAGCTGTGAAGAGATTTTATCTCTTCTTCCTGTTGAAGGAAGACAAAGGAGCAGAGGTGCATCCTGTATTTTTTAAGTGAATTTAATTAAATGCCCATCACAAAGCCTTTCTCTAAGGGTAACTGTCTGTATTATAGTCCTTTTATGGTAAGACTGAAGGATTATCAATACCTTTGAGGCATTTTGCTTATTGAATTTTTTTTCTTCTGTCTGGTGGCTTAGTTGCTGATAGTGCTCTTCCCTGTGTGCCTTCCCTGCTGCCCACCCTTCCCACCAGTGCAGCACGGGACAGCACTTTTTTCTCTGTGAATCTCTGCTGCTGAGCCTCTTCTGAAGCAGCAGTTCCCCTGCCTGCCTGGGAGGGTGACAAATCCCAGAAGCTGTGTCTGAACATTTGTCCTGCGTGAGGAAAGAAGCTGTGCTCTCCCTGGAGCTGGGGGCAGTCAGACTCTGGGGTTTGGGTCTCTGTGTGCTGCTCTTCTGACTCTTGCCAAAGGATGTCATCATTTCCAAGGACTCCAGGCTTGGGTGGAAAGCTGATAACCCATCCTGTAAAATATTTGAGTCTTTTATGTAACTACTCTGGTTCAAAGAACACAGACCTCTGCATACATTTATTGAAGCAGATTTTTGTATTTTTTTTGTGCGTTTTGTGTAGTATCAGAAAAATGGAGAACAGTTCCTTGAAAACAAAGTAATTACTAAAATGCATTATCCCTGTTGCATGAGAAAATTGAATTTTCAAAGCCTCTGTGAGCTGTTATGTCTTCTCTGGAAAAGTACCGTATTAAATACAAGATGTAGATAAAAGTCAATTATGTAGCATGGAGTACTGAAAATGCAGTGTGTAAACCTGCTCCTTTTTCATAAGTAGGCTGTTTCTCTCAGAAAAATGTGGGACATTAAATATTTTGTGTTCATTTCCTTGAAATAACTGCCCAGAAAAAGCACTTTGAAAGCAGACGTGCCCCACACTGATGGCGGTGTCACATACTGAGAATGTTGAATGGAACACTTCTCATGGAATTTCTGTCACTGCAATGGGAGCAGTGC
The DNA here is from genome assembly GCA_013396955.1 of Regulus satrapa. Classification (NCBI taxonomy): domain Eukaryota; kingdom Metazoa; phylum Chordata; class Aves; order Passeriformes; family Regulidae; genus Regulus; species Regulus satrapa. Next base: position 65,166 of record VWZN01015324.1, on the reverse strand, counting down.
AAATTAATTACTCAATATTTCTCTTGGCCAGAACAGAAGCCTTCAGAAACAAGCTCTTTTGAGGTTGGTTGGAGCTTTTTGGTTTGTTTTGGTTTGGTTTTTTAGTTTTTTTACTGGCACTTTTATGGTTTGGAATGGGTTAAGCATTGAGCTAATCCAGAAGCTGACTCCTGAAAAATGTGTTTTGATGGATCAAGGCCAAAGGCTCGAGTCACTTGTCTTAATGGGGTTCCATAATGAAAGGGCAGGTGCAGCCAGTGGCTGGGAAAGAGCTGCAGAACATGGTAAAACTTTCTCCAGATTCTCACTGCCCTGAAAACTCTGTCCACCGGGCTTCTGGAGAGGAGCTTTATGGGATGGAGAGGGAGGCACAGATGCCAGGATAACTGGTGGTGGGACTTGGCCTCCTGCCAGCATGGTCCAGTGCTGTGCTATGATCAAATCCTCTGGAATTACCTTTGCCAGAAATCCTGAACTCTCCTCACACAGGGATTTGTGTTCCTCTTTGCTTTCAGCGCTCCCACAGTAGAAGCACTTGGCAAATCTGATGTTTTATGGCTCTGCACGAGTGCTGGGCAGCAGTGGTTCCTGCACAAATTGCTCTTAGGAGTGTCAGGTGAAAGATGGGATGTGTGGAAATGCTAATTGGTGGCTGTAGCAGTCTTGTGGCAAATGAGTTTCACCAGCTTCTCTGAGTACTGTAACCTTTCTGTCCTCACGGAGAGGTAAATGGAAAGGCCAAGGGTTGGGCTCACCAGAAAACCTTTCAAGCCTAAAACAGCTCTAAAAACAAAAGTCAAACACACACACACACAAAAAAAAAGGTTTGCTTTCCTAGATTTCTGCAGATAAAAAAGAGAATTGTAAAATTCTGGAATTTGATAATTTTTCTGGGTTTCGTAGCTTTGAGATTTTTTTTTTCTTGGGATTCTGGGCATGGGGAGTAGACACTGTTCTGAAGCATAAACTTGTGTGACACCTCAGGGAGTGGGGAGGAAATCTTTGGTAATCAGCACTCAATGTGTAGATTTTCTGCTTTAAAAGCCTGTCCCGTGTCCCACCTTGAATCTGAGCTGTCATGGCAGAATGTTTGTGGTGTTAAACTGTACTTTTACATAGACTGAATCTACGATTCTGTGATTTTCTTAGACAGTATTTCCTGTTGATGTGCATCGTTCTTCTTCCCTGAAATCTCCCTGTGTTTTTTCCCCTGTTCCTGTGATTCCTCAGCTGACACAGAAGATGTGTGCATTGTGGAGAGGCTCTTCTCCAGCAGCCTGGTGGCCATCGTTAGCCTTAAAGCTCCACGCAAGCTGAAAGTTTGTCACTTTAAGAAGGGGACAGAGATTTGCAACTACAGTTATTCCAACACCATCTTGGCTGTCAAACTCAATAGACAGGTGAGTAGTGGTTTTACCTGGGTGGAGATGAGTTGTGGGTCTTATTCTGGCACTTCCTCTGCTGATTGGTGCCTCTTCCTTTAGTGACAGAATTGTTATTTGAAATTTAGTAGTACTTTGCCAAGTGTGGCTTCTGGCATCTCAGTACTTGTATTTGGTTAAGTATTTTTGGTTCTCTGTTTATGTATTTACTTGGGGAAATGCCCTGAGTAGGAGGTTGGAGTAGAGACCTCCCGAGGTCCCTCCCAGTGTGAATCATCCTTTCATCCTAAATATGAAAGTATGCAAGACTGACATTTTCTCTTCAGGCCAAAATTTAAAGTTACCTATTAAATTGTTATGGTTACTTACATCCAGCTGTTTGCTGGATTCTTCTCAAATCATAAAATCTAAAAAATGTCCCACAGCTGGTGAATGTTTTAAGTACCTGGAAGCATAGTTTGCTGTATGACTAAATCATCAGTGGGCTCTTCAGCAAATACAGACTCCTCTGTCTTTAGCCAGTTCATTCAAACTAGAGAGAATGGCATCTGAAGGAAAAAAATCTAAATGTCTGTCTTTGCCCCTGAAAAATGAGTGTGGGAGGAGGGGTTTCCTGTTTAAAGTCACGAGAGAAAGAGTGGGTAATTTGATTTCTGGCACAGGGAGTTAGTGTAAAATGAGTAATGTCTAGTTAGTCATCCACATGTAGTCTGCAAAGTAAATGAGATGATGAACTTAGTAAGAGTTTACAAAGAAATGGCCACTCACAGATGATTAGGGATAAGTTATAGGCTTTATGAATGGTTTAAAAGTCTTGTCTGTTTTCTCTGTTTAGCAAAAGCGAGAAGTAATTTCCATTGTTTCCACACAAATTGGTAGAGAATAAGAATTATGTGAAGGTTTCTGACTCGCTGACTTAAACTACTAATGGGAATGTGTTCAGTTTGCACTGGTGAGGTTGAGGGAAATGGGGTGCACTGTTTGTGTCAAGAGCTGGATCTTGTGTATCTTCTGTCAGACTCTTCTTCCCATCAGGTGGGTACAGCCTCCTCTCTATTGGCAGGTACCTGCTGCATTTTGGGATAGAATTTTTTTAGGATTGATAAATCCACATGAGCTCCATTTATTTCCACGTCACCATTTTGTCCTCTTTCCCTTTTCTAGAGGCTGATAGTATGTCTGGAAGAGTCTCTTTATATACACAACATACGAGACATGAAGGTATTACATACAATCAGGGAGACACCTCCCAATCCTGCAGGTAAATGTGATGGTAGAATCAGCAGAACTCTGAAAAGTGCTTTCTGTGTCAGTGTACGAGGTTCCCTACAGGGAGCTGTGCTGTTGTTAATTCTGCTTTCAAATGCAATAACAAATCCGAGTCTGTCTGAAAGCCCACGTGTTTGATCCAGCTGAGAACAAGTAGCAGGCTCTGCCCTAAACTGCATCTTCCCAGTGTTTTGGTCTCCTGGAGTGGATGTGTTGAAATGTTAGAAAAAACCAGGAGAGATAAAAACTGGATTTTGACAGCATTTGGTATAGTTAAAGACACACTCAGGTTAATGCTTTAGGAGTCATGGCAGACGTGGCAAATTCTACTGTTAAATCAGTTACTGCAACTCTGTTGGTATTATTCCTTTTCTGTTTTGTATTAAACAAACTTATGCTAAATAATTGCAGGTTGACGCTGAGATTGCTCATCTGTGTTTGTATTTCTGTTGATAATTGGAGTTATTTTTGTGACACTCAAGCAGAGAATCAGAATGTTTTACTACATAAGTCTTGGATTTTGCCTGTTTCTAATCCTGTTTCTGCATCCCTCCTAGGGTTGTGTGCTTTATCAATAAATAATGATAATTGCTACCTGGCCTATCCAGGGAGTGCAACTATTGGAGAAGTACAAGTCTTTGACACCATTAATCTGGTAAGAATCAGTGAATGCTGTTTCCACTTCTAAAGGTGCAAGTTTTGAAAATTAGTTAACTAGCTCAGAGAGGAATTACTGGACACTTAGGCTTCTCTGCAACACTTTGCAGCATCTCTTGCTTTGCAGAAGGGCAGCAAAAAAAAAAAAATACAAGTGCTAATACTAGATTTGATTGAGTAGAATTGGGCAAATGGGTAGAACCCAGTAATTTCTATTTGAATTGTATTCCTACTGCTTGTACTCTTTGTATGTGCTTCAGTGATAATTTTTTTATGTACTTAGTTACTGAAAAAAAATTGAATTTTTTTCTCCAGAAAGTAAGACCCATATTTGTCTTGAATGTGCTTAAATATGCTTTTAACCTGTACTGTTCTAAGGTTCTATTTTATTGATTCACTGCAGAGGGCTGCCAATATGATCCCAGCTCATGATAGTCCCTTGGCTGCTTTGGCATTTGATGCAAGTGGTACTAAACTTGCCACAGCCTCAGAAAAGGTAAGGGAGCTTTTGATTGCCTTGCCAACGGTGATAAAAATCAAATTTGTCGTTAAGTATTTGAAGTGTGCACAGTTCCATGTGCAAGTGCCAGCAAAGAAGGCTTGCAGTTAAAATGGGAAATCTTAAGTTAAGATCTGTTAATGATATTTGACACAATTTCCATGCTGTGAAATGTTGGATAATAAGGTTATTTAAATAAAACATTTTAATCTGGGTGTAATTAGGGCGGTCCTTTGAGTGTTTCTCCCTTTAGTGCAGGATACTTATTAGAAATTAGTTGTCTTGTTTTGAGGCTGTCTTCCTCATGAAAACAAGACAGTTAAGATCCAAACAGAGAGAAGTGCCTCACTAGTCTTTGGCATGTGATGACAAATTGTTCATGTAATGTGTGTAAATTAGAGAGTCTGAAGCCTCTGCTCTTTGAGCAATAAGCTCAGACTATAAAGGTATAACTGATTGCATCTGATAAAGGCACAAAGACATCCAAGTGGCTGCACTCGTGGTACTTGTCTAGTGTGCTCATTTTCATGATCAAATATGATAAGAAGGGCTGGTTTGGATGCACAGCTTGTTCTCTGCATTAGTAGCTCCCACCTCTTGTTTCTGTACTCTTCAAACACATCCTACAAACAAGCTCCATAAATACTTCATGTAGTATCTGGGCTGCATCACAGCAACGAGTTAAGAGCAAAGTGGTTTGCTGCTTCTAGTTGTACTCTGCTCACTAGAGCTAGTACACAGAGAATGAACTTGAAATGAAAAACGATCTATTTATTTTTTTTCCTTCACAGGGGACAGTAATAAGAGTGTTTTCCATTCCAGAGGGACAGAAACTCTTTGAATTCCGAAGGGGAGTGAAGAGGTAAAGTTCAGCTGGGTTAATTGACACTCATTCCTTATGGCTGATTTCCCGTATGTTCAGCAATTGAGCTGGCATCCTGATTTTTTTTTTTGCCTGTTTTCATCTTCATTCATCCTTGCATGTATGCTTATAACAGTTTCAGCTTGAATGTTTTCCAATTTCATCCCTTTGGGCTTGACTATTCTACAAATCAATCCTGTCAGAATTGTACTCCCTCTTGCCTTTTAAAAATTTATTGGTGAGGGAACTTGTTTAAAGTGGGTCACCTTTTGTAGGATATATTATATTCTTACTCTCTTCTAAATCCTTTAATGCTGTGGCCAGTGATAGCCATTGTGAAATGGTGTTGTGGTTTGTGGTAGCAGTAACTCTGTGGCTGTACTGTACTTCATGCAGGGTAAGACTAAGTTCACATTGTTACTAATTGATCCCATATCTGGTAAACATCAGAGCTGAGCATTCATCTTGTGCTTGAATAGCTTCAGGAAATTATCAGAGAATTCGGAATGTGTATTATTGAAGGGTTTCTCTTTTTTCTTACTTGCGAAGTAGTTGTGACTTTAGAAATCTTCTTAACTAAGCCAGATAGTTTGACTTCCTTTTATTTATCTTTTTTTTTCCTTTTCCCAGGTGTGTGAGCATCTGTTCATTGGCTTTCAGTATGGATGGCATGTTTCTGTCTGCATCCAGTAACACGGAGACGGTGCATATCTTCAAACTTGAGACTGTGAAAGAAAAGTAGGTTTCAAAGGTGCCTTAGATTTTTCAAGGAAAAGGCTTAAAAGTGGACTGTACTCAACAGAATGAGTTCTCACAAGTGTGGACAGACTTCTTTTGAACTTCTACTGTAAAGTAAAGGGCATAAGAAGTCACTTATGAATCAGCAACTGCAGCTGAGCTGTGTACTGTTCTCCCACTGAGTAGAAAAGGTGTTTTTCTGCCAAAGAGAACTTGGCCATCCTTCACAAGAGCAATGTGGAGCAGTTTTAACATTTTCAGTTGCATTTGTTTCACCTTCTCTGACATCCATATGGGAAGAGCTATCTCAGCAATACCTTCCAGCTGCATATAGGGGGCTTTAAAAGGCACCAAGTTGTAAAATGTTCCTATTTATGATTTCAGAGGACAGTCTTAATTCCATTTCAGTGGAAGTTATTGGAAACAATGATTTGCTTCGTGATAAACAGATTAATAAAATCCTGAAGCGTGGCGCTTTCCAGTCGGTTCTGCTCTTGTATAATGAATGTTATAAAATGCAGTCTTATATGCAGAAGTATCAGTTTACAATCAAACATGCTTAAATAACAGGCTGAGGGTATTGGAGGACACGTTTTGTCCTGTAGCATAAATGAAGTGTGGTAGGATTCTCAAAGGGTGTTAGTTATTTCTGAAGAGAAACAGCTGCTTAATATCTTTTACAAGAGGATATTTTCAAGTGTTCACACACTTTTCTCTCTAAGGTAAAGGCCAAGTGGGTCACTTTTCTCTTCTGACTTGTAGACCTCAGGAAGAGCCTACAACCTGGACAGGTTACTTTGGAAAAGTGCTGATGGCCTCAACGAGCTATCTGCCCTCTCAAGTAACAGAGATGTTCAACCAGGGTAGAGCCTTTGCTACAGTCCGTCTGCCCTTCTGTGGGCACAAAAACATCTGTGCACTTGCCACGTGAGTACAGAAATGGAGCCTGCACTCCCCACCCCTGATCGTTGTTCGGGCTCTGGAGAGGCTGTCACTGTAAAACACAGCTTCATCTGCAGCAGAGCCACGGCTCACCTGTGATCATTCCAGTTTGAGGGCAACGTGGCAGAGCTAACACCTCACAGTCCTGCGAGAGAAGGAGGAAAGGGCATGGTATTTGGATAGGAGTAGCCCATTTCTTAAGTGTTGTTTAAAGATGTCTTCTAAAGATGTCTTTTAATTTTGGAACAAGAATATTGAGAGCAGACCCGTGGGCTTTTATGGCATTTGTTTCCATTAGTGCTATGGGGAGTGATGGTGTATGTTGTTAGTGAATTGCAAAATGAGGCAATCCAGCCTAACCATTAAAGAAGTCTTTGAAAGCAAGTTCATATAATTCTTGTCTCTAAAACAGCGTAGCATTCATTAAAGTTAATTTTGAGGACTAAATCTAATCTTTTATTCTGTCTTCCTCAAAGGCAGGTCCCATTTGGCACAGCTACCAGAGTAATAAGCTGAGCAGTAGTAAACTTACTTTGTGGGGCTTTTATAGTTTTTATGCTAAATTGACTTCATGTCTGTACTCTCACTCCTCTGATCTCAAAGCATCCTTTAAGCAATAATTAAGCTTTGTAACATTTCTCAAATAAGTAAATCCTTCCCGTTAGAATATTTGTCTCTGGAGTTGCACGAGGCTTGATAACAGGATGGTAACTTTTAATGTGTTGTACTGAGTTACATGTAATTGCTTGATTCCTGTGGCATCCTGTTGGCCCCAAAATGTGGTTATGCTGTAAATGTTTTACACACAGTTCTTTCCTGGGTGCTCTAACTGTTAACAGCATTCCCTGTCCAGGAGCAAAAATGTGGAAAATAATGCCTTAAAGTCATATAGAATAATTTAGGTGGGAAAAACCCTCTGATATACAGTCTAACCATTAAATCATAGGAAGGGAGAAGAGCATGCATGCTTTCTTATGTTATTTAATAATCTGTTATTTCATAACTTCTGCTCTACACCTTTCTAGAATCCAGAAGATCCCTCGTTTGCTGGTGGGAGCTGCTGATGGGTATCTCTACATGTACAACTTAGACCCCCAGGAAGGAGGCGAGTGCACACTAATGAAGCAGCACAAGTAAGTCCACGTTAGCTGAGAGCTGCTGTGTTTCATTTCCTCTCAGAATCCAGTTTCTTCTCAAATTTAGTTCTGTCCTGGAAAAGTCTAACTTAGAACAGCTCATTTCTTCCGACTAATCTTTTCCCAGACCTTTGACATGAATGAGTAACTTCAGAATCCCCCCGAGCCTTCCTTGCAGGTATCCACTACGCCAGGCAGGGCTTTACCAGCAGAAAGGTAACCCTGGCCCAGTGCAGGGGGGGATCAATCGCTGTTCTCTCTGTGCTCCTGTTTCCTCTTGGCACTTGGAGTTGAGTTGCTTAAACCAAAACTTGAAACGTGTGAAATCGTCCTCTTCATCAATAAATGAAGTGGTTACAAACATGAGAAAGATCTTACTCTGACTTCACAGAGGGGAAACTGGCCTATGAAATTATCCCTGTTCTCTCTCTGCTGGTGTCCTTATTAAACTTCTTTGCATATAGGCCAGGCAGCTGGTGTTCTGTAATAGTGCTGTAGAACCCTTACAGAAATAGGACAATGCACTGTTTTTTTCAATAAGGGTTGGCAGGAAAAGCTAGGGTAATACAGTCAAATTATTTGATCAGCCATAGAATTAAAGATAATAACTCATGATGACAATTCAGGTTTGAGCTTTGGTCGACCTACAATTATGGTAAAAAATCATATATTTATCTGAACATTTGAAGGCATGACCTCTGGTCAGGGATGAAGTGAAGCCTCATAGAGGGAAGCTATTACCAAGTAGTTAATCTTTGAAATGCTCTAATAATTTCTCTAGTGGGCTTTCTAGTAGCTGTTGTGACAAAGCTCAAGATAACCTACAGTATATTGCTGACTGGAATGGGATGTTTTAAGCATGCAGTCTTGTTTTGAGTCTTCCCTTCCTACTATGAGCTACTAGGATTTAGATCCTGATGCCGTGTCAGAGGCAAACGTGGTGCTGACGAGTCCTCAGAGAAATTCCAAATGTTGTCAGGTGCTTCCTAGCTTGGCCTCTGGAACAGAGGGACCAAGTTCCTCCTGTTGCGTTTCTGTACACGTTATTCTTGCACACCAGATGAAATACTCTCCAGCAGCTGCCAGCTCCAGCTGTCCCGTGCCCAGGCAGATCACCTCTCAGCTAACCCCTCTGTTCCTGGCAGGCTCGACGGCAGCATGGAGCCCGCCAACGAAATCCTGGAGTCCGCGTCCCACGACCGGCCGCTGGTGGCGCAGACGTACAGTGCCGCTGTGACTAAAGGTACATACGTGCCTTCCTCACCCACCAGGCATGGTAAGGAGAAGGCTGGGAATGGGGCAGGGAGCACCTCTGCCTGTTGCTTCCTTCTAGATGGCTGCGTGAGCTGGTCCACGTCCGCACCGAGCTTTGCGTAAACTGCGCGTGCGAGGTGGAGCCTCGGTGAGCAGTAGGAAAAGAGGACTCGTGGTGTGCAGTAGCTTTCTCTAGATGGATCACTTTGTCTTTGCTGCTTTCTGGGTAGAATTTTTGTCTTGAGTTGTGCTTGATTGCTGTAGTGGTAGTTTCAGTACTTGCCACACGGTTCTTGAGGCAGTTCTGCACCCAGACCTTGTGCAAAGCATCTGAATTATAGCCCTGCTCCCTTTTTTAAAGATTTTTTTTTAACGAAAGGTTGATAAATGCTGCTGTTGTTCCTTTATGGGAACAGTGACCTTTTAGCCTGATTCACTGCTCTGTTAAATCAAGAGGATGAGAAAGAACTTGGTTAATGCTGCAGCTCTCCGAGTCAGTGGAGCTTTTGCCACATCTGGCACCCAGGTTAGTGCCTCGCTGCAAAGGGTGGGCAGTCAGCACATCTGACCTCTGTACTGCACTGCATCAGTGGAGACTGAAAACACCAGCCTGCCCAAAGCTCCAGTATGCATTGCACATGCACAAGAGTTTAGTTTTGATCGTGAATTGCACTTGGCTTGGAGAAACACTGTCACGAAACAGTCATGATAAAAACAAACATAGGGTGGCAGTGAAACTATTTCAAGTAACGCCTGGTACTTCAGCTCTACTCATTCACTCTGGATCCAAGCCTTAGTTTGTTGCTGCTGATTCCCCAACTCCTTGTTCCTTTCTCTCCAGCCTATACGGATGACCTGGGTGCTGTGGGTGGAGCTTGCCTGGAAGATGAAACCAACTCACTTAGATTGGACGAAGACAGTGAGCATCCCCCCATGATCCTTCGGACAGACTAAACTTGGACCTGTGAACTCACTCCTGAAGCAGAGAACACTGGCTTGACGTTTCTTGAGGAATCTCGTGTTATGCTGCTATGAACTTTGACATGAGTTGGGAGAGAGGATGACAGACTCTTACAGTTCTAAGTCGTAGCTGTAGTTCTAATTCTATACAATTGGAAAAAAATATATGGTTTTCAATTCAGTGGCTTTTAATCTTGCTTATCTATTTCAGCTGTGTTTATTTTTTTTTTTTGTTGCCAAAACCTGCTGTTTGTGCAGCCCTCAGAGCCTACTTAGCTTTGCATGCATTCATGTGCCAAGCAAGCATAGGAGGGGGAGAGAGAGAGAGAAGCCACTTTATAACAAACTCAAGTTTGTATTTTTTTTATATATGTATATAATATTTAGCCTATATAAGGAAGGAGTAGATAAGTGGTTCTGGAAGCTGAGACTAGTTCTGCACTGACAAAGGTCCAAATGGTTTCCTGTGCATGGGCTTGCAGGCATACCTAGTGACTGACATGCAACCTTTCAAATGCAATGGCCTGTTTTTTTTTGGGTTCTCCCTTCCCTTTCCTGGACCATTTTGTTAATTAAAATTCCTTCTGAATGTTGTGTATTTGTGGGACTGTTCTGTTTGTTGGGATGGAAAACTGGAAGTGTTTCCCTGCGTAAGGATATAGAATATAGAAAGTGCCTTTACAGGGAAGGAAAGGAATTGCTGGAGAAAGAAGAGCTAGAATGAGGGAAGGATTGTTAGAGAATCTTGTCTGTACACCTTTGGTACTTGGGTGTCTGTAGCCTCTGGTGGCTGATAAGCTTGTGGGATTTTGAGAAGACTTGGAATGCACTTTCTTTCTTTCCTGTAGATTGTCCTATTTTCTTGGCAGAGTAGCAATAACCTTTTTTTATACCTTTTTAAATTATCCAAAGCCAGGATTCTGTCAGGCTGAAGGGAAGTCCCTGTAGAGTTTGGCAGCCCCACTCTATAAACAGCCTTAAGGTTTCCTGCTAGAAGGCTCTCAATTCCTGCTTCTTCTCAGTCTGGAGCTGAGTGTACTGCTCTAATAGTGAAAGTTCTTGATATTTTTGTTGGTTGTTTTTTTGTTTTTTGGCTTTTTTTTCAGATACTCATGTAAATATAAATGATTTTGACAGTTTAATTTACTTCTGGGTTCTCTACTGCTGCATAAGAATGCTTTTGTTTTCTTTCTGTTAATTTTTCCCCATTCCCCCTCTCATCAGGGTACCTCTTACGATACACTCAAGGACTGCTAGTTTCTTTGGCAGTTTTGGAATCAATCCTTAATTGCCCTGACACCGTCTAGGGCTTTCCAAGGCTGAGCAGTGCTGCAGACTATTTTTAGGGTTGTAATGTGCCTTCTCTTAAGTCTTGGATAACAGTTATTGAGCAAGTGATTAGTGAAGAACTTGGTGAGTGTTACTTCCCTTTGCCAAAACGAGCCCGCTTTGCCTTCTGTGTGGCATTGTGGGTTGTTTCCTTTCCCTGTACTGACTGCTTGCAAAGAAATCAATACAAAAAGAGGCAAGGAAATTGCAGATCTTAAGAGGAGGACAGGGGCCAAGTGCTCCAGCTATGTGTGAACTCCTCACCACGCCAGGCAGTGATGTCCCTTTAGGATTCAGGACCATGAACAAGTCTTCCCTGGAGCAGTAGCAGGCAGTGAGTGGGCTTTGTCCCCCAAAGCCCTGTGTGAGCAGATGGGCTTCCCCTGCCTCCTCAAGTACAAAGAAGGTGGCAGCCCTGCCAGGAGAGCTCTGTCAGGGGGGCTGCTGTGAGACCACATCAGTGGAAGGTGTTTGTACACGAGTGTGTGCTGGAGAAAAGGGATCAGGCTTGTTTATTCACTGCAAGCCCTTGACTGTCCTGAGTAGTTGGGTGGAGTGGCTTGTGGTGTCCTCTCCAGAAACCCAGCACATTCACAGCAAACCCCTGAGTCATGCTGAAATCTCTCTTAGTCTCTTGACTTTAAGGTCTGGCTCTGACAACTCAATTCCATGGTCTACAGTTATTTATTTATATTCCGCTTTACTGCTCTCAGCTTTGCTGTGATGTTCCAAGCTGCAGAGTCAAATACAAGTCTTGAAGTAAACCTAAGCTCAGTGAGCTTTGCTGGCAAACTGAACCACCCAGGAGATGTCTGCTCATTCCAGACTAAAGCTGGTTAACATTCCTGATAACATCCTTGGAGATTTGGCCTAGACTCCACAAGCACAGTTAAGCAGTAAACATGCACCAGCAACACAGGTCTGCTAAGCACACAAGTTTTGCAACTCTTGAGTGTAACAAAGGCCATGTTACACCCCTAAATGTAATTACTAACCTTACTGTTAAAAATGGAGATCATTTATTGTACTAATTATATTCCCTTCTTAACTTTCCTACCTTATTTTCCACAGGTGAGTAGGAGATCCCATATTCACTGTATTTGTGTCTTCCTTATGCTGTAGTGTGTTCCTGCTCCTGAGCCACACACACTGTGGAATTGCTGTGCCCTACTTGGTTCACTCTTAAATAGAAGCTGAAAGCCAGTTAAAAGTATCTTCTTGCTGTCGTAACTGAGGAAATCTTTTTGTAGATCAAAAATATTCATGTTCTGAGGTTAGTGACCAGCTAGTAGGGTGGAGCAGGTCGTTTCTGGTCTCCACTGGCTGTGTAAGAGTGGTGACAGTAGTTTGTCTTAAGTTCATTGCATGAGGATATAAATCTTTTCTCAGATAAAACATGACTGATGTAATTTCCCTGTGATGGCCTTAGGCCCTCAGTAACCACCCTGCTGTGGTGTGCTACCAAAGTTAGAAGCCTTTCAGGTTAGGGTTTTATCCCAGTGACACAAAGATTTTATTTTTTTTTTTCTTCTTTAAACATAACCAGAAATGCTGTTTGCAGCTGCATCCTCACCTGAGTGTGGAGCGTGTGATTGCACTGTTGTTCTCTGTGAATCAGGTGGTGTCTAAACATTTCTGTTCTGATGCTCTGACAGACCCGGGGTAAGCCAAGGAGGCTCGAGCCCTGTGCTGTGGCCACGAGCCCCTGGTCACAGGATATGGGAACACCTGTGCAGCCCCTCTCAGTTTAGACTGACCTTCCTTGGAAGGACAGCGTTCTGTACAGCTTGTCTCTCTCCCTCCATTCGGGCTGCACTTCTTGATAGCTTTTAACTCAGTGGAGGGTTGAGGCAGAGAACTGAAACAACCAAAGCTGGGGAGGGGGGAACACTGAAAAACTTGGAATCCTAAACTCAGGTCTTAGCTTGCAGTGGGATCAGTTCCCAGTGAGTACCGTAGGGAAGGAGGTGTTTCTCTTGATGTGCAAATGGGCAGCGAGTGCAGGTCCTCGGCTGCTGTCTCGACATCTGTTTACTCTGTATCTCCAGTTCTGAGGCAGAAAGCTTTTATCTGCCCTGCTCTCTTCTTATGTCACTGTTTCCAAAACACAAGTGATAGATACGAATCTAGCAGTTAAAAGGCAGGGCCTGGCAGAGGAGGAGGAGGAGGAAGCAGAAAGCTTCAAGAGGTTGGTAAAAGCTGTTTGTTCTGATGCCCTGTTGAACAAGACACGAGTTGGCACGAGTGCTCCCTCTGGGATCGGGTGTGTGCCTGTACCCTGCACGGCAAGTTTCCTGGCTGTGTTTTACAGAGGGTGGGGGTAGAGGTGGTGGCTTTTCAAGTCTGCCTGAACGCAGATAAATACCTGAGGAGACCTTTAATGCAGTGACAGGTGTCTGCACAGAGGAAACGTGGCCTGACCTGTGTGGAACAGTGAAAAGGGAGGAGTGAGCAGAGGAGCCCCGGGCTGGGTGAGCGCCGAGCCCGGGCACAGCACTCTCTGTTATGGCCTGTGCTGTGCTTTCCTGGCTCCAGTAATGGCATTAGCACCAGCCAGCGTGCAGTAGGGCAGTAGAATTTCTTTCCCTGTGGGCTGCTGAGCTGTTCAGTATCCCACTGGCGTGTGCAGATGCTCCGCTGCCGTTTGCAGAGTGACAGGAGTCTTTGTCCAAAGCCTTGGTGGGGATTAATCACTGCAGAGGTTTGGGAAGTTTTATTCTGTGCTCCAGCTGTCCTGGCTAACAGTCAACTTTATTTAACCTGTTAATATCTGAGAGCAAGGCCCGGGTGTCCTCCTCATGTGGAGAGCAGGCCTTTCTTTTCCTGGAATCTGCTGACCTGTGAAAGGCTTGCAATGATGAAAGCATGGCTCGGACTGTAAATAAATCCTTTCAGATTCCAGGTGTACAACCAAAGGAATTCAGCAAATTCCTATTTTTCTAATCATGACATGCCTTCATTTTAATGCTCTTCCGACTGGCAAATCTCATCTTACACTGCTTTGGAAATAACGGGCGAGAAGTGCTAATTCTGCCTTGCAAACAGCTGCCCTTGTGCTCGTTACAGGTGTCAGTGCTGTGGCTTTGGCCATGTGGCCACAGGGACCCTGCATGTGTCCGACTCGGGAGTGGGGACTTCTCCCCGCACCTGGAGCTCTGGGTTTCTGTGGGGCGTTGACTCAGCCCTGGGTCTATCTGGATCTATTTGCTCTTGCATTTGCTTCCTTTACCTGGAGAAAACCCTGCATCCTGCAGTGCTCACTGACCGTTCAGTATCCGTGTCGATAAGTGGAAAAATCTGTCTAACATTCCACCTCACCAAGTGTCTGGCTCTCACTGCTAGCCCGTCGCTCTTTGTAATTTTATAACTGCCTAAGAAATTAAATCTGTGTTGTGATAAGTATTCTGTGTCTTCTTCCTTTTGTTTGCTACTTGGAGATGGGGCCGGATAAGATCAGGGCGAGGCTACGTGGCTCAAGACAGCAGCAGTTATGAGCCCTCGGTCTCGGCTGTGCTTTGCAGTTGCTCTCCACAGGCACTGTCAGCTTGGGCTTTGCAGGGACTGGGAAAGGACAAGCTGAATTGTTCCTGGCACATTTTGCTTGCAAATGTAATTTTCCCTCTTGTTCCTCCTTAAAGCTGCTCTTCCCAGGACTCGTATTTGTATTTTTCTCATGCTGCTCAGGTGAGTTTGATAAGTGCCTTTATTCCTTTTTTTCCATGGGCTGCATCTCAAGCAGCACTTTCATACCCAGCCCACTCCCTGTGCCGTCGCTCCAGGCTTGTTGCTTCTCGAATTCAGGCCCTGGAGGAAGATGTGGAGCGAGCCCTTGCAGATGGGAGAGGAGGAGGCAGCTCCTGCTCCTGTACCCTTCCTCCTGCAAAGCAGCGGCGAGAGCTTTGATCGGGGTGGACAAAGGGAGCAAAATCCTTTCTGCTCTCGCTGGCAGCGTTGGAGCCCGCGAGGATGAGGATGAAGCTCTCCCTGTTCTCCTGCGTGGCTGTTTCATGGCCAGCCCTCGGCTGAGGAGCTGCCGGCGCCGCCTCCCCTGATCCAGCTCTGGAGGGCAATGCTGCCCTGTCGCTGCTGCTGCTTTGTGCCTCCCTGTGCTCCAGGCAAAACAGGCTCTGCTACCTCAGATGAGTGTTCCTAAACTGTTCGCTCGGCTGCTGGTGTGATGTTTCCCTGTCTCCCGCCTGGAGCACACTGAAGAACTGAGGGAAGCTGCCGGTGGATTCGGGAAGTGGCAGGGACAGTGCCAGCAGCTGCTCTGGCCCCTGTGTCCCAGATGGAGAGAGTCATCCAGACCCACTGGTGCTTTGGGAGCTCCAACAGCCCCTCTGCTCCTGCTCGAGGGGAGCAAAGCAGAATATTCTCCAGTAAGCATGGGGAAAATTGTGAACAGTGGGTCATACCCAGCCCGGAAACAGGCAGCTGTGGTTGCCTTCAGGAGAGCAGTTTCACATCTGTCTGCTGCTACTGCTGAGTTTGGCCCACTGAGCACAAGTTTCCAGGGAAGGGATTGAGTAATCCCACCTCCAATTATTTATCTTATTACAAGGGTAAGCATGAACTCATGCCTCTGTTCCTCCTTGCTTTATCTTGGTACTGAGTAGGTTTTTGGGTTTAGCTGGGAGGATGATCTGCCCAGTGGTCAGGCCCTGACACCCTTCACTACAAAGGACTTGAGTCCAAGATAAACAACTGAGCAGAAGCACAATCCTGGTGTGAACAGCCCCACTTGGGCTGGGGCTGAGCTGAACCCTCTGCTGGGAGCAGAGGAAGGAGTGAGACACCAGGCAGAGCAGCTCACACTGCTCCTGGCCTGCCTGCTTTGCAAGGTAGGTGCAGCACCACTCGTTTTTGGAGCCACTGAGCAGAAAAGAGATGCTGGGGCCAGAGGTGAGCACCACTCTGATCCTGCCCAGGCTTGGGAGCAGCTTGTCCCTCTCTGCAGCAGCCACACTCAGCTGGTCTGGAGCATTTACCTTTCCTGTGCCACATCCAACAACGCAAGTCTCAGACAGGCCCTTGGCAGAGGCTTTTTGGCTAATTAACAATGAACTATGAGCTAATGAGGGCATTGTGCCCAGCCTGCTGGAGCTGAGGACAGCTGATGCCAGCTCCTCCAGCACTGGGTTATGTTTTGGGTTGGGGATTTTAGCAGAGAGTTTTACTAAGTCACAGGATATAATAAAGGATTTGGAGATTGCTGTATCTGGGTAAGTCCATAAAGTAAGCTAGAGGGTTTTGGCAGTATTTTGATATTTTGGACGCTGTTTTGCAGAGGCAAGGAGGGCCCTGGAACAGGCTCATTTCTCCACAAGTGCAGAGTGGAGCTGGAGAACACCAAGTGCTGCAGGGCCACGGATCCACTTTATCCATGTGATCAGATCCCCCTTGTCCACACGGTGGGTACAGAGTCACTTTTTGGGTGCCAGCCTGGTGTGTAACTTCTCAGCATCTCCCTTGTCACTGCTGTCCCCTCCTCCCTGCTTGAGGGAGGCTGGTGACAGCATCAGCCCCTGCTGCTCAGCAGCGCCAGATCGGGGCTGATAATTTATTTTATCTGTGGAGGGCAGGCAAAGGGATGGGCTAGAAGCCTGTGGCTGGTGAAGGGAGGCTTCTAGGGGCCAGCAGTGGGGGGCTGTGCTCTGCTGTTGTGCAGCTGCTGGATGGAGGTGCAGGGGCCTGGGGTCACAGAGTGTCCTTGTCCCTTCCTTGGGACCATCCCAGCCTCTGGCCCCAGAACATCCATGTTCTTTCTTCTCTTCCTGGTACCATCCCAGTCTTCTTTTCCTGGAACATCCACATCTTTCCTTCCTCTCCTGTGAGTATCCCTGCTCCTTCCCTGCGAGCATCCCAGCCTTTTCTCCTCCAGAGCATCCCTGCATGTTCCCTTAGCAGCATCCCAGCCTTTTCTCCTCCCATAACCTCCCTACTCTTTTGCTGGCAGCATCCCAGCCTTTTCCCCTCGGTGCCTCCACGCTCCTTCCCTTCTTTGTTCCCATCCCATCCCTCATCCACTCCAGCAGCTCTCTGCAGCACCTTCTGTGCGTGCTGAGAGCCTCTGCCTTGCACTTGTGCTCCTTGACCCAGAGCAAACCAGGAGAGGGGGGAAAACATACTGCTCTGTGTTTGCCTTCACCCAGCCCCTGAGCCAAAGCTGCTGGGGGAGGCAGAGGCTGCTCGGCTGCTGTGTGTGCCAGGAGCTCCTGCCTGGAGCTTGATCCAGCCATGCTGGGATGAGGGCACTGTGGTGGGGCCAGGGCACGCTGGGTCTGGCTTTGGCTGTGCCGCTGCTCTGCTGTGTTTTCCTGAGCAAATAATGCTGCAGATTTTGGAATCGGGCCCAAAAATTTAGTTCTGGCAGGGGAAGGCAAAGCTGTGAGCTTCACCTGGCCCCACAACCTCTGCTGTTGGCTGAAGCCTGGAGCAGGACACACCTGGGCTGTGTCCCCTCCCTCTGCACCATCAGGGCACGGGGCTCTGTGCTCCAGGGGTTCCCTGAGGGACCTCCTGCTCTCTGTGGGCACCAAGCACAGCGAAACCACGCAGAGCATCTCTCCTCTCCTTACCCAAAAACAATTCTGGAAATGAAAGCCGGGAGACAGAGCCAGGGACATTATCTCACCCCTTTCTACCGTTTCAGATAGGAAACAGCCTTTCATCTCTCCCAGGGTGAAAGGCAATTTGCATTTCAAGAGGTCAGGATGAAGCTTTTTCTTTTCACCATCCGAAATTTGTTATTGAAAGTCTTATTTGGAAACAAAACAGCTCATGCACGGGAAGATGGCCTCCGCAGGCTCAAATTAACTGCTCCTGTCATCCCTGATTTCCCTGCCTGCTGCTGGAGGATGCAGGATCGAGGAGGAGGTACAGACACTGCTGGAGATGTGAGTGGAGCAAACCTGGGAGCTCCTCAGTGTGGCTGGAGCTGCTCCAGGGCTCGGGGGGGGGGTCTCCCCTGGGAATTGGGGGGCTTTGCACCCCCCTGCCCTGCACAAGCTTGGCTTAGACAGGTCAGTTCCCCGAGGATTAGGCCAGACACAGCTCCCTGCAAACCCTCGCCCTGGACTGGCACCTCTGCCTGGCTCCAGCAACCCAATCCTGCCTAGTAAGAAGCCTCTGGCAGCTCGGAGCTTGGCTGGGGCTTGCTGGGCGCTGGTGCTTTGTTTCCTCAGCTGCTGCCTCTGCACTCACTGCTGCCACTTATTGATATCAGAGTTTGCATTAGCAGGTGCAGCCCTGGGATATAATTACCTATAAAGAGCTGTAGCAAAACAAGACATCGCTGGAGACATCAAGGCCGTTGGTTTCAGGGTTTTTCCCCTTGGTTTCAGGTGCTTTTATTTTGGTTTCTACCTTTCATTTAAAGGAGACGTGAGGACAGGTAAAGTGGCATTGGCTGGATAAAAAACATAAGTAAAAAGTGGAGTAAAGAGAGGGAGAAATAAATAAATAATTCTGTTTATTAAATGAAACAGCTGGGTTGGAAAAAAATGATCTCCGGGAAGAAAGCAGCTCCCTGGGCTATTTTTAGCTCTTTTGTTTCTCCCCCCCCCCTTCCCACCCCCACCCTTCTTGCACAGTCTGAGGGTTTGGTGCATGTCAATCCTGCTGTTCTCCCTCACCTCCTGAGTGCCAGGTGATGCGCTCTCTTCTTATTTTCTTTTTTTCTTTTTTTTCCCCTCTCCTTTTATTTTGCATCTTATTTATAGCATGGAGCTGGGGGAAGGGCAGCAGCATCAGGAGAGGCTGTGCAGGCATCACCTCAGTCCTGGCTGGGGAAAGGAGGGGGCAGCAGGGGCTGAGCCTCTCCTGCAGCATCCTGGGCTGGACACGGGCCCTCCCCCTGCTCCTCAGCAGCTTCAGGAGCTGCTGTAACCCCCAAGAAATTCCCTTTGCTGGGTCCTGGGGGGCTGCAGTTGCAGCTCCAGGGCAGGAGCCATGTCTGGTGTCTCAGCTCTTGCACCAGTGGGGCCGGAGGAGCCCTGGATTTCCATCAAGTCTTTCTCCCTCTAGGCACCGTCATTCCCAAACCCATGCCAGCAACGCTCTCCACTACCCCCAGGCACCCAGCCCTGCAACCTTCCCCTTTCCCAGCCATCTCTCCAGACTCCCACATCTCCCATCACATCTCCTGGGTGCTGCTGCTGCCTCACGACCCCTCTCCCTTCATCTCCTCTGCCCCCAGCTCCCCCCTCACCGCGCATCCTCGTGGGCTCCCATCTTTGTGCCATTATGGAAGAAATACATAATTCTTTTATTATTCAATTAGGAATTTAACACACAATCAGGTGATCGCTTTAAGAGGATTTCCTATAAGGCAGGATTTGAATAACGGGGCTATGAGTAATATATTCCCTTAACTGGTTTATTCCTTTATCAGATTTTTTTTTTCCCCCCTTAAGCACTTTAATGCATTTACTTTCCCATTGTCGACGCTTTTCTCCGCGCTCTTCCTCCCTCCCCGAGCTTATGCAAATCCCCCGTAAGGCGTTTAATGCGCCGTGTGTGTCAATAGTGCCCAAATCTTCGCCACAGCATTAGGGCTTCATGCATGCCCCGGCTGATTAAGAGGGGTGGTGGGGCCAGCCTGGCTGCCCAAACCCCCTTCCAACCCCCACCGTGGGGCCAGCCGAGGGGGCCTCTGCGCTGGGAGCTGCATTTTTCTGGAGAAAAGGCTGAAAAGTAGCTTTTCTTTGGTGAATGGGGAGCGCCGGGCTGGCCCGTCCGCCGCTGTTTGCCGCCCTGTCGCTCAGAGCTGGGGGTGCGTGGAGGTGTTCACCGGGAGAGGGGGATGGCTGCGGCTGGGATGTGAGCGGAGAAGGAAGAGGGAGGTGGTAAAGGGAGCCCTGAGCCAGTGGCAGGGCTGGTTTGTGCACACACAGTCGCTCCTGCCAGGGAATGGCTTGGCTGGCAGGAAAAGCAGGGCTTTGTCCCACTTTTTGTGCCACCAAGGGCTGAGGTCAGTTCATCCTCGCCACGCTGCCCAGCCTCCCTGGTGCTGTGGGTTTGCTTCCTCTGGGCTTTGTTTTGGGCGGGGTTATCAGCCTTTAGGACAGGTGTGATGTACCTGGGCGCTGGATGATGTATTTGCCCTGCTCGCCTTGGTGGAATGTTCACTCTGAAACCTGCAGGCAGTGCAGGGCCACTGGGGAAAGGGGAGCCTGGGGAGGAGGGCAGCAGCGATGAAAGGAACAGCAAAAAAGGCTTGGCCTGTAATTCCTGGTTTTCCCACTGCCTTGAGGGTTTTGTGGCTGCTGGTCAGGCCCTTTGTGAGCACAGCATGGGGGAAAGCACCCCCTCCAAGGGTACCTGTCACCATTTTCTCCTTCCAGAGAAGAATCTCTCTCAACCTGTGTCTGTAAATAGCCCGGTGAGTGGGAGCGAGCTGAGCCGGCCCTTCCCGGCGTTGTTTCCTCTACTCCCACCACTGATTGTCTCCTTTTTTATCCCGTCCTGCCACTCTGCCTGTGCGTGCAGCAATTATGCAAAGTTGCAATCAAGGAGCTGAATTAGGAGCTCATCTTGGATTAATTAGCGATGGATGCAAATCTGTTCCAACAAAGAGGAGCGAGGGGAATGCAAAGGCCATGGGTATCCTCCCAGGGTTTCTCCAGCTCTCCCAGGCTGGTTTGAGGGCAGGAGAATTGGGGCATCCACGTGAAAGAATTTGCTTCTTGGCCTTGGGACAAGGCTTGGGTGCCCCAAAGCTGATGCTCAGCTCAGCCCCTGCATCTCCCTGGAGGTTTTAAACCCAGAGCTTTGGGCTTAGAGCATCTCCTCCCACCCCAGCCTTGCTGCAAAGCTTGGGGAAAAACCAGTTAATCCCTGCGGCCTCCAGTGCTGAGCTCCTGCCAGCACTGGGGATTTCTGTTCGCCTGCAATCGGATTGTGACAAACCCCTCCACTTGCATTGAACAAATTCCCTGGCTACTCCCCGCTCCTTGCAGGCCCCAGTAATCCCCCAAGTGTGACTCTGGCCAAGAGGCAACATCCCTGATTAATCCCCACCGTCTCCATGCAAAGGCACTGCTGCCGAGGATGCTCCTGGTGCTGGCACGACACGCTCGGCCAGCGTTGGGAGCAGACCCCGGGGAAGGATGCAGAGGATGCAATGCTATTCAAAGGAGCTTTTTCCAAGAGGGGATTGCAGGCTTGAGAACAGCCTCGTCTTCCCGTGAAGTGGAAAAAAATGTGCAGCACCCCCAGGAGCAGGGAGCGGAGGGGTGTGGGGGTGATGTTCCCCACATGGGAACGGGGGCGCAGATGTTTCACCCCTTTGCCTGCACCCCTTCCCCTTAGTGTCACCTCACCCAGCTGGGGCAGAGGGGACACCCATGGGACATGGAATAACCAGGGCAGCCTGGCAGGGTGAGCACGGCTGGGTTAAGGAGCTCCTTAACCAAGGGATGGCTCTAACCCAAGGGTGGGCTCGTGGCTGTGCTCACAGGGATGGGGACAGTAGGGACAGCCCCTTCCCATGGTTCCCGAGAGTTTAAAGCCTTGGCTTGAGGTTTTTGGTGTGCAGACAACGGAAAGGTCTCTCCTTCCTTCTCCCCTCTGCGACAGCGATGATTAATAAGACCTGACTCGGCTGGAAGGGCAAGGAAAAAAACAACAATACAGGGACATTTCTGGAGATTGTCCTAATCCAGCATCTGGGAGCCAAATGAATCAGCAGCTTCTTCTTCTGCTGGCAGGATTAGTCAATGTTCATGCAGGCTCCTGGGAAGCGAGGTGAGGCTCTGCATAGCAAGGAGCCTGGCGAGGTGGCCACAGGGTGTTGGCTGGTTCACAGAGCCAAGCAAATTCCTCCTCGTAATCCTGCAAACGCTGCTGGGGTGCACCCACTCGTGCTGGGAGCCATGGGACAGCAGGGAGAGCCAGGAGAAGGGGAGAAGGAAAAAATACCTCTGAAAATCTGCAGTGGGGGTGAGGGATGAGGCAGCTGGGTGTGGGGAAGACTCCAGGCTGGGTGTAAGGGATGGTAAGGGATGTCCCTCATGCCACGGGGACCAGGATGCCTGGGACTGGGGGCACCGTGCCTGGCTGGTTTTCCTGGCTGTTAAAGTGGGTCAAGCAGAAACCCAAGGAGCATCTGAGCTCACCAACCTTGAGCCAACGATGTGGAATCTGAATTATTCAGGACCAGCTTAAAAAATTGAAGAGCCCAGCAAAACTCCAGGAGAGCGCAGCCCATGGGACCCCCATACCCTTGTCAGGCAGAGGCAGCTCAGCCTGCCCATGCTCAGGGGGCACCTTGGGCATTTTGGGAGGGGGGGGACAGTGTTGTTTTTGTCTAACACTGCCCTTGGGGATGGGGAAAGCAAAGAGAAAGCACCCAGAGAAGTTCACCCTGATGGATTCATCTCCCTGTAGCACTCCAAGCTGTGGCAGGCTCCTTGGGTATCCCAGCATGGCTCTGTCACACCCACAGCAGGAGTAGCAGAAAGGGAACCCCCTTTCCCCTAAAATGCGGATCTCTTTGGTCATGGGATTTTAGAGAGGAGGCTAAAACTCAGAGTCTTGCCACCAGGTCTTTGGTTGCAGCATCTCCCCACGGCTTGGAGAACGCCAGATCCATTTGGGAGCCGAGATGCCCCCCTCAGCTTGGTTGTCTCTAAAGGACCACCCCTGGTTCTATTCCTGGGGCTCTGGAATGGGGACAACTGGCTCCTGGGGGGAATCCCTGTGGTGAGTAATGCTGCCTGGCGAGCGCTGGGAAAAGGCGGGTGCACATATGCTTCAGCTCATCCTGCTCTTTTCGTGGAGCACTCACTGTCTGGGTGCCAAACGGTGGCAGGCATGGCCAGGGAACCCCACTCCCTCACACCCCCCCCCCCCCCCCCCCCGC
>VWZN01015324.1:13914-40564 GCA_013396955.1 Regulus satrapa | reverse complement strand
CTGGAAGTTTGGGCCACACACCTCCCGTGCGAGGCTTTTCCAGCTGCTGCGGTCTCCAGCTGGGATTCTTGCTATGGAAAAGCCCTGCAACAGGCTTTCCGGCACCCCGGGAGCTGCTTCCCGCTGGGTTTCACTGCCTGGGGAGGCTGTGGGTGAAGGGATCGCAGCACCGAGCCGTGCCCTGCTGGGCTGTTCTGCTCGCGGCGCTCTGGGATGGGGGGGTCTGGGGGTGAACCCCAGCAGGTGAGGGAGGGGGACCCCAAGGCAGCCCCAGCAGTGCTCAAGCACAGCCTCGGGGCCGGGCAGTGCTGCCCTGTGCACCCACCCCTGCAGCAGGAGAAGCGGTTTTGGCTCCAGGAACTCACTCACGGGGTCTGCGGGCACCACGTTTGCCCCCCCATCTCAGGGCCCTCCAGCATCCAACACATCCTGGCAGCTGGAAAACCTCTCTGCTCCTGCAAACGCCACAGCTGGCTGGGAGACCAAAGAAATCACTGTCATTGATTTTTCCTCCCTTGCCTGACTCAACCTACTGCCTTGGAGGAGATTTTTTCACCACCACCACCACCACCACTCCTGGATGCCAGGGAGATGTGNGGCAGCGCAGGGATGCTCGGGGGAGCGAGGCAGGCGAGTGCCGGAGGCTGGTCCAGCGCCGCGGCCGTGCAGCGCATCCCGCTCTGCTCCTGGCCCCTGGAAGTTTGGGCCACACACCTCCCGTGCGAGGCTTTTCCAGCTGCTGCGGTCTCCAGCTGGGATTCTTGCTATGGAAAAGCCCTGCAACAGGCTTTCCGGCACCCCGGGAGCTGCTTCCCGCTGGGTTTCACTGCCTGGGGAGGCTGTGGGTGAAGGGATCGCAGCACCGAGCCGTGCCCTGCTGGGCTGTTCTGCTCGCGGCGCTCTGGGATGGGGGGGTCTGGGGGTGAACCCCAGCAGGTGAGGGNCTGGGATGGGGGGTCTGGGGGTGAACCCCAGCAGGTGAGGGAGGGGGGACCCCAAGGCAGCCCCAGCAGTGCTGAAGCACAGCCTCAGGGCCGGGCAGTGCTGCCCTGTGCACCCACCCCTGCAGCAGGAGAAGCGGTTTTGGCTCCAGGAACTCACTCACGGGGTCTGCGGGCACCACGTTTGCCCCCCCATCTCAGGGCCCTCCAGCATCCAACACATCCTGGCAGCTGGAAAACCTCTCTGCTCCTGCAAACGCCACAGCTGGCTGGGAGACCAAAGAAATCACTGTCATTGATTTTTCCTCCCTTGCCTGACTCAACCTACTGCCTTGGAGGAGATTTTTTCACCACCACCACCACCACTCCTGGATGCCAGGGAGATGTGCTGGAGGTGGGCTGGGGACAGGCAAGGAATTCAGAGCAGCCCCCTGGGGTTGAACCGCAGGGATGAGCCCTGTTTTGGGCGGCTCTGGTGGGGTCACTGGAGGTATTTGGAGAGCTCATTTTGGGATGCATTCAGTGCAGCCCCTTTCAGCCGTGATGCTGGGGTCTCTCTGGCAGCTCTCAGAGCAGGTCCGTGCTGGCTCTGATCCTCCTCTCAGAGAAGCAGGTCTGAAACAAGCAGGGTCAAATCCCATCCCTTCTCTGAAAGCTGCAGGAGTGTGCCCGGGCAGCTCTGCCCCAGGAACCAGAGATGCTGAAAAGGGCATGAAGCAGAGCAAGTGTGCTGCCTGCAGGGAGCGAGGGCTTCCTGAGGCAGCCGGGTTCTTCCCCGCAGCCGCCTTCCCTGAGTGCCTTTCATCCATTAATTTCTCTAATTGCTTTTGGAAATCACAGTGACGTTTCTTTGGCAGCATCCCAGTTGAGGTGCTGAGCCAGGCTGTGCCTCGGGGCTGGCTCCTGTGGGTGCCCCACGAGCACTGCTCACCGCCCCAAAGGCAAACTTCTGCTCAGAAGGTCGGTGGATCCCATTTGCCTGGGGGAAATCGTCTTTCCAGGTGGAAAAAACATCAGAGCCGTGGGGATACAGCGAGCTGGAGAAGGCCCGGGGCCACCCACGTGCTGTTGTCCCTTGCAGACCCCTGACATCACCCAGGGGGACACAGGAGCAGGGCCCCACCTGTGCCAGCCCGGGGGTGTCACTGCTCTCCCTCCCTCCATCCCAGGGGGCCAGGATGGGCTCGGTGGGAGCCGAGCGCTTCAAGGAGCTGAGCCCGGCGGCCACGCCGGAGGGGAACGTGGTGATGAGCTTCAGCTTCGACAGCTACCAGCTGGAGGAGGACGAGCTGCAGCGGGGCAGCCAGGCCAAGGGGGTCCTCACCTTCATGGAGCCAGGTGAGGGCGGGCACGGCCCAACCTGACCCACAGCCAGGAGCCCGGTTCCCTGCTGGATTCCCCCCACTTAGGAGCTTCCTGGGATGGGTTTAATAGCCACCAATAGCCTGACATGGCACAACATTGTGCCACTATCCTTTTTCATCCCTTTTTGTACCCATGTGAGCCACCAGCACATCCCGTGACAGTGGGCTCTGCAGACTGGCAAGGAGTTGAGGATTGGTGCCCTGGTTCTCCTGCCAGGCTCAGCCCCAGCCTGCAGCTTCATCTTTCTCCATGCAGGACTCAGGGACACTCCTGGGGTTCACCTCGGTCCATATTCTGAGGCAGCCGTGTCCATCTCCACACCCACACTGATCCTTCCTGCACCTTGACTTGTGCTGTCACCTGCACTGCCTGGCTCTCTGTTTAGCTGCAACTAAAACTCACCAGACCCCCAAAGCCCAGATGTTTTCCTGCCTCCTGGGTCTCCACTGAAATCTCTTTATTTAGGGAAGGAAAGTCTCAGAGCTGGGGCTGTTTATTTGTACATCTGCAGGGAGCTGAGCAGTTTCATCGCCTCAAGGCTGGGGTCTGACGTGGGTCCCAGAGGTGCAGCAGTGCCACAGTCATGTCTTTTTTTCTTCCCTCTTTTGGGGCAGTTTCTGAGGACCCCGAGCCCCAGGATCGATACCATGGGATTTATTTTGCCATGCTGCTGGCTGGGGTGGGATTTCTCCTGCCCTACAACAGCTTCATCACCGATGTGGATTACCTGCACCATAAATACCCAGGTAGGTCTGGAGCAGCTCCAAACACCCCAAACCTGGAGAGAGCTCAATCCCACTCCCAAGGGAGCTGAACTCTTGTCCCCCCCCCATCACCTTCCTCTCTTCAGGGACCTCCATTGTGTTTGACATGAGCCTCACCTACATCCTGGTGGCCTTGGTGGCCGTCATCCTCAACAACGCGCTGGTGGAGCTGCTGAGCTTGCACACCCGGATCTCCGTGGGTGAGTGGGGCCCCTGCACCCTCAGGCAGTGCTGTCCCTGTGCCGTGCCCCTGCTACCACCTCTGTCTCCCCCTTCACAGGCTACCTGTTCGCCCTGGGGCCCCTGCTCTTTGTCAGCATCTGTGACGTGTGGCTGGAGCTGTTCAGCCGCCCCCAAGCCTACGCCATCAACCTGGTGGCCGTCGGCGTGGTGGCCTTTGGCTGCACAGGTATGTGGCAGAGCGGCTGGGCTGGGCCATGGCAGGTAGGGGTGGGTGGGAAACAGCCCCTCCCTGAGCCGTGGCCTCCTGGGACAATCTCCTGCTCTGATCCCTCTATCCCTGCCCCATCCACTCCGTGTCTGTCAGGCAGTGTGGGACTGGCCAGGGGCACCAGCAGCAAGATGTGTATTGGTCACCAACACCTCTAATCTGGGCCACCGTGGTGGCATCCCAAGCCCCCACACCTGGTGGCCACTGGGGTGGGAACAGTGGAGCATCCAGGGAGGGAAAAAGGCCCTCGTGCTTTTGGAGCAAGGAGGCTGCTGGAAGGAGCAGCTCCCAGCTGGCACAGCACATGGGTTCCCTCTGGGGTTTCTTCCCCCTTCCCGGAGTTTCGGCTGCAGCAATAATCCCTCCTTCTCCCCTCTGTGCCTCTCTCCTGAAGTGCAGCAATCCAGCTTCTACGGCTACACGGGGCTGCTGCCCAAGCGCTACACGCAGGGAGTGATGACGGGCGAGAGTAAGTACCCACAGCCCCTCACCGTGCCCACATCCCACCACACGGGCTTGCACCTTCTCCCGGAGACCCAGTGAGCCCCACCTGGGTCCCCACTGGCCCCAGCACAGCCCAGCTGTGTTGCCAGCAGATCAGGGTTATTATCCCCAGCAAACCAGGGAGTTTACTGGTGTCCCTGCGCTGCCACGCCAGGCTGGGGGTGGGGATGTCTGCCAGGAGCTTCATCACCCCAAAATCGCTGCCGGTGCCTCCTCCGTGCCGGCAAGCATCACATCCACACGGTGGGGGACACCGAGGATCCCTGAGCCGGGATTCAGCGGGGCCCAGCTCTGACGGGGCTCCCCCGCCGCCAGGCACCGCCGGGGTCATCATCTCGCTCAGCCGCATCTTCACCAAGCTGCTGCTGTCAGACGAGAAGGAGAACACCGTCATCTTCTTCTTCATCTCCATCGGCATGGAGCTGACCTGCTTCATCCTCCACCTCCTGGTGAAGCGCACGCGCTTCGTGCGCTACTACACGGACTGCTCCCGCAAGGGCCTCCCCGAGAGCCGCGGCGCCGGCGAGCCCGGCACCGGCTACCGCGTCCACCACGACGTCACCTCGGAGGACGTGCGATTCGTAAGCCCAGGGTGGGTTTCCCTGCCGGCCCCCGGCCTTCTTTGCCACCGCGCCTCAGCGCTGCTGTCCCCTCTCTCTCCCCTCATCCAGGAAAACCGGGAGCAGGGGCGGCCGAGCTCCCCCCAGGGCAGCCCCGGCCCCGAGGCTGAGCTGGCCGGGAGTGGCACCTACATGCGCTTCGACGTCCCCCGGCCCAAGATCAAGAGGAGCTGGCCAAGCTTCCGAGGTGAGTGGTGGGCTCGGGGGATAGCCCTGCCTGTGGGGTGGGACAAACGATGGGTGGCCCAGAGTTACGGAGGAGGATCGTCCCCAAGGCTGGAGAGGGACTTCTGAAAAGGGCATGGAATAGCAAGGCAAGGGGAAATGGCTTCAAACCGACAAGAGGACAGGATCAGATGGGATATTATCAAGAATTTCTTCCCAGTGAGGGTGGGGAGGCCTTGGCACAGGGTGCCCAGAGAAGCTGTGCCCACCCCCTCCCTGGAAGTGTCCAAGGCCAGGTTGGATGGGGCCTGCAGCAACCTGGGACAGTGGAAGGTGTCCCTGCTCATACTGGATGATCTTTAANAAGCTGGCCAAGCTTCCGAGGTGAGTGGTGGGCTCGGGGGATAGCCCTGCCTGTGGGGTGGGACAAACGATGGGTGGCCCAGAGTTACGGAGGAGGATCGTCCCCAAGGCTGGAGAGGGACTTCTGAAAAGGGCATGGAATAGCAAGGCAAGGGGAAATGGCTTCAAACCGACAAGAGGACAGGATCAGATGGGATATTATCAAGAATTTCTTCCCACTGAGGGTGGGGAGGCCTTGGCACAGGGTGCCCAGAGAAGCTGTGCCCACCCCATNTCGTCCCCAAGGCTGGAGAGGGACTTTTGAAAAGGGCATGGAATAGCAAGACAAAAGGAAATGGCTTCAAACCGACAATAGGACAGGATCAGATGGGATATTATCAAGAATTTCTTCCCAGTGAGGGTGGGGAGGCCTTGGCACAGGGTGCCCAGAGAAGCTGTGCCCACCCCCTCCCTGGAAGTGTCCAAGGCCAGGTTGGATGGGGCCTGCAGCAACCTGGGACAGTGGAAGGTGTCCCTGCTCATACTGGATGATCTTTAACAATCCCTTCCATCCCAAACCATTCCATGATTGTATGACCCCTTTCCTAGTGATGCGCCCAAAACCATTGGGCAAACTCATCTTTGGAAGGCATCCCTGGGGGCAGACAAAGCTCTCAAGGGGGCCAGGCTGCAGTTTTGGCTGAGCTGTGCTGCCTCTCCCTGCCAGACATGCTGCTCTACCGCTACGTCGTGTCCCGCCTCATCTGGGCCTACATGCTCTCCATCGCCATGACCTACTTCATCACGCTGTGCCTCTTCCCCGGGCTGGAGTCGGAGATCCACAACTGCACGCTGGGGGAATGGCTCCCCATCCTCATCATGGCCATCTTCAACCTCTCTGACTTCGTCGGCAAGGTAGGAGAGAGGCCAGAGCCAGCACGGTGGGGGTTTGTCCTCCTTTGGTCTCCTCTTTCTAAGCCACTTGGCCCCACCCATGGGGGTCTAACCAGTGTGAGGCTGGTGCTCACCAGCACGGCCAAGGTTGGGTTCCCACAGCAGTTGGCCTTTCCCCCATCTCGTGTCCTTGTTGCCCCATTTTGGGCATGGCAGGGCCCTCCTCAGACCCAAATCCCCCCAGCAGAGTCTCTGCCCCTCACTGCAGATCCTGGCTGCCCTGCCCTACGACTGGAGAGGGACTCACCTCCTCGTCTACTCCTGCCTCCGTGTGGTCTTCATCCCCCTCTTCATCATGTGCGTCTACCCCAACGGGCAGCCGACCTTCGGCCACCCCGCCTGGCCCTGCATCTTCTCCCTCCTCATGGGCATCACCAACGGCTACTTCGGCAGCGTCCCCATGATCCTGGCCGCAGGCAAAGTGAGCCCGGAGCAGCGGGAGCTGGCAGGTAGGACTGAGCCCTCCCGGGAATCCCCCCTGGTGTGGCCAGAGCACCCTGACACGCCCCGTCCCCTCCCACAGGGAACACCATGACCGTGTCCTACATGACGGGCTTGACGCTGGGCTCGGCCGTGGCCTATTTTGCCTACAGCCTCACCAGTACCTCCCACAGCAGCTGTTTCTACACCGAAACCTCCAATGGCTCCTTCACCCTGGGGTACTGAGCCCCGGGGCGGGGCAGTGGGGACTGGCTGGGACCTGCTTCCCACCACGGTCCCCAGCGCCCCACATCCCTCCTCAAGGAGGGAGCCTGGAGGCAGAAAGCCACCCCAGCGTGGACAAGGACTGGAGTCTTCTTGGCACAGGGCTGTGGCATTCCCAAATGCCCAGCCAGGCACTGTGCACTGCTCCGGGGTGACATTCCTCCCACCCCAGGCAACAGTTCCTTTGCTTTTGGGGGTCTCCCCCTCAGCAACGTGCAGCTCTCCAAGAAGGCTGGGGATCTTCTGTTCGCGCCAAGCCATTGACAGGAGGAAGAAAATACTGCCAAATCCCAAAGGGAATAGGACCAGCACTGGGGAGGAGCGTGATGGAGGGCTGGTGAGGAGGAAGAAGAGGAGCCAAGAGAGGAAGGAAACGCTCCTTCAGTCCGTGGCAGCTCTGGGAAGGTGGGTCTCGACTTCCATTGATGGTGCTGCAGATTTTCACCAGGAATGGCTTGAAATCGCAGTCCCTCCCTAAATATGCTAATCACTTCTGATGGTTGGGGTATTTTTTTTTTTTTTAATTGTGTCTTGTTTAACCCTTCCCCCCCTAACTGCAACAGAGGCAGGGTCTTGCCTCCCCCCACCCCACACTGTGAACCTGCCCCATTGCAAGGGGTAGAAGGGGGGGTCCCAAGGCTACAGCACTGCCAGTGCCACCTGCAAGCCACTGCTGAGCTTTAAGATTTATTGCACAGGACGTAAGCGAGGCTGAATAATGAAATGTCTTTGCAATGGTGGCTGGTCCTTAGCTGTGCCACCAGCACTGGTGGCAATTGACTGCTGGTGGTGGGCTGGGCTGGCAAAAACACACAGGGCAGTGCCTGCTGCCTGTCCTCTTGGGTCTTGGGGTGCCCCTTGTGCTGCTCCCCATCTTCAGGGCCCCCTTTGTCACCTGGAGGGGTTGAACAAGTCATGGGGTTACACCAAACCCCTGCCAGCCTGCAAACTGCTGTCGGCAGCACATGGGAGAGGGAACAGGCCAAGAGGAGCAGGAAACATCAGGAGAAGGTGCCAACACCACGTTTTGGGACCAGCTGCACCTCGCTGTGCCAGTTGGCAGGTGCCACCTCGCAGGGAACCAAGCCCAAGGAGCCAGCAGGCTGCAGGCCTGGCCCCGACCCGGCCCCCGCAGCATGGGAGGGTCTGGCCGTGCCAAGCTCCTGCCTGCATGAAGTGCAGCTCACACCAAAAAGAGCAAATGCAGCGTTTCATCCTCAGCACACGGTGCCCTGAGCATGGTGGCGGGGGGAGGCCTCGCACCTCCAGCCCACAGGCCCTGTCCAGCAGACACCTCTACTCCAGTGTCCAGTCCTGTCCATCGGTGCCACCACGTCACACAGACGGGCTCTCCCCAAAAGGCCACCAGGCACCTGGGTTGTGTCTTTCTCCAGGGCATGGGGCTGAGCCAAAAAGCCATCGTTGCCACCAAGGAGAGAAAAACCCTGCGGTCAGGACAAGCGAGACAAAGAAAGATGCTTCGTTGGGTTGGTTTTTTTCAATTAAGGTTTTTTTTTTTTTTTTTTTTTTTTTTTTTTTTTTTTTTTTTTTTTTTTTTTTTTTTTTTTTTTTTTCTTTTTTTTTTTTATGAAAAAAGATCACACGGAGTTCTCCAACAAACAGAATGCCAAAAAAATTGTTTTAAACAAAACATAAACAAAACAAAACAAAAAGACAAAAAACCTGGCTCTCCTTTCCTCTCGATTGTCTGAAATATCCTTGTGTTCCATAGAAGGCAGTGGGTTTTAAGTGCTTTCTATTTAACATTAGCATAAAATCTCTCTCGCGCGCTCTCTCTCTCGCTCTTTAAAATATGCTCACACAATTTGCTTCTAGAAGTACAGTACACTTTGAGCGTGGGGGGTGTGCCTGTTCCCAGATCATTTACAATCACAATCCAACAGGAAATAAAAAATAATATTCTAAACGTCAGACTGTGTTCATTTCTGCCGTTGTGGGTTTTTTTCTTTTTTTGTTTTTTATAATTTCATAATTTTTTTCACAGTTTTAAAAAGTTTATATTTATATATATATATTTATATTTATATTTATAATTAAAAAGTTGAATCCATTTAAAGACTTATAATACAGGAGGGCTAAAGAGTCTTTTGGTACATTAAAACTGTACAGGCTAGAACCGTCACTGTCCGCCGTGCCGAGGCGCCGGTGGCCCGGGGTGGAGATGGTACGAGCTCAGCACCATGTGGTTTGTTTAAAGAAACGAGGGGTAACTCTGCGGGGCTGTCCCTCACCCCTGAGCCTCGGCCTCCAGTCTCTGGTACGCAGCCAGGGTGGAGAGTTTCCAATCTGTCCTCGGCTTAAGCGTCTCCCCACCGGAGCCTGGGCTGAGCCGGGCCCCGCTCCGCGTCCCGGCCGTGCGTAGTGCGAGGCGGGAGTTGCGAAGATCAGTGCGTCTCTTGGAGTTTTTGTTTTAAGTGCAAGGATGGTGTGTCGTTCTCCTCAGGCTCTCCTCCGGTGTTCCCTCGTGCCAGGTGTAACCCTGGAGCGGCGGCGGCGGCGCCCAAGGGGAGCTCAGCTCCTCGGTGGATGGAGAAGCTGAACGGTGCAGTCCCTGAGCCCGGGGTGGCAGCCCAAGGCTGTGGGAATGCCGCAGGCAGGCACAGCCAGGTTCACACACCGTCCCCATTCCCTTCAAATGATGGCAAGGCTTCCCAGCAGCTCCACGTCTCAGCGCAGGCAAGGCGTGCCAGGTAAAGCTGGGCGAGGGATGCCAGAATCCAGTGGCCTCTGATCTTCTCCAAGCACCAAGCAGCAGCTTTTCCCAGTTGTTTCCTGCCCCTTCATTGCCTGCTCCAAGACGAGGTCTCAGTTTGCCATGTGTCACCCCCCTTGCCACCTGCTTGCTCCCTCCGGCGCCTTCGCAGAGGGTGCAGAGCTGCAGAGGGTACAGACTTGTTTGTTCAAGGCAGTGGGAACGCAGCGTCCCAGACTGGGATGTTGGCTCCTCTTCCACCTGGCTCCTCCCAGCCTGGAGGATTCTCTCCCGCCATCTCTGTGCTGGGGCCAGCCCTGCCCTGTTGTGCTCCACACGCCACCAGAGGGGCCTCCAGGGAAAGGGAACGGCAGAAAGGCGCTGAGAGGATCGAGACGAGGCGCTGAGAGAGACTCTTCTCCTTTCTCTTTCACCCTGTCCTTCCTATAAAGGGTCATGCGAAACTAAGCAGGAAAGGGAATATAAGGACGGAGAGGAGCGCACGCGGAAGGCAAGCGGGTCCTTCCACGTGCGGGCAGCTTCCGAGTTACTGATGGGGAAAAATGACACAAAAGGGATCCCTCCTGCCGGGGGGGTCCCGCTGGTGAAATGATCACGAGACCCATGTGCTTTCCTGGACCAAAAGGAGGAAGGGAGAAGTTGGTCAAGTGTCACCTTACTTAAAGCCACTTCCAGAAGAGCCTCGGGGTTCAAGCACCACCACCACCACCACCCCCAGTGGCATCTTCCTCGAGTCCTGTA
The DNA here is from genome assembly GCA_013396955.1 of Regulus satrapa. NCBI lineage: Eukaryota > Metazoa > Chordata > Aves > Passeriformes > Regulidae > Regulus > Regulus satrapa. Next base: position 30,278 of record VWZN01015324.1, on the reverse strand, counting down.
ACTGCTTCCCCAACCCCTTTCTTCAGCCTTCTCCTTCCTCCTCGCGTCTCTCGCGCTCTCCTGTCTGTAGTGTGACACAGAAATGAGCATTGAAAGAAACAATCATGTCGTCTGAACAGGCACGTCCTCAGGTTTGTCCCATCCCTTCCCAGGGGGTGGCATGAGTCCCCTGGGCGGTCAGCAGATGACAGGGACCCCGTCGGTGTTGAAGATCATGCCCGTGGTGGGCTCGTAGGTCCCTGCAAGGTAGTAAAGGTCCTCACTGTCTTGGTATTTCTTTGTCTTCAGCATCTGCTCATACTGATCCAGACCAACAACAAGACACTTGTGTGAGATGGTCTGGACATCATTTTCATCCACATGAGAGGACTGGTAGAGGGCTCTCTGCACAAGAGGAACAGAGGGAAGGAGGTGGGATGAAAAGGAGCTGTTAGATCACACGGCATTCACATCATCATATTCAATAAGAAAAAGAGTCATCATAATGGGATAGGACTCTGCTCACGCTCAAAAACATCTCACCCATCCCAACAGCCAGCCCGGGGGGGGACACTGAGAATCTGCACAGGCCTATGGACAGCCTGGACAATGCCTCCAGCTCACTGAACCTGAGCCCTGGCTTTCACTCGGCTCCCGCCGAAGGGAATGCTGCAGCTGCCATCTACACATACAGGGAAATACGGAGGCCAGGAATTTGTCATCCTCATTTCAAGGATCCAAATGTAAGATGGGTTCTGGATAACAGCTCCCTGTTCCTCCCCACGCCCAGCACCTGCAGCTACTCCTACCCTCCCGGAAATACCCATCCCCAGTCCTGGGCAGTGCAGATTTGGCAGTCTAGGCAAAAAGCAAGAGCCAGAGAAGTCTGGGGGGCATTTCCCAGCAGTATTTGTTTGTTACAGGATACCCAGCATTCCCTCCCAGCCTTCCCCCCGTCTCACCAACCTCCATAAAGTCCTTCCTCTGGCTGGATGCCTGCAAAGCTGTGGCCAGACTCCTGCCCGACTTCTGATCCCAGCGCTGTGCCCAGGATGAGAAGAGGAAGCAGAAATGAAAACCCGGTGAATTCATTGTTTTTCCATGCCATCACCTCCTGCCCACCACGTGTTTTTGGAACTTCAACCCGTCTACTGCCACTAGGAATAAATCTGGCTGTATACCAGCTGCACACATGAAAAATTCAGTGTTTCTGAGCACCAGGCCCATCCTTCTTACACTTCAAAGACTTGATCTGTCTCCTGACACTCTTTTTTGGACCAATGCAAAAGTCTTTATTTCCTAATACATAGAAATCCACCCCTTCCTTCTTCAAGGGGCCACCACTGGGCTTTTCCACACCATAGGCAACCCCCACAAGATGAAAGAATGGGGCCACCCCCTTCAAGGTACCAGCAGCAAACCGGCTTTGGCTATTTTCCTCATCATTGGCAACAAGGAGTTTTGCAGCCCTCTCAGCAAAGGAGACCAGCCTACCTTGCCTTCATTGAGCTTCTTCCCAGGGTTGGTTTCTTCTGGGTGATAAAACCATTTGACTCGGACCACCATGTTGTTCCCCCAGGATTCCCACATGCTCTGGATCCGGCCAATGTAGGGCAGGTTGGGGCGGCCAGCGGAGAGGAAAACCGCGCAGTCCCCGATGCGGATGATCTCCTTGCCCCGCACGATGGCCTTGTAGAACAGCTTCCTGGCCTTCCCTTTCATCCCTCGTCTCTGCCAAGAGAGGATCACGCACGTGGGTCAGCCAGGGATCACCCGTATTTTCCCTACACACCGTTTTGCCCTGTCCCACATGCATCCCTCAGCTGTTGGGTGGTCCCACAGGAATCGGGGCAGAGGGATACCCCACGCAGAATGGCTTCCCCAACGCACCGAAAGCCAACCCCAAAATCTCCTCCCTGCGAACTGAACATCTGGCACACCGCGCCAGGAAAAGAAAAGAGGCACCATAAAGCAAACTCCAGTGCCCGGTGCCCAGCAGTGCGGAGCGTTTACCTGCGTGGGCTTCCCAAACCACTTCCAGAGCTGGCGCGCCGGGAGGAAAGCAGCGATCTTGGGCCTGTTCTCCACGGAGGGCAGGCGCTGGCGCTTGGCCAGCTCCTTGGTGGTGGGCAGGTGGATGCCCTCGCGCTTCTTGGGCCGGCTCTTGTTGCCGCCCTGCGGCGGGGAGGACGCCCGGGATTTCCCTGCCTGCTTGGTCTGCTTGGGTGGGAGGGCTTGCTGCACCGAGGAACTCGGCTGGGCCTCGGCTACTTCGTCGTCAGAGCTACAGGAGGAATCTTCATCCGTGGTGGAGGAGGAAGAGGAGCTGGAGCTTGATGAAGAAGAGGTTGATGAGGTGGAGGAAGAGGAGGAAGATGAAGATGAAGAGGAGCTGCTGCTAGAAGAGGAAGAAGAGGAGGAGTTGGAGGAAGAGAGAGGGGTGGATGCTCTTGAGCTGGCTGAGCTGCTGTCCTGGGCTTCCCCTTGGTTCTTCTCAGCCTCTTCTTCTCCCTCTGACTCCGAGCTGCTGTCGCTGCTGTTGCTCTCAGACTCTTCCACGGCTGCTGGAGCTGCTGCCTTTTCTTCCTGGTCCTTTGAAGCAGCAAGGCTCTCTGCCGAGGCATCAAACTTTCCTCCAAAACTGGCAGGGGAAGGGTCTCCCTCAGTCACCTTGGCTCGGGAAGATTTCTGCTTGCCCTCCACACTCACTGCAGAAGAATAGCCCAGCCCCAAGAGACTCTTCCCATCTCTGCGACTGGCCAGGCTCGAGTCCTCCAGCATCCTCATCGCCTCCTTCATCTTCTTTGTCTTTGGAGACATCACGCCCTCGTGGTCCAGCTTGATCAGGATTTCATTGTCATGCTTCCTCTGAGCCTTGACCATGGAGCCAAACTCTTGTGTCTCTTCTGTGGGCCGTCCTTTCTTGGCCTTGCCTTTGGACACCGAAGCATCGCTGGAGCCGAAGGCCGCCAGCGTTCCCGAGAGATCGCTGTAGGGCTCCGTGCCGAGGATGCTGCTGAACACAGCAGGCTGGTAGGAGGGCTGTGGGGGGCTGTGCAGCTTCGTGGAGATCTTCATTTTGCTGGCTTTTGACCGCTTCTCCTCTGTGGGAGCAGGAGAGCCTCCAGTCGGCAGCGGTTGCGATTTTCGTGACCCCTTCATGCTTGGCTTGCTCAAGCAAGCCGGTTTCTCTGGGACTGAGGAGGTAACAGGTGAAGATTCCACCTGATCCTTCTCTTCAGGCAAGGCAGCCTCTTCTGCAGAGGGGAACAAACACCAAGACATGATGTTATCCCTCCAGATGGGCTTCATTAGCTCAGACACAACCAGACACCGGTGCTGACTGGTCTCTGGCCAAGCATGGCTTGTTCCTGCCTGCTCAGGTACCCCCAAAAGAACACAGAGGGTGTCCTCACTGCTCACTGAACAGCTTGGCCGGGTGCCAGTACTTGTGAGCAGTGATGGACAATGCCCAGGGGTGCTGCTTTAACTTCAGGAGAACCAAACTACAAATCTCCTGCACCTCTGGCCCTATTGACAGCTGCAGAGATGCTCAGCGGAAAAAGGGACTCAGCTCCACATCCCTGACTGATGGGAGGAGGCTGTCACAGCACAGGCCAGCTTCTGAGCCAGCCTCCTGTAAACTGTAGCCACAGGAGAGCGAGGTGCGTGGGTGCTTTGCACTCAAGCAATGCATCCATCCTCACCCGAATCCCGCTCCAAGCACCAGCCCTAACTTGGGGAGAGCAGTGGGGGACTGTGCAAGGACTCCCTGGGCTCCATGCTGGCAACTTACCAGCTTTGGCCTTGACACTTGGCTTTCTGCCTCGCCCTTTGCCCTTCGACACAGGCTCCTCTGACCCCAGAGCAGCTCCCTCTTTTCCTTCTCCAGTGTCTTTGCTGGATTTACGGCTCCGGCGCTTGGTGCTGGGCACCAAAAGGGCAGGGGAAGGCTCAGCACCTGCAACGGGTCAAAGAGATGTTCAAATGAAGTCAAATAACACACAAAACAGAGATGTGATATAGTGAAAGTATCCCAACCATATTTGCAGTAGGGACTGGGCCTTTTTCCTGATGGGTTTTTCCCACCCCCAGCTCTGTGTCCTATAATTGATGGTGCAATCTTTGTGAATGAGTCTGTGAACTTGCCCCAAAATTTGGGGAAAACGGCCCAAAACTCCATTACATGTCAGAGTGGGAAGTGTCTGGCAAAAAACTGAAGAGCAAGACTCACACTGGATCTTGTAGTCAGGTGGGAGAAGCCGAATGTGAGACAGTGGGATGCGCCCCGTGTCCCCGTCATCGAACTCTACTGTGATGAGATCACCATCTTCCTCCAGATCCAGGGTTCCTGTGGGATGGGGGAGCAGAAGATGGGATTAGGAACAAACATCAAGGTACAAACCCGTCGTAAGGGAAGTGGGGACATGGGGAAAGACAGGAGTGCTGCACCAGCTGCAAAGCATCCCACTTCACCTTTCCCAGGCTGTGCAGGGAGGGCACTGAAGGCTCACTGTGCAATGGAAAGTCCCTGATAATACTAAACCAGCCCAGTGTGTAATTCCCCACCTGCAGCACTGCTCCAGAACATAACAGCCATTCCAGTTTGACTTCCCACCTCTCTCCATTATTTCCCTCTATTCTTGCAGAAATTCACTTCTCTCCTTTCACTGAAATACCTTTTTTTTTTAACCTGTGTTTTGCAACTACTCTCAGCCATCATAAACTGCTGCTTTTCACTTTCTCCAAGAGAAAGAAGCTGTGTTCTCACCCTCTCTTTTTGCATCTGCATTACTGGTTTATACCTCTTAAGTACTTACTCCCTTTTACACATGTGGTAGGACCAAGAGCCCAAAAACAAGACAAGTCGTGGCAGAATTGTCCAGAATTGTCAATTCACCAACTTTTTAATGGGACCAGACTGGAGAGTTTCATGTCAGAGCAAAGTTGTGAGTGTTCAGGTGATTTAGAAACCTCCACGGCCTCAGAAATAATTGATGCCTGGAATAAATTCTGGCTTTTTGAAATGCATTAAATGTCCTCGATCTATTTAAGCTCCTAAATTGCTCAAACCTCTTCCTGAACCTGCAGGATGTTACTAAATCTGATCATTAGTGAGAGGGGCATGATCTGGAGGAGAGAACAGGCCAGGCTCCGACCTCCAGGACACTCACAGCAGAGCTCAGAGCTTCCCCAGACAAGCCTGACATCGCTGAGGACAGACACACAGGGCTGAGCCATCCCAGGTTCCCAGCACAGAGCAGCAAGGGTGGCCTTACCTCGGACAACTGTCCCTGGGTAGAGGCAGCGGTACTGCTGGCTCCAGTAGGCTGCAATCCTCGTGCCCTCGGGCAGGAACCGCACCGAAGGGGGCTTCACATCGATGATCTGCTCAGGGCAGGAGGAAGGAGATTACTGACCACCCTGGCACACCATCCCACCACGCCTGGCATGGAGCAAAGCAGCTCTGGAGAAGGCAAGGAAGAGTTTCCCTGCTGGGGAATGGCCTCCTGTATGCTGCCAGGGCCAGGTGAAGGACCACCCCTGCTGGAGTACAGGACTAGTGCCTGCTGCCAGTGCGGGAGCTTGGCCATGAGGCAGCGAGCACGCCAAGGGGAGCTGTGCCCACACTGACCATGGCATGCCTGCAGCTGGAGGAGGAGAGAGCTTCCAGCTAGCCTTCCCCACCCCAGAACAGGGCACGGGCACCGAGGACAGGCAGCGCTTACCGCTTCCTGCAGCAGCTGCTCCAGGCAGTAAATGTGGGGCCGGTTTCCCCTCTCGCCCTCCACCACCACCCGGTATCTGAAACACAAAGGCTCTGTCGGACACAGCACGTGGGAGACACCACCCCGACCAGGTAACGCCTCCCTCTGAGGATGTGAGAGCACTCAGTGAGAGATAATTGGATCTCCCTCAGTGCTGATAAACCGGTGTGAACACTCCTTCCCTCCCTGCCAGACACAGTCAGTCTCTGGGCAGCCAGCTCTACACAACCCCCAGACTGATCCGTGCAACAGTTATGACCCCATTTCCTGGCAGATCCCAGGTGGATACAGCAGCCCCTCGACTCACATGTCTGGTGAATGCACTGTCTTGACATGCCCAGCATAGAGCAGCTTGTCATCCATGGGGATGAGGACACGCAGGCCATCCTTCAGCTCATCCTTGTCAATGATGCAGGAGCGGGGAGCTGTGAGGTGTTGGAGCAAGGTGGGGATTAGAGAGCACCACACGGGGGAAAGGGACAGAGAGGGGAGAAGGAAACTTCATATTCCCAGCATCACTGTCCCCTCTCTTGGTAATAATTACATAGCAGTAAATAAAAATAAGGCAACTCAGAGACTGGGCTTCGACTAGATGTCACAGTGAGCCACCACGCTGATCAGGCTTAGTTTTTATTGAATTGACTGAAAAAGTGGTATCTCCACCCCAAAGACTCATAGCTTTGGATGAGGAATGTGTGAAAGCAGCACAACTGTCCTCTGAGAAGCCCGGGTAAACCTGCCCAGCTCTTCTACCTGTAAAATCCTGCCCTCACCTGGTGTGGGTGGCCTCTCAACCAGCATGCTCAGTGGGATGTTCTCATCCTCCGAGAAGCTGCTGTCTTGGTTGGGTTCAAAATCCTCCTCTGCTGCCATGCTCTCCATGAGCTTGCTGACAGCTCCTCCTTTCCCCCGGTTCTGCAGGAGAACAAGCAGCACATCAGCTGGACCACCACAGGAAACAAAAGTCTGATCCCATCTCACCTTCCTCCAGCAAAAAGTAACCTGAGGGTATCGGGACAAACCTCTCTCCATTCTCAGGAATGTTAATCTCACAAACAGTTACATGGATGTACCCAAATTTTTTGCTGCCTTTATCCCCAGCAGTTGACCAAAAGCTATTCCCCATGTCCTCACTCTTGGAGGTTGGGAGAGATGCTGTGGAGCTGTGGTTTTGCTCTGCATGGGGCACAGTGTTCCTGAGCCTCTGCCTTCACCGAACAGGCACCAGGCACTGTTCCTATTTCTTCTCCAATCTCCATGATCTGCTCTTGCTGTTACGTGCAGACCATAAGCATCACACAGACATCTCTAGAGAAGACAGCAATGTGTGTTATGAGAGATGACAGGCTACAGCAATGGAGCAGGACCCAGCTGTGACCCAGGGCTGAGCAAGGCTACTCCATCACCATCTCCTTGGTCCTTGCTGGCCATGCAAGAAGCTCTCCCTCCACCCCATGGCAGCCTTAGAGAAAATCCTGCCTGCTCACTAACTTGGGGGATGAAGGCAAATGAACACCAGATGGTAGCAGCAGGTACTATCTGAGAGCCTTCCCTGGATTTTAGGCTTCTCAAACCAGTTCTTTGCCCGTAACACACCCAGCAAAACCTGCACCTGTTTTCCCTCCCTCCCTCACACTGCAACAGTCAGGGCTCTCCCAGCCACTCTCCAGTCCAGCCACACTAGAACCAGCCTCTCACCTCTTTTTTCACCTCCTTGGCTTTCACCTTAGCTTTGCTCTTCTTAGTGGAGCCCAGGGCACTTGCCAGGCTGACCCGAACATCAGAGGGGGAGCTGGGGATGCCAGGAGGAGACATGGATGAGGAGGAGGAGCAGCAGGGTGTTTCCTTACCCTTCTTCCGCTGCTAAAAATAAAAACAAAACACTTCCATGAGTAAAGAGAAGATTGGTAAAGATCTGGGTCCAAGGAAAGGGGAAAGATGGAGCAAGGCAGGCTATGCACAGGCAGGATTATGTTCAGCCAGCAGTTAGTTCACTGCCCACATCACATCCTGCATCTCCCAGCTCTGCTTTCTGGCTTCCCACACTTTGGGAAGAGCTTTTCATTACCCTGGAGAGCAACTCCTGCCCATCAAATCTTCCTCCAAAGAGCTCCAAGAAGATCCCAGCTGGCCTCATGTCACAACTAACTTGTCTAACTCTCCCCATCAGTGTTCTTCCGTAACACTGCCATGAACTGAACTGGAGCCAGAGGGAGCTAAGCATTCAACTTAGATGAAAAGCCAGTAACCCAGAGACCACTGTCACCCCCGGCCAGGGACAGACCTCAGAAGTCACCACATAAAAGGTGAACAGCCTTAAAAGCCATCCTGGGGCCACAGGTCAGCAAGAGGACAAGCTCACGCAGAGAGTGGGAGAGAGATTTCACAGGATCCGTTTTAATGCAGGATCATCCACTCCGGCTGCCCAAGCAGAATGGATTTGGGACATGGAGGGTGACAGGAGTAACCAGCCCCATTCTAACACGACAGGCTTTTACTCCCTGCAAGTCAGATCCAAGTCTGACAGAGCCTCTGGATGTACATGGGGCTGACAGGAGTGACAAGGGGCAACCAAACAACTGCTGAGACAGGACTCAACTCTCCTCTGCCTTAGTGGAGTCACCTGCCCTCCCCTCAGCCTGAGCTCCCAAGGATCCCAACAGCAATCTGGCCAGCACATTCCTCACCTTGCTTAGCTCCTTCCTCTCCTTCCCCTTGCTGCCCTCCTTTTTGGGGCTCATGGGGGCCCCCTTGCCACAGCGCCCAGGTTTGGAGACAGGGGTGGAGCTGGCAGGCGCCGTGGACGTCAGCATGGCCGAGGACGTGGTGGCGTCGTGGAGGAAGATCCGCTCGCTGCGGCGCCGGTTCCACAGGTCATCGTCGCTGGCCTCCAGGCCAAACTCAAAGCTCAACTCCTTGGGGGATTTAAATTTCTTCAGCTTGCGGCCTTTCTCAGACCCCAGCTTGGCCTTGTCAGCGCTCCCAGACCCGGAGTCAAGGCTGCTGGGGGCTTGGCTTGGTGGGATGCTGCTGGACTCCAGCGGCCCCTTCTTCCCACGCAGCAGCCCTGAAGGAGACTTCTTCCTGATCTTGATCTCGCTCTCCGAGTCGGTGTACTCGAACTCTGTCCCTAGGTGCAAAGGATTTGACCATCAGTCAAAGCCCTGGCTGAGCCAAGAGGGGACACATCCTGCTGGAAAATTCTGGGCTGCACAGGAAGATGCTGTGCCTGCTCAACAGAGCTCCTGCTTGTTCCCCTTTCCAATCCCCACGTCCCTCAGACCTCCATTTCTGACCCACAAAACACTGTGGAAATTCCCTGGAAATAAGCCTACCCTGCTCCAAACCAGAGCCAAATCATTCAGGCAGTGTGGTTCAGTGTGTTCCCTGCCTCCATTTTCTGCCTTCTCCCACAGCAAAACCCTGCAGGGAAGCTCTGAAAAGATACTTAAACATGCCCCTCCTCAAAAGGGAGCTGCTCAGCTGAAACCAAGCATAAACCCCACAAGCTGATCCCTCCTTCCCTCTCAGTTGAGAGCCCTCTCCAGTTTCACCTTTGTTTCAGGAGAACAATGTCTTTTAACAAATGGAATAAACACATATTTCAAGCTTATTTTTTTCCCATTGGCCAACGGACACCACTGATGTTTTTATTGGCTCAAGCAGTCGCCTTAAAGTCAAGAGAGGTAAATGATCTTTTGTCTGTGGCAAATGGAATTCCCCTCACACTGGCCTCTGCTCAGCACCATGAGCACAGCAGTACCCAGAGGCCTAAAATACTGCAGTAATGCCAAGATGTTCCTCACCTTCACTGTGTTCCCCTGAACATGATAAAGGAAAGCAAGATCATGTTTCCAGAAGGCAGAGGAGAAACTGAGGCAGCACCCACACACCCAGCAACATGGGCAGGAGGAAGGCAGAAAGGAAACGTGGGAAAATGAAAATGTATACGTGGCACGAACAAGGAGAGCATCTTCTCTTGGTCCTTCTCTCAAATGTGCTCACTTTCCTGGGCAAACTGAGTCTGCAGCAAACTGCTCTCATCTTCTACCCAACCCTCTTCCCCTGAGACAGCCCCAGCATGAAGAGAAAAAGAGCCAGCACGTCAAAAACAGAGCTGGCAAGGCTCAAAACGAAAAACCCATTGGAAATTAAAACACTCCTTCTCCTCTCTCAGTACTGCATGAGGTAATTTCTAGATGCTTCCAGTTTCAAGGAGGGCAGGTTACAAGACAATAAATTCTTAGCAGAGGCTGTTGGAACAAGTTGGCAAAAGCCTAATATAGCATGGAAACAGTGCTAAAACAAGCCAGGCTCCCGAGAAGGACATCATTTTCCATTCTGAAGCATGCTATAAATTCCATTATCACTTAATAAATATTAATAGAGAATTTATAAATGGAACCTATATAGATCTGCCTAACCAGGAACAATGTCACCAGTGGGTACTTGTGCAGCAGGGCATGGGGAAGGGAAGAAATGAAACTCCCTAAACACTGAAACTGAGACAGAAGCAGGGCAGAAATCCAGATTCTGGCACTGCAAACACATGAGCAGAGAGGAAGGAACACTTGTTTCCAGTCTCGCTAGCTGGTTTCTCTAAGCAAGCTGATGGGATGGGCTGATGGGAAGAGCTTTTCTTCTGCTTGGGTGTCTGTGCTTCCCTTGGGTATCCAAGATCAGCTGCATTTAGCACATGCTTCCTTCCCTAAAATTTAACAGCACTTCACTGCCTTCTGCACTCTGTCCAAGGGGATGCAGCATCCCACTGCTTGCCTTTGCAGTAGGTCGTGTTGAAAATTTGCAGAGTAGGAAAAGAAGAAACTTTGACAAAATGTACGGTGTCCCTAGTGAAGGGACTAGGGAAGCAAGCTGCAGTTGCTAACCTGCCATGTCCGTGACTGTTTTTTGCTTCTCCATCAGGCCAATTTCTCCACCCTCAGGATCAGGACCAAGCAGCCAAAGCAAAGACAGGGCAGCTCAGTGTCTGGGTACACCCAACCTGTTCTCTCTCAGCACAGCTGGGACCCCCCCCAAACCTTCCACCTTGTCCCCACAGCAGCACTCCACACCACGGAGCTCACCCATCAGGCTCTGCCGCTCCTCCTTCTTCTTCGCCTTCTGCTTGGCCTCCAGCTGGATGATGGAAAGCGGAGGGGGAACGATGGGGCTGGGCATGGCGCTGGCAGCAAACCTGGCCAGGAGGCCCAGGCCACTCTCATCCAGGGCAGGTGACGACAGCCTGTCTGTGCCATCTGTGCCATAGTCCTCTGCTTCCTCCTCTTCCTCCTCCTCCTCGTCGTCCTCCTCCTCCGAGCTGGAATCTGGCACGCAGAAAACAGGGAGCCTATTACGAACCTCGGGGATTCGTGCAGCGGCCACATTCCCAACCCGAACCGCAACTCTCCTGCTGCTCTGTGCCCACCTGAGTGGCACTGGGCCACCCAGGACTGAGCCACGAGACGCTGGCCAAGGGCACACACGTGTCCTTGCAGCCATAGAGCCGCTGTCACCCTGCCTGCCACCACCCTGGAAGGACACAGCAACACAGGGTCCGGCAAAGACGACCCACTCAGGGCAAGGGAGGGAAGGGCAGGGTGTTGGCAGGTCTGAGAAGGATGCCAGGCACCCCTTCCCTACAGCTTTCAGGAGGAATTAGAAACTTAATTCCTTTGAAAATCCCAACCTGGGAGCTGTGGGATTCCCCTCCCGCCCACCAACACTTCCTCCATAATGAAATCCATTAGTGTAATCAGAATCAGGGATCAGCATGGAAGGGGAATACCAGAGAGCAGCCTGTGCCATGGCAGGAGGCAAGGGGACACAGGGAGGAGAAGGGGCAGGAGGCAAAAATGCAAAGAGGGGGGAGAGAAATAATAATTTGAAAGCAATGGATTTGGAATGCATAAGGGAGGAAAGTGTAGGGAGTGCTGGAGACAAGGAGCAGTGTTTGAACCCTCTGCCTCACAACTCTCTCCGTGCCTTTCATTTCCCTCTCTACAGCTCAGGATAGGGAAGCCCAGCTCAGCACAGGCAGGAAGAGCTGCCCACAGCCAAAATCTAATTCTGGCAAAGAAATCAGCCTCGCTGCCTGCCTCGGCTGGCACCTGCAGAGCAGTGGGCTGGGGGTTTCCTCTAAGGTGTGTGCACAGCAGGTATTTTGGGGGTAGATGCTCCGAGAGTGGCACCTCTCCCTCCCTACAGCGCTTCCCAAGAGTCTGTCAGCAGCTCAGAGGCAATTAATTTTAACAGCATCTCATCCAGTGAGTGCTGGTGAGCAGGCCACTTCACAAATGCACATATACCACACGCACACGCTTATACACACACACATATGAGCGGACAGATCTATAAAAATATATACATTTAACTGCGAGAAGTGGGTCTGGGAAAGATGTTTCATTTCTCTTGAAATTGAGGGCTTAAGTAGGATCACTGAGGCTGCTGGAAAATTTCCACCACTAGCAGGAGCCCTGTTCTGAGCCCACTCCCCAGCTCCTACCAGCCACTATCCCTGTGTTTGAAATCCAGCCAAATGAGAAACCAGATCCCTTCAAAATGAGCTGGAATGAACATGAAAATCCTTTTCTTTTCATATATGCCCTCTGGGATAGATAAAAACGTCCTCAACACTTGGTTGCTCAGGAAAAAAAAAATACAATAACACAAGTGTTATTCTTCCATGATATTAGAAAGAACAGGAATATCAATATCCTTGTATTTTATCAACTGAGGAAACTGGCATCTTTTTTTCCCTTTTTTTTTTTTTAGACGGATGGTTTATCTCTGTAGCATACATCTGATAGTCACAGAATACTAATATTTAACTGCATAAAGATTCCTTCCCCATTTCAGTTGCTCAGACTGGTTTCCTATAAAAATGCTACTAAACTTACAGTCCTGAAGTCAATACCAAGAAATCCACAGCCCTGTTCACTCCTTGCATAAAAACCACAATAAAAAAAAATCCACAGCAAATTTGGATCAGATTCCTTCCCCAACCAGAAAATGAGGCACAACTGCTGTTTTCATATCACATTTTGCCAAAAAGAAAACAAATCCAGATGAACTTTATTCTGAGATATGAAAACCACCTGAAAAGCAGCAAAACTGTGCCTGACACTGACACCCTGTGGGGTAGCGAGACCTTCTCCATCCATCCCATCTAGCGCTGAAATTCAGCAATTTTCAGCAAAAACAGGGGGGAAAAATTTAAAAATCAACCTGTACAGCCCCCCATGCCAGACCTGATAGCTGGCTGAGCAGAGAGGAGGAAAACGGGAGGAAAAAAAAGGGGAAAGTTTGCAGGAAAATCCTTCCATGAGCAGTTCAGGCCCATTGGCTCAGCCATACTGCACCCTGCAAGGGCAAAAGGGTGCCCCAGCAGCTCCAGTAATTCACAGGCACTCAGGTAAAAGAGATTTAAAAGCCAGGATGGAAGTGGCTGCTCCTCAGGCTCCAGCAAATACACAGTACAATGAGGTGCCTGGTGGTTATTCCAACCTCCTGCTCGTACACGGCGTCTCGCTACGGAAAGACAACTGAAGACAGTCCCTTGTCAGCATTTTTACCACAACACTTATATTTTTATCTGCAGGAGATACAATTTCCAGCCTGAAAATAACCTCATTTTGACACATTCACAGCACAGATCTATCCTCCTCCACCTCTGACGGCGAGGATAGATCTCGCTAACCCCACTCCGCATGCACAACAACACAATCCCTGCTCCTCTTCTGATTTTCTGAGGGACAAAAAGGAACAAATGAAGCAAAAAGAAGACATTTGGGGCTCTGCTCCAAGCCCACATGCTTCTAAAGTAAGTTCCCAAACTTCTGGCCGTGGTGGCAAGTAATCTGCTGGTGCTCTCTGCCCATCTGCATTGGCTCCTTGGAGAGACTGGTGCCTGTATTTAATGGGAAGCAGGAGTTTTACTCCTACTGTACCCAAACTATGTGTGGGTTTAAAATTAACTATGCACAGATGCCTTTATACAATTGAAGCCTCAATTTTTTATTTTTTTTTTTTTGGTCCTGAAAAAGGGATTTTTAGCTAGCAATGGGGAAGAAGACTTTTAAAAAAATATTTTTTTCCTTCAATGGTAATTCTGTAATGCTGAGAGAAGGTAAGGGAAAAAAATGCTCCAAGTTAAAAATATCTTTTTTAATTGACATTTTTAAGAGCATGTATATGTGTGTATATACCCACACACGCAACCACACGTGTACATACAACTCCACAGCCAAAACAAACAACACATTCATATTTAAATGCTACTGATGCCAGATAAACGGGAACCAACGATTATTTTAATTTTTACCTGCACTGAAATAAAACCCAAACCCAGTTAAGAATACTAAGTTTTCTCATTGCTTTTAACAGCTAAGCTGCCGTGGTATTTTACTGTAGGAGAGCAGTAAATGAACATTTGTTAATGATGAACAGAAATTGGTTAAGCAATTTGGTTTTTAGAGACTGATGTATGTAACAAGATGGGTTGAGGGGGGGGGGTGTGAAGAGGAAAGGCTGGGGAAGGGAGGGAGTAAAAACACACACTTAAAACAGTCATTTCACATTGTAAAAATAAACAGCATGATTTTCTCATAACACCAAGCAGGTCTACAGCATACAAAGCAGGCTAAGTACAGGCAGACTTTAGACAGCTACTGGGTCATTAACATCTGATTTCTGCGATCTGTCCAAATTCTGAAGGTTACTTATTTTTGAGTGTCCAATTTAAGACTGTACCTTTTTATTTTTTTCCAAATAAGCCAGTTCTCATCATTGGAAGATTCTTCCCCTCCATGTGCTGTGCTGTTGACTCCAGAAGTGCTTATGAAAAATTGAAAAATATTACAACTATCACATGGGAATGTGTAGGGATCTGCTAACACCTCGCTGCTTTTGGTTTTTTTCGTTGTGGTAAAATCATCCTCCAAGTCAGGAAAAAGAGAGCAGAGCAGAAGGTACTAAATTCTTAAGAAAAACAGAGTATGGAGGAGGAGAACTTATGGGTCTTTGGTTTCAGAAAACTCAAGGAATTACCTATCCTGGTGGGCTTCAGCCCACATTAGCAGTTTCCTCTCCAAGGCCACTGGACTAAAAACCACAAGCTTTGGCTCTTATCAGAATGGCAACATGATGTTTGGTCTGTAAGAAAGCAGTGTGTCCCCCCTCATCTATGTCAAATCAGGGGACAGAAAACGGGTCTTCCTGCAGCTAATCCCACCTCTGACACAGATACTCCAGGGCCAGGCAACACCCCTGACACGGGGACATTTCTGCACCGTGGCCCAGAAACCTTTAAGGTTTGCATCTTGGATTCATCTGCGAATCCTTGCCCTGGGCTAAGGGGCTCTCCAAAAGTAGTTCTGCAAACAGCAAAGCATTTCTGGAGTCCTCAAACACACACACACAGGCACAGGTGCAAACCTTCCACGTGAGACTCTTCACGGACAGAGTTGAAAGCGGACAGCAATCATTTTCAAAATTAAAATAACCAAGAGAATGCAAAGAGCTACGTGTCATTATTCATGGAGGCAACATCGAAACGTCTGAGGCTGACAGATGACATAAAGAAAAGTTATTTTGCCTACCTACATAACAATGGTCAAGGTTCAGGTTCATGGCTAGTGACCCTCGCTGAGAAGTGTCTGCCCTACAACCAGCCAACCACTTTGCTTCTTTAGTGCAGCGTGAGAGCAAATGCAAGAGACCGACACAGACATTCAAAGCATCATGGATAGGGGCAGGGGTGAAAGGGTTGGTCAAGCAGCTGCAAGGAGAAAGCGAGCACTTCTAGAAAAGCTGAGGTTATTAATCGGTTTAGTATTCAGGGAAAGCCATTAGAAACCCTATTGCCCAAATATCCCTTCAAGAAATGCTTCTGACAACAAAAAAAAAAAAAGAAAAAATAAAAGTTCATTTGAAGGAAAAAAAAAAAAACAAACCCCAAATTGTAACCAATAATCCCTTCCCGCCTCCCTCTACCCTGTACCCACCTCCCACCCCAGGGGGTTTTTGCATCTTTGGTTTCCCCGCCATTAAATGAGAGCCCAGTGGGATTTACAATGCATTTCCCCATTTGTTCCAGGTTCCCCAACCTCCTCCCGTACCCCCTCCCGTCCCCAGATTTTATCCCACAAAAATGGGATTTTTTAGTTTATTTTTTCTAATAAAGCAGACAGGTTACTTGAAAAATAGACAAAGGGACAAGTTACCTCTCTGCTTACCTGAAGCAAAAGCAAAAAGCAAACCCAAAACCCCCCTCAAGAACTTGGCACCTAAAAGGGATTGATATCCTCAAAATTTCCAACAGCAGCAAAACAAACAAAGAAAAGATGCAGGAAGGAACAAGGAAGGGAAGAATGGAAGTTAACGCAGACTCTTCATGGAAATGTGGCAATCTCAGTCTAACATGAAATCCACTATCCCTACAACTGTTTTGGTTCTCTAAAGGACAATTTTTCTTTTTTTTTTTTTTAATTTTTTGACACATGTATTTCTCTTTTGGGTTTTCTTTGAAATGCACTGGTGGGTCCAGCCCAGAGCCACATCAAACCAAATCAACATTCTGTATCTTTCTGCCGTGTTTGATAATTTTCTTTTTTTTTCTTT
>VWZN01015323.1:49597-72981 GCA_013396955.1 Regulus satrapa | reverse complement strand
AAAGCCACAGAAATGAACAACCAGTCTGCCTTAACACTTCTGTTTATTAAAAGATGATAACTTTTACTTCTGCAGAATCATTTTTGTTTCATGTTCCTCGCCTTAGTGGACAAAGCTTTGCTATATTTTCAAAGAATTTTCAAGCTAGCATCTTTTTGGCTGTGCAGTCTTTCTGGCATGCTGCTGTACACTTATTATTCTTCTTGATGCACTTACTGCTTCTTTCATCTTGCCAGATCCTAACTAGAAAGAATCACTAAAACAGCTGCAAGGCTAAATGCCCTCATGGAAGGAAGAAATGCCTTGAAAATTTTTCTAGTGTACAGCTTTATCAAGTAAATATTGATAAAGTTGTCTTGATAAAAGTCACAGGTGCTTTTCTTTTTTTTCCTAGCATACTAGGTTTACTTCAGTGGGACAAGGATTTGGCCCAGCTGTATCTTTTTACTGACAATCCTGAGCATAAACACAAAGTATTGAAAGTAGTTTTTGGAGACTGATTTCTTACTTCAGTCGACTTTTTACAATTTCTTATCTATGCCTCTGTTGTGCTTAGCTTGACAAACAATTCTCAGTTGTGGACTCAGTCGTGAAAATTGTAAAAACACAACATGTCCTGATTTTGCCAGCTGAAGTAGCACAACCGTGCCTGGTATGGGATGCCCCTGGATTGTAACTAACAAGTAACAGAAATAGCATCTTTTTCTGGCCTAAGGTGGAGACTTGCAAAGCTTCCACACAGAGAAACTTGGGGTAAGATTCTGCTTCCAGACACAGCCTGACAAATCTTGGGAAAGAGAGGAAGTGCTGAGCAAGTGCAGTTGAAAACAGAAACCAGTTTTGGTCAGTATTTAGCTGCAGCTGTCCCTGTAGCACGTTCGGATTTTTATGGTAAACTTCATCTTACACATATGAGCACTGCGACTGTTGCTGCCTGTACCCAGTCTGAGGGCTGTGACAAACAGAGTTCCAGGCTGTGCTGCAATGCCACAGATGTCACACGCTGAAGCTGGAATATGCAGCATTCCCACCTGCAAGCCAAATTCTGACTCAGCCCTAATTGTATTAAATAAAGTACTTGAAATACATACATAAGAAAATTGCTACCTAAAGGCCAACAGCCACAAAAGCCATCTGCAGACTCCAGCCCCCAGGGATACCATGGTCTGTGGGAAAACCAAAATAGGCCTTCCCTGCTTTAATCTCCTCATGCTCCCACTGCAGTAATCTCTGGAGAAGAATGAGCTGAAGTTTAAATACTCCTCCATTGAACTCACAGACTGAGAAACCCTTCTGCTGTGTTGCTTGCCAGGGTAAACTGAGCACTTGGGGTGGAATCTGGCTTTTATACTTCTATTTTAGTTTCAGCAGCAACATTAATAAAGCATGGCAGCTTGTCCTCGTTCCAGTTCAGTGGCAGCCTTGTTATACAATGTACTTTGATGTACAGTAATCTCTATATGCTATCAGATTGTGAGACAAAATCACACTGCAACATAGAATCTGATAATTTATCTCACTCTGACTTAGAAGCGTGAAGGTTGCGTCTAAAATGTGGAATTTGGTCATTACATAATGGACTTTTTGCAGCATTTTTTTAAAAAATGCTATTTGACCTGCTGTGATGAGTCTTTTTGTGTTTGTATGGATTTGTCTCTGCAGCACTAGTAGAAGTTTGGCCTTTCTGCACAGTATTGATGGCAGGAAGGAAGGAAGGAAGGAAGGAAGGAAGGAAGGAAGGAAGGAAGGAAGGAAGGAAGGAAGGAAGGAAGGAAGGAAGGAAGGAAGGACTGGCAAGGGGAAGAAACACCGAACCATGTGTAAAATATTAAAACAGAGTAAGATATTGAGTGATGGCTGGTGGATCTGCCTGTCTTTCAGAAATGGAATCATAAGCACTCCAAGTTTCTCCTGGGTCATTATGCTTACTGTTGTGGGTTGTTATGGGGTAGGATTTTATTTTCAGTATTTGCAGAGAAATTAAAACGTTCCCTGACAAAGATGAATATTGAGTTCCTGGTTCACTAAACTAGCTTTTCATGGGGGAAAATTAAGTATCCTTAAAATCAAAAATTATAAAAATGCTCCTGAGTAGTAAGATCTAATCAGTAGTGTTATTGTAGACCATCAAGTAACTAAGCACAAACTGGCTATACTTTTAAAAGTGAAATATTTTACTCTTTAGCCTTTCTCTCTAGGAAGGGATTTGAGTGTCTCTGTCAGATATGAATCTCCTTAACAATTGACCACAGAATAATGTGTATTAAAATTCAGACAGATTTATCATTTCACGAAGATCTAAAATAACTCTAATGGGAAGAAATTAAAATAACAGAGACCTTCGTTCTCTACTGTATTAGCAAAATCAGCCAGAGATGAAACCAATAGGATCTTAGTGTTCCCAAAAGGATTAATACCAGTAGAATGAAATACCACCTTCAGATTTGCATGAAAAAAGAATAAGGCAGTGAACGCTTTGCCCTAGTGATGCAAAGAGAGTTCTAAGAATTAAAATGTACTTCTCCTTATTATACTCCTCTGAAGACACAAAGAATTTATGTCATTTATAGGTTAGTTTTTTTCATGTATTTGTCATAATCACAGAATGGTTTGTGTTGGAAGAGACTTGTAAAGGTATCTAGTCTAAACCCCCTTTCATGGACAGGGACACTTTTCAGACCAGGCTGCTTAACAGTCCATTCAGCCTTGCCTTATACTTCCCAGGAATGGGGCATCCACAGATTCTCTGGGCAACCTTTACCAGTGTCTCATCAACCTCACAGTAAAGAATTATGCACTTATATGTAATATAATCTACCCTCTTTTAGACTAAAACCATCACCCCTTGTCCTATCCCTAGAGACCCTGGTAAGATATTTTCCTGTCTTTCTCATATGCCACTCAATGTTTCCAAAGGGCACATTAATATCTTTCTAGAGCATTCCCTCCTCCAGGTTGAATAACTCACTATCTCAGCCTGAGTTTTTTCAGATCTCTGATGATCTCTGCGTCCTTCCTCTGGAGCTGCTCGAACAGGGCTGTGTCTTCCTTGTACCAGGAGCCGCAGAGCTGGATGCTGACGGGAGAAATGTAGCTCAGAGAAGTGCTGTTCTGTAGTACACCCTGAGTACTCTGCACCCCTAATAATGTCATTTCACCAGCACTCACTGCACGTTGTCTAACATTAGTGAAAGGCACAGGTATTAAAGCTGAGATTAAACATACAGGCAATCTTGAATGTGTGGGTTGAGGGAGAGAGAGAACAGATAACCTGAAAACAGATGACCTGGGAAAGGAGGGTCTCCATGCAAGGCTGATCAAGCAGGGCTCTTCTCTTCCAGTCTGTTCTCCCTCTACTACAAAAACTTCCATGCATTTCATTTCCAGAAAGGGCACATGCCATATTTCAGTGACCTTTTTGTTAGGGGGGCACAGTAGATGAAATTAATACAACACAACAGTGTATGCTGACAAGTTTTTACACCTTATTTGTTCATGTGAAAGAAACAACTGGATTCATAATTCCAATCATAAAAAATGGACAAAAAGGCCTAGACTACCATAAGCAAACAGCCCTGTTGGCAGCTGTGATGGAGACTTCCCTCTCTGCCCTGGAAGAAGCAGCATCTTTTACCTCAGCAGCAAGAAATGTGAAACCCTGAAACTCCACAGAGAGATCTGCAGCCTGAGAGAACCATGAGGAGATAAGGTCCTGCGTGTCTTTTTCTAAAGAGCAGTTGCAGGGATTCTTGCAGCCAAAATTGCTATTGGAACAGTTTTTCTCACCTGAAACCTTAGCTGAGTGTTAATTCTCTCACTGGAATTCTGCCCTCTAAGTCTTGCAGACGGGGGCTGAGATTGTCTGTGGCATCCAGCTAGTACTGTCTTTTGGCAGAGTGGGGCAGCTGACAGTCTATAGCATAACAACACTCTCAATCTTTCTAATTGGGGGCCCAGTATGGGTTACACCACAGGGGATGCATGCCAGCTG
Organism: Regulus satrapa; assembly: GCA_013396955.1. Lineage (NCBI taxonomy): Eukaryota > Metazoa > Chordata > Aves > Passeriformes > Regulidae > Regulus > Regulus satrapa. The sequence continues at coordinate 68,990 of VWZN01015323.1, read as the reverse complement.
CTGCACTGGGAAAAAAATTCACTTTATCTGCCCATTTCCCTGCACTTCTGGTTCATTAGGGAAAAATCACTCTCGAGCTATGACCTCTGAGTATGCTGAGACTCTTTCCAATACAGAAATGTACGTAATTAAAGAATTTCCCACCTTTACTAAAATATACGGGTACCCAAGAAAATACCCAAATTTGACTTCCACCCAGCCAGAAGACTTCTAGGTGTCTTCAGGAACACTTTGATAACTTCCAGTACTATGAAATCACAGGCAAATTTCAGACAGTGGTTTTAACTGAAAAATTTGTATTCCGGTGATAGATTGCAATGAAAAATCCTAAAAATGAGCAATATGACAGAGAGGAAAATGCTTCTGATCTTGACAGACCTAGGTTAGAGTCTTTAGCAGGACCTGAATGTAAGGCTCATAGATATTCTCATACCTCAATGTAACTACATTACTACATTCTATTCAAATCTTCTCTGTCATGGATAGACTATTTATTTGTAAGAGTGCCAAATGAATACACATTTACCATTGAAGTAAACTCCCAATAGAAAAAAATACATACTTTTCCACTCTATATACAACAATTGTGCTGGGTATTCATCTCATTGTGCTTTACCTATTCTTGCTGCAAATAAAAGGTTGTCAGTTCTCTGCTGCTGGGCCCCTTGTTCCTCACTTTTATTTCATCATTATAACAAGCAGAAAGTAACAAGAGGGCACATAACTTTGAAAGCCTATGGTCCATGAGCTATATTTGACTTTTGTCTATATCAAATTCCTAATTCTGTAGCTTAATGCACACGGCCCCATACAGTCACCATGTGAGTAGGAAGACCAAGGACTGGAACACCAATTATTTGCTTGAACTGTTCTAGTGAGGTTGGGGCTTTTTGTTTGTGGGTTTTTCTTTTGTTTTGTCGGGGTGTTTTTGTTTTGCTTTGTTTTGTTTTGTTTTTGTCACAGTCCATAAAAATAATCTAAAAAGAAAAGGAGCAGTGGTCTGTAAAATATTTTGCCAGTACATGCTCTTATCTGCAATACTGACATGGTACTGCCTGATCCAGTATTCAGTGGAAAACAATTTCTCAGCAAAGAGTTACAGATGGCAGTAGGATTGCTGCCAGAGCAGAATGTCAGCTTCAGCAACAGAGCCTTGAATCCAGCATGGCTGTCATGAATCCTTGCTGGAGGATACCCCATTATGCTTTACATTTTCATGCACTGCAGAACTGCCAGCTCTTTCTTACTCAGCTTCAGTCATTCATTACTTTGTATATCTCACTTTTTAAATCATGAATCTCAGTAGAGAATTTATGAGCAACTCCACACATCCATAGGAACATCCATTACATTCTCCTCTTAAGCTAATTTTATAACCCTGTGAAAAAGAAGCTGACAATGAGATCATCTGTAAGGGAGTTCTGGATAGTTTCATTATTACTGGAAACACAATCCAGGGAAGAAGAGACCATTTGGAGTATATTTTTGCCAATCTTCCATCATACAGTGACACACAGTTGCTGATATCTACACTCTTGTACAAATTCTGCAATTTCTTTCCTTCTTTCCCTCTCTTAAATCTCATCCCAGGAAAATCAGTGTCTGAACTTCCGTGGAACAGTTCTATTCAATGTTAGTTTGTGGTACCAAATAATAATTGGGGGTATTCCCCCTTTGTATAATAAGAAAAATGTGGCTTTCAGGAGCACAAGACTAGTGAGAAATAGTAAAGCTATGAATGCTTGCCTCTTGGTTTGCTGAATATAAAAACAGTCTTCACTCCCTCAGACCAGGTCAGAAATCTAGGCTTATCAAAAGTCATGCATTCTGAACAAAGTTTTTTATCAATAGCTTGACCAAATAGAGATGTTTACAGAGGGGACTTTGTGCTTTGATTAGTTGGCAAACATAGGTCAGAACAGATCAGTTCAGCCAGTGGTTCAGATAGAGCATCAGTAATCAAAATGTACATGTTGTTCAAGCAAATGGAGTGATAGGACCATGATGGTCTCAGCTTGGTGTAAATTTAACAGAACAAGGGGGCAGAGCTAGCCTAAATATCTTGAAGACAGGTAAATGCAGTGATTGTAAAATGTGCTGTCTACTACCTATCCCCTAAGGAGAAGCAGTGTACCTCTAAATCCCCAGGCAGAAACAATTCCCAGGCAGCAATAAACTTCAACTCTTATTTAGCCAAATCATTCCCAGGTGTTCAGCTTTCTCTCTTATTACTGCTGATATTGTCAACAAGACTGTCCATTACTACTAAATCTTTGTTTAGTGTCAACTGGACTTGTGAGGTCCAAGGGGAATTGGATCCTTTCTAGGGGAATCCTAGGTGTGACGGGATACACCCTTAGGGAACAATTTTGATTCAGCTTTACAGGGAGGATAATTGCATTCAGGGAACTGAGATGCTGTTAGGAAGTCTTGTGTTGAATCCTGCCCTAATACAGATGTCCAAGAATACAACAACTGTAAATAAGGAATCACATTTTCAGTGACAACCCTACGGGGGTCTTTTCCCCTCTCAGATTTGCTTTGTTGTGGTTTAGCCCCAGCCAGCAGCCAAGCCCCACAGAGATGCTCCCTTATGAGCAGGACTAGGAAGACAATCAGAAAGGCAAAAGCTACAGAACTCGTGGGCTGAGATACAATTTAATAGGGAAAGCAAGAGCTACACATACAAGCAAAACAAAACAAGGAATGAACTCAGTGTGGCTGGGCAGATGTTTCAGCCATCCCCAAGAAAGCAGGACCCCATCCTACTAATGTTACTTCAGAAGAAAGTTTTAAAGTTTTAAACCCCATTACTCCAAACATCCCCCTGCCTTCCTCCTTCTTATCCCTACATTATACACTGAACCTGAAGGCACAAGGTCTGGAATCTTTGATCATCTCTGGGGTCACCATTCCTGTTTGTGCCTTTTCCCAGCTTCCCAGGCACCCCCAGCCCTTTCTCCAGTTTGGTGGCGTGAAAAGCAGGAAAGGCCTTGGCTCTGTGCAATCCCTGCTCAGCAATTACAAAAAACATCTCTGAATCATCTGCACGAACACAAAATACAGCCCTATGCCTGCCACTGGGAAGGAAATTAACTCTACCCCAGCCAAAGCCATCAAGAACCTCAGAATAAATGCTGAAAAAGATACAAAGAGAAGATCAAAAAGAAAAAGCCATTTCCAAAAGTGCAGCAGCTCAGAGGCCACTATGGAAGATTGCACTACCATGTGATTGCACTGCCATGGCACTGCAGCTGCTGGCTGGGAGTAAAGCAGAGGTACAGAATATAAGTATGGGAATCATGGCTCTGTTCTTTCATCTCTGAGATACTCCTCACATTCCCAAATTAATATGGTGCAATCACTGGTCTATATCACACTGATTTCCCAGACATGCTTGAGAGATGGGGAATGTCAGATAAAGATAATATCACAGTACAAGTTAATTGTTCAAACAGGATCAAAGCAAGAAAATTCCCGAGAATCCTTCAGATAGAAAGCATGAACTCACAGTGTATAGCTGTAAAAATTACTCCCTTAGTAAAGCAGCCACAGAGTCCAGGAAAGGTCCCTTCATTTTCTCCAAAAAGATCCAGATAAAAGTATGAAGAAAAAAAAGAGTAATACAAAAGCAGCAAAATGCACTAAATGGAGAAGTTCCAGGACTTCTTGTAACTTTTCACCCTAACACTAATGCTCTGGGTTGCCAAGGAGTCAGAGAAAAGCAGGCTTGTAAATGTATTGATTCTCCAGAATATTATTACCAGCAGAACAAGCAGTTCTAATATTTAGTCTCGCTCTTCTCCTTTCCACCAGAAAGATAGTGCAAGAAAAGCCTTGAAAATCTGTTGCTGCTGGGTACATATCTGGAAAACAGAAATTCTGTCTTGGAGATGGGGGTGCATTCCCCTGGGAGGCATCTCCAAGTGGTGACAAACCTGATGGTGAAGAGCATATTGTGCTCCCTGACTTCTTGTGGACTTTGTTTTGGCCATAATTTTGGAAAAAACACTTTTGGTTATCTCCTGTTCTTCTGTTTTTAAAAATTGTATAAGCTCCTGCCACAGCACCATTGACTGGAACAAAAATGTAGATAGTTTTTTGCTGTTATGACACCTCTTGTTATTGTCCATAAAATAAAGGGCTCACCAAGGCAAGTTTACAAGGAATTTTAATAGACATTCATATGCATGTCTATTGTATAATAGATTTTATATATATGTATATATATATATAAAGTAGAAGATGAACGTGTATGCTTATTATAAAAGGGTAAGCTTTACAGGAAAGAAAACATCTTTTATTAGCAGACTCATGTAGTTTGTTACAGTCAGGCAAAATCACCCAGTCTTTTCATCAAGCCAGACAGAAGCACCAAGCTCCATGCCAAACAGATGCTGGAAAAGATACCTGCCTACCCCCTTCTTCCTGCTGCCACACAGGCTGCCAATGCCTTGCACTGGATTGTCAGATGTTCCAAATAAAAAGTAACATTTTATGCCACAATAAGTTTTTGGAATAAAGCAGTACAGAAATGTACTGCATTAAGCATTCTCTTTTATACTGTTATGTACTTCTAAATACAAAATACCTGAAGCACAAACTACATGTCAGACCATGGTTCAGTCGGTCCATATATATAACAAATAAAAGCAAATATTTAATTGAGAAAAAATTATGTCTTCAGAAGATTTGATATATCTCAGTAGCAACGGAAAAGGAGAAAATATTGAGTATTAAAATGTTACATAGATTATTAAAAATATTACTCCATTTTTATGGTAAAGGAAGAAAGTTTTTTGGTTTTTTTCAAACTAGAATAAAATTTTACATACGTTTCTAGACTGAAATATCCTTAAACCCCTTGACAAGGAAAACAACCTCATGAAAACATGCAGGCATATTCTAGGAAGGAAACTGTCTTCTGTCCCTTGTAGTTAGGCAGTAGGCACAAAACTATGCAAGAGAAAATCTCAATCTAACATTTCTAAAACAGGTTTTCAGTAGAGATCACATATTCAGGCATCTCAGCCCCACCAACAGCAGATGAAGTGTCTATGCCCGCTCCCCATCCTTACTGAGGAGGCAGGCAGGCAAGGCATGTTGAGGGAGACACAAAACTACAGGGACAATATTCCACCTGGAATAACCTTGCCCTGGACAAGTAGTCTCCTCAGATTTTGGGAGTGGTTCTTCACCACAAACCATCCGTAAGCAGCTGTTCTGTGCCTAGAACAGTGGTTGTGCCTCCATCTCCTGTTGTAACTTGTATGAACTCCCCTGCAGAGCTCATTAAGGCATCTGGTTGGGGTGGTAAAATGAAAGAAATTTCCATTATTTATTAGAAGACATAATTTTAAAACTGATATTAAGGACTTGGGGGGATTATAGAAAATCCTCCAGGTGCTTGGAGAAAAAGCTTAGTCCATTAAGAAGGGCTGGAAAGATTGCTATTTCAGCTAGTTTTCCCGTATAACTCATAAATATTGTCTGTCAAATCCCAAAATCTTTACCCAGACAAACTCCTGCTGAGCAAATGGAATTTTGCCTGAGGAAAGAATGAATAAGGTTTTCTCTCTGAGAAAACTCAGTTAACTCTCTGAGCCTGTCACTGAAGGACTCATAGTCATGATAATGCAACCTATTATCATTGAATCTGACAGGGTTATACATTTTTATACACTGTCCATGTGCATTTGTTTAGTCTGGAAATTCATTTGTCACCAAATATACACAATGCACAGGTCAAATTTGTGTTTGCCCCACACATACCTATAATTCATGCATTGTTATTTTCCATCATTTTTGTGCCAGGTAAAGATGCAAATGCAAGTGCTTTTTTTTTTTCCTAATTGTCAAGCTTTCTTCAATCTGTGGTTCTCCTAAAGACAGAACACTATTGACAATAACTTTATTGTCCTTAACTGCCTTTTATTAATCCTTCAGAGAAATTCTTTAAGAGTTGCTGTATCAGAAAGCTGAAAAAATTGCTATCTAAAACTATTTAAAGTACTAAAGCTGCAGACATATGTAGTCCACAGGCTAAGTAATTTTTTAAAATTTGACAACAAAAGGGAAGATTCTGATGTTTTTATTTGCCCTTTGAAAAAAAAAAAAAAAAAAATTATGTATGTCTGCTCCTGCAGTGAGGTAAACAAGAGCATTATCATGCAACTTTAAATTATTGGCTTTTATCAATACTGTTGCACAAGTATCTGCTGTCTTGGAGCACTGCAAGACCTTGAAATTGTCCTGACCTGGATTTCTCTGGTACTGGGTAACTTCCCATTATTATTCCTCATAAATGAATTACACAGATTGTGTTTACCCTCTGTTGGAGGCACAGCACTGTGTGTTATTGTTATGTCTAATGTCAGCATTTGCTCAGGGCAGAGCCAGACAAAAATAAATTGGCTGAGATTAACCTAACACACTTGAATTTCACAGGCTCACGTGAATGCCAGAAGTAGTAAATTATGAAAGAAAGTAAATCAAAGTGGTTTTTATGCAAAAAAAGTTCAGCTTAAATGCTCTGAGAGAACTCAGTTCCCATTTCACCCATGAAAGAGGTGTCTTGGTCAGATGCCAATTCAGTTAAATACATGGAAGTCCAATTCTTCTGTAAGGCATGAATGAGCAGATATTACTTGGATGATCTACTAACATTTTAATGGGCTTGATGTAAATCCTGAACAGACTGACACCTGAAGTCAAATATCTGAATCATGAGCATGAGGTCTACTCCTCTTTTCTGTGCATTTTGAAGGCACTGGGCTGTTTTCTCCACTGATCTAGTGCACTGAGGACAGCAGTAAAGCAGCTATATCCCATAAAACATACATTATTTTTTTTTTCAGTGCCACTTAAAAAGAACTGTGAATATTTAAAAATAGAAGCCCTGAAATCATACCTAGCAACACAAACAAGTGACCTGATTTCCAAATTAATTAGACACTTGAAATTTCTCATCCAGCTATTGTTATTAAGCACCCTAGAAAACAAAGCCACTAATTTGTATTAAACTACAACTACACTGTACTGTAAACAAACTACACACATAATGCACAGAGGAATGTGTGGGTGCAAATAGTCATCCTCTTATGTTCTTTCTGTCTTTACCCAGCAAAAGTGATGTGTCAAAGAAGATTTAGGAGAAAGCTTGAAGTCAATAAATGTCAGATGGAAGGATGAGTTCCACTTAACACAGATGAAGTCCGGATCCCTGGATGTCACACACTTTATTCATAGAATTACAGAATAAGCCAAGTTGGAAGGGACACATCAAGATAATTCAGTCCAACTCCTGCCTCTGTGCAGGATATCTCTAGAGTCATATGTTGTGCTTTAGAATGTTGTCCCAAAGTTTCTTGCGCTCTGTCAGGCCGGTGCTGTGACCACTCCCCTGGGGAGCCTGTTCCAGTGCCCCAACACCCTCCGGGAAAGAACCTTTTCCTGATAGCCAGCCCAAACCTCCCCTGACCCCACCCGAGGCCGTTCCCTTGGGTGCTGTCCCCGGGCACCCCAGAGAAGAGCTCAGGGTCTGCCCCTCCTCTGCCCCTCCCGCTGAGGAAGCTGCAGACTCCAGCGGGGCCTCCCCTCAGTCTCCCCTCGGCTGAGCAGAGCGAGGGCCCTCAGCCACTTCGGCTTCACCTCAAGGCCCTTCACCACCCTCGTGGCCTCCTTTAGACACCCTCTGCTACCTTAATGCCTTTTCTATATTGTGGTGCCCAAAACTGCCCCCAGGACTTGAGGTGAAGCCACCCCAGTGCGGAGCATACGGACAGTAAAGAGCTAAATGTATTCTAGTGTGAGCAAATTCAGGTGGGTCTGGAATATATTGCCCGTTCTTCTTTGCAGTGTGCATGACAGTGACTTTGCAAAATGCCCATGAAAGTTGATTCTTTTAGCAGGATCTTCTTGCATGCACAAGAGATAACTAGAATGGGGTTCATGGCTCTGTGTTTAGCCATTATTGACCCAGGTCTGTGAGCTGAGTATGCACAGACCTGTGCCAAGCAGTGAAGTCCTGGTCTGTAGAAAGGCTATAGAAAGCAATCAAACTGATCACAGATAGGTGTGTGGTTTAGGATCAGATTAAGCAATTTCTCATCTGCGCTGTTTAGGCAAACCCTGCACACAAGGCATGCATCACTTTCAAGGTTTTCCTTGAAAGCATACACCTTGTCTTCATTTGGTTGTCAGAAATCTTTGTGAAAAGTCAGCCATCTTCTTGGAACCCTTGTTTTATCTCAACATTTCTTCTCCTGTTTCACTTTGTGAGACTCTGATATTCTTGCAGACCAATCCCCTTGTCTGACCTTCCACATTTCTCACTGTTGCAATCCCATTGTATTCCTCCTTGTTACCACATTTCTCACATTTCAAGTTGTCTTGCTTGCAAATGCCAGTCTAAGAATCATCGTACACACACAGTCACAGTGTTACCCATTTCATCTGCAGCTGTCTCATTCTGGCCAACCCAAAAGTCCAGCAAATTTCTCCCAGGGAGTAACATCTTCAGTCCAAGCTGCCTCTGGGCCCTCATGTTCAAATCTGATGAATGCAAAGGATATTGTTTTCAGTAGTATGTAGTAAAACTGGACCATGATCCATGACATGTGTACCTATCAGCCTTTTTTGCCACTTATAGCTGCACACAGCCCTGCTCAGCCTGATCCCCATTTTAAAACTAAAAGATAGGCCTACAAAAATAACAGAAGGCTAAATTTTCTTATTGTGTCTTTTCCAGGAATGAACTTCACAGGGAGAAATGTCACTTTTCCAAATGACTGCTGGGTACACTACAGAATAATTATGTAGCCTGCAGAAGGATGAAGGGCTTGTAAAAGTCTACCAGTTTGTTCTTTCCAAGGCACTTTTTCATTCCACTTTTTTTTTTTAATATACATGAGAGAATTCACCCTCATTTTAATGTGGTGTGCATCTGGTTTTCTTGTTTCAACAAGAACGTGGAATACCTGTTTCCACATTGATTTTTGAGAGCTTTACACAAAATTGATGCACACCCCACCATATCTGATTATATTCTTCTCACTCCTATTTCTGAGTCCAGCGTATTTTGAGGGATGCTTTAACAACAAAACCAGGAGGTTCTTTTACATCTACAGCTGAGGGGATAAAAGGTGTTGAAGTAATTCCTTTGGAATGTCCTAAGGCCAAAACTGTTAATTCTTCATTGTCTCTAATATTCTCCTTCTCATAGCCTCTTCTCATCAATAATGCTGTGGTGAAATGGCTATGAGCCAAAACTGGGAAATAGCACATATTTCTCCAAGCCTTTTCAATTTCCTGGGTCCCATCACAGTGATGTATGTGTGTCCAGAACAGTGGTGGATGGCAAAGGGAAATGATTGGATATGATGGTCTCCTGCTAAAAATATTCCTGTTAATACAGTAGGCAGTAATACCAGCTGTATCAGGATATTACACCAAAGGACATACTGACAAATCCATGAGCTCCTTCTCCTGTGGTGTCAGTACTTTAAGAGTGTACTTTCCATAATTCTTGATTAAATGGTCAGATTTCTGCATAATAATTTACAAAATGTCCTTCCAAACAATATCCACTCTCATTTGGAATTTTACTGGAATCCTGTTAGCTTGCTGATTAGTGTGAGTTCTCACAAACACTCTTAACAATGCACCAAATTAAAACATTTGACATGGCACCTTCACTGTGAAACCCACAGATATTGCAAGGCTCCCCTCAGTTATCCCTAGAACCTGGTGTCTTTGCTACGTGGTGCTTTTCATCAGTCTTTGATGCAAAATGGAAAGCAAAGAATTACTGAACAAGGAAGCTCATTGAAAAAGGTTTTATTCTATTATCTCCCTGCTAAGAAAAGTCCACATTTTCCATGTACCTCTATTACACATTTGCTAAATACACTGCTGTAATCATTGCTTCAGTAATTTACTTCATCACTGTATTACAAGTAAAATATTTCTGTAAATGTGCTGTAAACACATTTATTTTCACTCATGCCTGTTTTCATTTCCATCTATTTTCACCTCAGAAATGTTAAATGACAAGACTGAACAGTCATATGTCAGTTTCAAATGTTAGAGAATTTTAATAGGTATAATTCAATTTGTAGGTTCTTTGAAAATGTTTTCCCAGAGAAATACTCATTTAAAAGGAGGGGCAAAATTAATTCCTGATTCAGCTACATCTGAGGGCAGCAACTCAAAAGAGTGAAACTCCATGGATGCAGAAGTGGAGGACCCTCAGTGCTGTGGACTAAACTGTGTCCTTGCCCCAGTCTCAGTGACTGGGAAAGGACAAATGCTGTCAATAGTGCCTTGCAGTGCCATCAGGCCATCTGCTTGCACAGCTCAGGTGCAGGAGGACTTGCTGCAAGACATCTCATTTGCTGGGCAGCAAGGTAACATATGGAGCCCTCACATCAGCACCTGTCCAATATAAACCTGCAGCCACACCTCCTGTGCCACCTGGCGCCTTTCCTGCCCTCCTTTTTTTCCTTTTTTTTTTTTTTTTTTCTTTTTTGGCAGGTGCAAGTGCAGGCACGGGTTTGAAATGTACTAAAGCAGGTGCTTTTCAGAGCTCAGACCTCTCTGCATCAGAAGGGGCTTGCCAGGCCAAGCATCACCTTGTACCACACAGCTGGGCATTCTCTCACTGTTCCTACCCAGGGGTAGTGTTCCTACCTACAGGTGTGGTGGGATCAGCTGCATGCTAAACTGGGATTATCCACTAGTCTCTGCTCTTGATCACTTAGGGATATCATGAGCAAAGAAAATGGATAGCAGCAATGGGTGCTGGCAGCACTTCCTCCAGTTCTCTTGTTTCAGTCACTGGCCCCTTTTTACTAGGAAGAAACACCAGAGTGTTGTGAGAATACAAGGACAGAAAAGGTGGCACAGAGACTAACCTACAGGAAAGTCTGTAAGCGAGTAGATTGCCAAATAACTGAAAGTAAATATTGGCTTAATGACTGTATAAACACGTATCTCTCCTTCTTTTCAGAGCCCTGAGGGAGAGGCAGGTGAGTATGAAAGCAGTCTCCATGGCAGTGTGGCTGTGACGTTACCCTGGTGTCATTCAAACCCCTCATTGTTAATCAATAGCAGAGATGGAAACGTGAACAGCCGAGAGACAGAGAAACAGAGCTCAAACCATAAACAGCACCTGCTTCCAAGAACCATCTAGTGGCTGCATCTTAAAAATCAGTAAGGGATTCCCTAAATCTATTGAGGCACTTAGCATAAATATGTGTAGCAGACCTGCCATTTTGGGTTAAGGAGAAAAGAGAACAAGACACCCTACGCACTGAGGAAATATATGAAATTGCAGACAGTTTAAGTCAGACTGTGCAGCTCATGGCTTGTAAACTTCTCCATTTAAAATCCATTTTCAAGATTCAACTGATAAATTTGCCCTGAGCTAAGTCTCTCCACAGAAAGTTTTGGAAAAGGACAGGCAATGGAATAATCTTCCATTATTCCTTTCTTCACAAGCATTTGAAAACAATTGTGAAGTAATTTTAAACTTCAGCAGTGCAAAGGGATATCTATTTTACACTAACTGGGTAAGGATTAACAAAGCTAGGATGTGGACAACAACATGAATACCTACAGCAAAGAGACACTATGAAATGCAAGCATTTAGATTGGAGATGGCAGTTTAACAATCAAAATAGACATCTATGTGCTGGAAAGCATAACAATGAAGACAATAAAAAAGTGAGCATGGATTAAAAATGTCACCCATGGGCAGAGTAGCTGGTTTGTGGGTGTGGGGGAGAGAATTTGGTCTTTTACTCTTAAATCAATTATACTTCAGTGTAGGTCTTCAGAAAATGTTCTATCTTGTTCAGGAATTAATTTGGTCACTTGTTATGCTGCTAAACTAGCTCAGATAAACTGTTGCCCCTGTGGGTATTTGGGTAGTAATGAACGCTTGAGTTAAAAAAATTTTGCTGCACAACTCTGAAACAACTTTTGATTTTTTTTTTCAGATTGGTGCACTAAGAATGGAGAAGGTCACCCAATGAATGTGATCAAAAATGGGTAGCGCCCCTTTTGCATGTGATAGTGAAAATGTGCTGCTTAACTCATTAAATTACTATGGGTCATTTACTGTACTCTACTGTCACTCTCATGTAGGTGACCACAGATTGGCAATACATGCTCACCAGTCAGCAGCCAATGTAACACAAACTACCAGGCCCAGAAAGCAAATGGAAATGAAATTGCTGCCGAAACATGTTTTCCTTGGAGAGCTACTGGTGCATATCTAAGCTTTTGAGAGCTATGCCTGCAAGACCCCTGATTCCTCTGGGCTGAAACTATGAATACTTGATCCTTAAATACATTCCCTTGTGGATCCACTTTCTACCCAAGGCTCTCACCTGGTCTTACCACAGACAATTGTCCTGGTTTTGGACACTGACTGACTGTTCCCTGATTTTCTGCACTTTCCGTTTCCTTTTAAGGGTTTGTCAGGGTTCTGCCATCAGAGTTGTAACTCAGTTTTCAAAAGATACCTGCTCTCTCCAGCATATTTTTCCAGTTTTCTTCTATGCTTCTTCAGCAAAGTCCCTGGCCAGCCTAGGGTTTGAATCCCCTTGTTGCTTCATTTACTAAGTCTTTCTTTCCCCCTACAATTTTTCTTTCCTGCTCTCTTTTCCTTCAAGCTATCACAGTAGCCCTAGTCCACAAACAATCCATAGTTCCTCTTTCTTACTTCTGTTGCCCCTCTATTAGAACAGATTCTTCTGTTCAGTCAAATTGACTTTCTTAGTCTTCCATCACATTTACTGGAATTTTGGTCCTCACATGGAGCTATGACTGGGCCATCCATAATGAACCCTGACAGTAGCTGTGCTCTGGGTCCTTAAATAACATGCCAAGCATTTTTCCTTCTTAGATTATTTGCTTTGCATTGATTTGAAGCCACTGGCGATCCACAAAAGAGGACCAGCAGGGTGAGGGTGACCACACCCTCAGTATGATTATTTGTACAGTAGATTAAGTGCTGTACTTCATCTGCAGCATGATTAACAGGATCAAAGAGGCAGAGAGCTCTGGAGGTTGACCTTCTATTTTGTCAAAAGCTTTTTAGAGGCCTGCTATCAAATTATTACACAAATATGAAATAGGTGGTACATATATCTACTTTTTGGTTTGTTTTGTTTTTCCCTGGTGAGCTGTGTGCAGGCTGAGAGCTCTTTCCTGCAGAGAAAAAAATTATGCATACAATGGTTTAATGGTTTGGGTTCAAGGGACCTTAAAGATCATCTTTAAGGGCAGGGACACCTTCCACTAGAACAGGCTACTCAGAGCTCTATCCAACCAGGGCTTGAGCACCTTCAGAGATGGAAAGTTCATTATCTGCCTGGGTAACCTGTTCCAGTGCCTGAACATCCTTATATTAAAGAATTTCTTCCCAATAATTAACCTAAACCTCCAGTCTTCATGTAGACCCGCTTTATGTGCTAGAAGGGACTCCGAGTTCTTCCCAGAGCCTTCTCCAGGCCGAACAGCCCCAACTCTCTCTGCCTGCCTTTAAAGGAGGCATTATTATAAGAAAAAAATTACCATCCTCCACCACAGCACAACAGTGTCAACAAGTGGAACAATAGTGAGATGGCCCCTAAACTGCTCCAAAAGGCTCTGTTGACTACCACGCTTTATGCTGCCAAAAGAAAAGCGTTTTCAGAGCTCTGCCTTCCCATCCACGTCTGACTCCTCTCAAGCACCACTTCTCTTTGTGCCTCTGTTGTCTGTGTGTGACATAAGGGAATATAACCCCAGCCATCTCTCTTTTTTTTTCCTGTTCTATGCCATCCAGGAGCCCTACTCTGAGGGAAGTTAATGCAAAAAAGTGCAGCAAGCCCGAGGGCAGCTGTAGTATAAACCATCTCTTTTCTGCATAACGTTCTTGCCTGGCTTGAGTTTCCCAGCAGCAGCTCTTGAAATGCAGCAGCAATCCAATTTTGTTATAGCAGAAGATACTAATAATGTCTCTTCTTTACAAAGGATAAGAATAACTTTTATTTCTGCCTTTTATTTCAGCTGTATTTCTAAACTCTTCAGAATGTTTGCACTAAAATATTTACATAGACAACAATTACATGACAAAAGCTCATTATGCTATGACATATTATAATTGATTGTGACTTTACATGTACAGAATCAGATTCTTTATATGTATAAAATCATAAAAGCACTCTTTCAACTGAGGTAACTGAGAAAAATTACTGCACATATTTTAGGTTTTTTTCCCCCAGCTGTTTAATTTTAAAAACTCCACATCTAACAGTCTCCATGGGGAAGCAAATTTAACAATTCCATATAAGCAATAGAAATTTTTTTTAAAATGAGAACTTGAGTGCACTGAATTTAAAATGCATTATTTGTGATACATATTTACTCAGACTGAAGGACTTTTCTGCCATGAGTTAGAGCAGAACATCCACAGGACAGGAAGGACGTGGAGCTGTTGGAGTGAATCCAGAGGAGGCCACCAAGGTGATCTGAAGGATGGAGTACCCACCTGCTACGGGGAAAGGCTGAGAGAATGGGGATTGTTCAGCCTGAAGAAGAGAAAGCTCTGAGGTGACCTAACTGTGGCCTCCCAGTCCCTGAAGGGACTCCACAAGAAAGATGGAGAGGGACTTTTTACAAGAACATAGGGTGACAGCTTCAAGGGGAATGGCTTCAAACTGAAAGAGCAGGTTCAGATCAGACATTAGGAGGAATGTCTTCTCTATGAGGATGGTGAGGCCTGGCACAGGTTGCCCAGGGAAACTGTGGCTGCCCCACCCCTGGAAGTGTTCAAGGCCAGGCAGGATGGGGCTTGGTGCAACCTGGGATAGTGGAAGGTGTCCCTGCCCATGGCAGGAGGGGTTGAAGCCAGATGATCTTTCAGGTCCCTTCAACCTAGGCCATTCTGTGATTCTGATTCATTGGGCACTTCGTGACACGATGGACTCTGCCCGGAGCTCAGCATTAGACTAGGTCAGCATCATGGTTCTTAGCCAGAATCATCAGTCCAGTACTGCACTGACACACTCAGGTACACGCCAAGCAGCTGCCTGAAGGTGGGCTCAGACAGGCCAGAACTGGCCCTGGTATGAATGGAAGAAATGCCAGGGATCTAGTCAGGAAACAGAACTTGCTCTTTTTCTCATTAACAGGCCAACAGGGAGAATGTGTCTGTCAGGCCAGACAGGAGCACATCAATAGCAGCAGTGGCAAGAAATGCCTCCCTCCATCCTTATGCCAAAAACTCTGTGTCTTTTTCTCTTGGATAGAGCCTTGCTACCATGATTCATGCTCTGCTTGGTTACTAGAACCCACCGCATCTGCAGCTGCACTGATGCAGAATAAAAAGCTACAAAACCAGACACACTCATGAGAGCCCTGACTGGGGAGTAACTTTGTCTACAAGACTGGGGTGAGACATTCTGCTACATTAAAAATGTAGTTTCAAATGAAGGCTTGTCAACAGTCAAGCCATTTTTTCTTGAGCAGATCATTATGGAACCATGAAGAAGTAAGGGGGTGGTCTTATATGTCAGGAACCAACTCATTACCAGAATGGGTGAATCTATTTTATATTACTCTCATATTTACCTCCATTGTCTAGGTATACCAGTGAGAAAAGTGCAGGAAGACAGAAGGCAGAAATCTGGTTTTGTCATGCAAGGGAGTTTGCATTGTTCACACGGCCTCTAGAGATTAAGGTGTAATTTTTCTCCATAAGCAATAATTTTAGTTATTAAATAAGATTTTGGACACAACTGTGTTCTACTCATGTAGTGGATCTGAGTCCAACTGAATTTCTCTCCAGACTGGGGAAATCTGAATTTTATCAGCTTCATGAATCGCTACCAACTTTTCTTACTTCACTTCAGTCACCCAATTTCCATTCTTTGGACATGAACCTGTTCAGAAACAAAGCAAAATAATGGGTGTAGGGTCGTTCTGATGCAGTACCTGGCTGTGAAGAAGGATTAGTCATCTAGAGCCTGACAAAAGCCTTCATAAGAGAACTGATGTCCAGTTATTCAGAGAAGAACAGAGAATACAGCATGTTCCAAGCCAAGCAACGTCTTCAAGGCAAACTGATCCCACTTCCTGTCATTTTTATATAGTAGCTACAATATCTTGCAAAAATTATCACTTGAAGCTGCACAAACCAGGCATAAATGAACAAATTACCTTGGCAAATGGAGCAGTAGCTACAGAAGATTATGATGTAAAGTGGATGTATTTGTATGTACATGAGAGGTTCAACTTAGTAGCTTTTAAATATATGTTAGCATTCTAACAGGGTTTTTCCTAATGTTCTTACGCTAATATCAGGTGACGCAGAACCATGATGTGTGAATGTTATTCATCAGTGTCAGTCAAAGCAGTCATAATCAGAGTTTAGCATTTTCTTTAAAATATATTTTGCTGTTATCCAGCCCATGCCTAATAAAATATAATGAAAGAGCAGTCCCCAAACACTGGCACTGCAGATTTAGGTGAGGTTTAACAAAGGATAGCCATTAAAATGAAGCAATTGGCTTTAATTGTCTCTAGACATTCAGCATGGAAAGCCTTATCAAAACATCTGACAGTGACTATCATATTTTATTTCCTCCATTTAAATATGATTCACACTGCAACCAAAGTTTATTTTGTCAACTCTACTACACTATTTTTAATGGGAGGGTGGGTAGAGAAGAGAGTGAGAGAAAAAAAGATATATAAATATTCAGTCAAGGAATTTGCAATTTATCTAACTAAATAGGTTCACAAACCATACTACTGGCAGATAGAGTATAAAATCTTCAGAAATTGAATTGAAATGTTTAGATGTAAGTTCCCAAATGCCTAGAAACTTCTAAAAACAGGATGTAGGCTCCCAGCTCACTGCACTGAATGTCTTACACCTGATTTGTGTGTACTTTCCTTCCCACTCAACCCCTTGGCCACAGAGTAGAAAACTGAAGAGAAAACTACAAAAGGATAAAGAATTTTATCCCAAGCCTCTAATCACCCCTTTCTAATTTTAATCCAAATAGTGTGTAACTTTCAAAGCTCAGCCTCACTATTACTTATCTGGAAAAATATCTAAATATTAAGATACCTGCATTGTGGCGTGTCTCTGGGGAGACTTAAGCAGGAAGCAGCTTCATCGATGCAGCTCAGGGACAAGATCTAACAAGATTTCTCATTCCTCTGACTCCACCCTACCCATTTTCTACCCCCATTCCTGTATCTGCAGGACTCTCACACAATGTCCCATTTTCAGACACCTAATCCTAAAACAAACTTCAGGTTAGAAGCGGCGGCAGTGCTCTCTGACTGCCAGAATCTGGGCTTATGCAAGGCCAGCTGTACTCCTTCCCTTTGTGGAGAAAGTCAACCCCCTTTAAATGGAGAAGAGCTATGACTCCTATACCTTCAGATCCTGCATTCATTCTTGTTTTTCCCTTGGCTAACCTGAATCCAGAGCTTCATTGTATTTACACCCCTTCTCTTACTGGTCAATGAGAAGGGGGTGTATCAACCAGAAAACCAGCATCAACATCAACCAGAAAAAAATAGAAAACCCTGTGAGGGGAAAAACCTGGTGAGACATCTGTGTTGCTATGGAAAATTTCTGTTTTTAAAGATGTGTATGGTAGTGGCTATGAACAAGTCAGGCACAGTGAGTGTGACTGCCTAGACTATGTACAATAAGCACCTTCACTTGCATACATTGAACAATGATCACTGTACAAATTAATTAGCTGGTTGCTGTCCTGATGCTTCCCTGATTGTCTGAGAATTCCTTCAGACTGGCTAGTTTACATTCTGAAATAAAATTGTCTTATTTGGCACTTTCTTGATTCTCCAAGGAGTGTCCAGACAGCAACATAAAGAAAGGTGTCAACCAGGGACAATTTTTGGGACAATTCCTACTCCATTGTTCACCTTGCCAAGCAAGCCTTCCCAGAGTACTCATTTGTCAACTGTCTAAAACATATTTTATGTTCAGAGGTATCTAACACTGTGAATGAAACATGACAGAGGCAACACTTGGACAAAATCTAAACTTCTCCCCTGCTGCTTGCAGGTTGGAGACCAGAGATCTCTGTGTGTCATTGACTTGGATTCATGCTACACAGGGTGAAAACAAGCCTATCCATTTAAACACAAAATTAATATTTAGATATATTTTTAGGATAGGTAAGGAGAGGTTATCAGCTCTTGGCAGATTCTACAGATGCGTGCATGGTAGGTTTTTCCAGGGAGTGATCTCTAAAAGGTACACCCCAATTATAGTTACTGTAAGAATTTTGCTTCTTTACTTTTTGTTGTGCTCTCCAAAATCCAACTTTTACACAACTTCAGAACTTTGCATTTCATGGAGAGAAGGTGTATCTCCCACAGACAGACTTTAGTGCCCTACTGAAAGCAAGCTTGTGTCTTAGGAAAACCTTTGCCTAAAATCTCTGGTGCCTGTGGCTGATTTAGCTTTTTCTCTGCAGATTGAGAAAATAGGAGTCAAAGATATACATAAAATGGACACTAAACAAAAGGTTTACAAATTACAGTGTTTAACAACTATATGTCTGGAAGGAGTACTGATATTACTTCTTTTTATTCTTTTCCCCTTCAATTTTCTCAAAAAGCTCCTCAAAACCAGCGCTAGTCAAAGCACCCATTAAATGATGGGAGTGGGGAGGTCTGTCAAGGGAATAATATCTTGTGTGAATGTTTTAATTTAGTCATCATTTCTTGAAGTTCTTTATTCCATTGAAACTATGGAGAATGAAAAGTTTTGCTCAGGTTTTATGTGTTGAAAACTGGCTTTATTCTTTTGGCTTTTTGTATTTAAATTATAAAACAGAAACCTTTCAGCAAAAAATGTCTTGCCGACAGTAAATTACTTTTGTGGAAATTCAGTTTCCAAAAGAGAATGTTGACTTTTTGATTGGCCATTCTTATCATTGCTCTTTCCCTAACAGTGTGGAACATGATGTCAGTGAATTATCACACAGAAGAAAATTATTTTCTTTTCTCACTACAGTAATCACTAGCCTGCCTTGTCTCAAACAATATAAGTGACACCATTTAATTTTAACCTGAATTGATTTAGTTTGCAGTCAGGCTGATGAATAAACTGTTGACAATAGAAACACTGAAACTGAGCTAAAACAAAGGAACTTAACATACGCTGTAAAAATTCATCTGGAAATACTGGACATTAAAACTTGAGCAGGTTGAATGAACTTAGTTTTAGTGATCCACTTATGAACTGGTTCAAAAGCTCATAATGAAAAGGAATTAATAAAATACTGCTCATTTAGCTCCCATGAGCAAAACGGGCATTTTAGCACATTTTAGCACTTCATTGCTCAGACAGGTT
>VWZN01015323.1:38249-49565 GCA_013396955.1 Regulus satrapa | reverse complement strand
TGCCCTCTCACTTCAGGTCTTTCCAGACAAATTAATATTTCATTGCTTAATAGCAGTGTCATTGTCCCACCAACAGCACACACCTAAGCACCAGTCAGACTGTAGCATAACTAATTAATTAGATATAACAGGACCCTTTGCCAGTGGGAGAAAATAATCACATTTAAACCTTTGAATCACTACAACCTGGTTTAATGGATCTGAAAATAAATGCACAGTTAAAAGAAAAGCCTGCTTATCAATTGATTCCCCACAGAAGCAGTTGTGTAAGGTCACAGTGAAACCTAGGTTCTTCTTTCCCAACACACTGAGTCCAGCTGAAAGGCACAGTTGGTGTTTAACTGCTGAGTTGTTGCAGAAATTCGATTCTGTCAGACAGCAGCATGAAGGAATCTGACTCATATTCATAATGCTCCTGAGGTGCTCTGGGGTGATGGCAGTAATGTGACTCTGTTTGCTTCTAACACTTGAGAGAGGTAGAAGAAAAACACCACAATATGGTATGTAGGGTATTATGGTATTATTCTTAAGCATTCTACAGCCATGGATAAATGGGAAACAAAAAACAAAAAACAAAAACAAAAACAAACAAAACAAAAAAAAAAAACCAAACCCCCCAAAAAAAAACAAAAACCAAAAAAAAAAAAAATCAACAGAATAAACCTGGTCATGCATTATTTAGGTAAGAGGCAGTAAAGGCTTAACACTCACCAGTGATTGCCTGTGACAGGAGGCTGTGTCTGGCTCGGAGCCAGACATGCACATATCTGCCTTTCCTGCCAGCAAAATATGCCTGGTTTGAAGTTAGCTGCTTATCCCTTCAGCAGGGTATTTACAGTCCTACTGTAGTCTTGGAAGAGTAGCTATGGAAGATTTTTAACAAACCTTCCTCATTTTTGCAATGAGGAGGTTAATGAATACATTTTATGATAAGCTGAATTTTCTACTCTGCACAAAACTTCTATGATTTTCTGAGCATCCTAACATCTTTTTTTAATACTGGAGAAAGCAAAATTCACACAGGAAGACAGGAGAAGTTAGCCAAGAGAGGAGCCACAAAGCTTCAATTATCCATTTGAAGTGTTTCAAATATCAGGGGCAACTACAGCAGAGAGACTACAGACCCATTGTAGACCAAAAATACTGGCCGGAAAGTAGTCACTGAGTGACCCTGTGCTTTAACACAGAGAGATGGTAAATGTCTCTGCAGTCAGAATTCCACATTCTGCTTACCCTCAGCCCCAGCCCTCAGGTGTGGTGGGAGTGAGGTTGATTTCCCTGTTACAAGGACACATATCTTCACCTCAGCCCCAGACTGGATGGGATGATGATGATCATTCCCCTTCATTATTGAACCATCTTGGTCTTTGTGTGTTGGCCAAAAAAGCCCCACCTGGAGATAGTTCTAATGGGAGTAAATATATCTAAGCATGAAAAAAGGTAAAGAAACTGTCACATGATAATCAGTAAAATTTGTTGTTATTCTAAACTGTGTTTTTAAAGGCTCAGAGCAGCAGAAAAAAATATGAAAAAAGGAATGTTTGACTTCTCCTTCTCCTGTATCAATATTTCCCTTAATTATAACCTTCTGCTATTAGCATCCTTTAATAAGGCTTAAATTCAAAAGAAAAATATAATGAAGGAGATGAATTCAAAAGATACAGCTATGAAAGTTCATAGTGGAGGAAGCTTTAGAAAAGTAAATGGGTGTGACTCTGATGGCAGAAGTAGACTATGCCTGATGCAAGAAAACATAGTTACAAAACTAAACTCCTAGCGTTTATACTTAGAAAAAAAAGAAAAAAACATGTAAGAGGTTACAGAAAAACCTTTGTCAAGCAGTGGTGCTTGATGAGAAATAGTTTGATGTTTAAAACACATCCCTGAGATAAGCAAAACACAGGAGTTAATGGATAGAAAGTGGCTTCCTGACTGACTGCTCCCATATCAGGAGACAGCCAAGGCTTGCTTTTTTTTTCTGGACACACTGCAGCAGTTTGATTTGCTGACTTGGGTGGAGCAATTTGCCAAGAAGACTCTGTCCAACAAACCATCATCTGTATGGTGTAATGTAGCCAAACAAACCTTCAAATTTTGCCAGAAGCAAGACTGATTCAGTAGCAGGGGACTTAGAACAAGCTCTCTGGGGTGGTGCTCTGATTCATTTGCAAAACCAGCTGGGACAGGGGGACTCTTTTCTTCACTAATGTCTGCCTGAAAGAAGGCAAAGAACAAGTCTCATTAGTCCTGGCCACCATCCTAGAAGGCAAAGTGCTGCAGGACCATAAAAATCATGCAAAGCCAGGGAAGTGGGATGAGGAGGCACTTCAAGAAGATATCTAATTCACATGCTACCACTAGCACTGCACTCCTTGCTGTCACCATAAATGTGGCTGTGAGGAATTATTCACAGAAGAGAAAAATGCAAACCAAAGTGCATACATAACCACCCACAGCAACGCTGAAGGAATGGGAAGCTGAAACTCATTTACTACATATTCATTTTTGCCTTAGACTCTGTAGCTTTTGTAAGTCCAGTCTAAAAATAAAGTCAGAATGTTGGCTGATATTACAAAGAACTTGATGAAAGTACTACAGAGCTCTTGAAGAAAGAGTGATAAAATTATCCTTTTTTCCCCCACTGAGATTTTCACTCTATTTTTAACTCTGTTTGTTTTCCCCCTCTGAAATGTTATAATTACTGGAGAAGCAGAGCAAACTTTTGAAGGAGAAACTGAAAATTTCCTGGTGTTACCAAAAATTTCAAATTGTACTTCTGGCTTCTGGACAGTTTCCTTTATCTCTGGGTATAGAAACAACACAGCTTTAGGGCAAAGATCCCTCAGAAAATTAATACCTATTTTTGGTATTCCTTCTTTTTTTCCCCCGTCTTTTCAAAAGTACATGTTCCAAATACAATGCTGCAAACTCTGAACAGTAGTTTTCTTCAATATTGCAGTACTTTCATAAACAACTTCAGTCTGAAAAAAAAGACAGAATTGTTAGGAAGCAAAGACAGACTGTATCAGAAGCCAGAAACAAACTTGAGGACTCTTCAGTGACTAAATTTCTATCATTATTCTGGTGCTACAACTGCATTTTTGTATTTGAAGAAGTTTCTTAGTGGCTGCATATGTGCCAGAGTAGCTGGAGGGTTTTTCTAACATATTTGTTTTATGTATGAAGTAGACACCTGCTGTTTACTTTAGGTTTCCCTGGAAGCCTTTGTAAGATTGAATAACACAGTGGTTCATATCATATATCTTCAAGATCTTTTCCCTTGGCTGTGTAGAATTGGGCTACTTGAAATAAAAACTTTTTCCTTTGTGAAGAATTTGCTGCTAAAGCTCTCTCAGTTTTTCTCTAACAGTAGATTTTCCCAGAGCTGATTTTCAGGTCATGCTCTGATGTAAAAGGGGACAGACAGCACAAACCGTGCACAACATTGCAACATAATGAAATGTTGCGTCAGCACATTTTCCAAAAGGTGCTCACAGTACAGCTCCCGTGAGTCACAAAACTTTGAGGATTCCTCTTTCATGTGCCATCCAGCCACACAGAGCAATCACAGTGCTGGCACTCTCAGTCTGTCCTTGCAGTAGGTGTAGGTTGATACCCCTGTCATTCATCTCAGGGCGATTTCCCATGGCTCGTATGTGTTCCAGCAGTCTGAACAGCTGGATGGTTTTTAGAAACAAGTGGGAAACTATTAGCCTTTTCATTAATGATCTCAATATTCCTTCAGTGAAGAAAACTTTGTGGGAGGGTATGTTTTGGTTTTTGTTTTTGGTTTTTTTTTCAACTTAAGACCTAAGAAACATGATGGCTTAATGTTTTATAGCTGCTGCCCAACCCATTTTGCTCTGGAATCCAAACTGTGTTGCATTAGTCATTGGTTGCATCAGCCAGCTTACTCTTATAAAGGGCCCCCTATCAGCTCTCTCTGGAGGCATGACTGCAGAGCAGAGGGGATCTGGGCTCCCACACATGGCCTGGCCATCCACTGTCCCCTCACACACAATGGCTGGACACAGGAAAGGCAGACACCTTCTGTGGCCCCCAGGCACACAGCACCAACACATCCTCATTTCAGAAGGACAGGCATTATTGTAGCCAATATAACTAGTTCCATGAAGGCAGAGTGAGAAGGAGGTCATCCTCTCTCAGATCTGAATCTATAAAGAATAGCTGGAAAATTTACATAATAAAAAATCGTCCTGGTCCCGAAGTGCTAAGATGAGCAAAGAAAGAAACTCCTTCAGATACATTTTGTTAGTGCTTTCCAAAGCTGGGCAGCCCAAATGAATGCATACCCTTTTCTTTGGAATGTCAACTGCTAGTGCACTGTTTTACTCAACAGTGGTGAGCATTAATAACCAGTAACTAGAGGTCGAAATGGAAAGTAGCTTAAGAGAATGGCCCTTTCAGGAAGCTGTGGACCACTGAGTGCATTGAAAGTGATACCTGTATTCTCCTTATCACAAGAAATGCAGGAACCACAAGGGAAACAAGTCCAAAGCTCTTGATTACAGAGCCAGACTCACATACATGCAGATACCAAGGTATCAAGGTGGGGCACACATTTTCCACTTACCTCTTTAGAGAGGTAGAGCTCTTATTTACTTAACCTAGGACATTTCCCACTTTAACACCTGCCCTCTTCTACATTTTAGAAAACCTCATTTACCCTCTAATAACATCTAGTATTTTATTAATTTAAAAAAGAAAAAAAAAAAGACCGGCTAGCAGAAATGTAACAGGATAGTTAGGAGTGGCAGGCTGGCTGCTAGACTAGCACTTGCAAGCTAAAGGAGAGTGCTCTTCTTCTATAAAACCAATGTCTTTACCTGCTAAGTCCCAATGTGACCAAAAGCAGAGTGGAACAAATGTGTAAAAAAAAAAAAAAAAAAAAAAAAGAGATGTGTATGTATTTCCATTCCCATTATGAAGATGTATTATCCTACAAAGGCTATTCCAGAAAGTTTGCTACTTTCTAACCCTTTTTTTCATTCTAAATGCCTGTGCTGACATACAGGCTGACTGAAGTACTGCAGTTATTTTTAAATAATCAGGGGAACTTTGGAAAGCAATGTTCTTGTACCAGCTGCCTCTACACAAATAATCCTTGCAAATGGAAAAAGAGCAAATGTGTATCAAACTTTGCCATGGGCCAAAGGACAAGTTGAAGAACCATCTACAGTTGTGCAGTTGTACACAACAGCAGGAGGGTTTGGCAGTCCTGTGTTCTTTCAGAAGACTTTTTGTCCTAGCTCTACATCACACGAATTATTACAATTATCATGAGACACTTGACAGGTTATCAGGGTACTTCATGACATTAAGCCCTTCTTCAGTAAAATCTGTCACCAAGGAAGCAGAACTGCACTGTCAAAGTGACATACTCTACATTCAGATGTTAGCCATCCTAAATGTGATCCTGTCAGGAATGGATGAACAGAGATGGTTAAACTTTTGAATGAGTCTGCTTAACTGATTAATCTACAATCTAAACAGCTGTTTTCAAAATGATACTCTACATCTTTGAGGGAAAAGAGAAAGTATGGCTTGCATTATGAGGTATACTTCTCTTATCCTCTCCTCATGAATTGGTTTTTTTCTGAATTTACATCAAAGCCACACTGGCATGGTGTTCAGTAAAACTTAGAAGCCAGCAAGCACAGATATGTCATCAGAATATAGGAAAATTATTCATGGGGAGATTTTAATAAGGTTGTCTTGAAGTTATAAGAAGAAAAAATATCTTCTTCTGATTTGTGGTTATGAGTGCTTAGTCATGTAGGTATGTATAACTTTAGCACCATGTGGCTACGAGTGTGAAAAAATGGCATTTGCATTGATATCACCAGCTAAGAAAATCAAGTCCACAATTAAGACAGAAATAGATTTTAATTACAAATGAAGGTTATGTAAGTGTAAGTGCAGATGGAATAATTAGAGCCTTTATAGTGAAATCCTGAATGCTTGTTCATGAAGCCATAAAAGTTACAGAAACATCTGGTTCAATAAGAGAATAGAATACTCTTTTCATTTTTTAAGTACCTGCTAATGTGAAAAGAAAATGTCTCTGAACTGGAACACATGCAAAGTGCACACACTGCACTTTGGAAGACACAGTAGCGTGCTGTTTATTCGTGCATGTTGAATGTTTTAAAGTAAGGCATGACAAGCAGTGCATAAAAAAGCAAATCAACAAATTTAATATTTTCACTGTGATTCACATTGTCCGGGTTGCACAGTGGAAAACAAAGTGGCATCTTGCTGAATACCAGTGGACTGCACAGAGACCACCCCTTAAACATTTTGCTGAAGGATGGCCTTTGGATGCTAGGGGGTTCTGCAGTCTTTGATAACTTTGTACTGAGATAAACTATAGTTCCTTTTTAGCCTCTGCTTATGACTACAGCAATTTGCCTTTTTTTTTTTTTTTTTTTTTTTACAAAAAAAAAGAACACAANCATAAGAAAGGACACATCACTTCAGATCACAGTTACTGTGATGCTTTGATTGCAAGGTAAAATCCTAATGTTTCACAGTCCATGACAAATGAATTTATGTGGGTTTTGCTGTTAGAGGAAGAAATGCCCTGGAACAGAAAAATAGTAGCACTTATGGTGTGATTACTTTGGCATCAATTGGGAATACCCCCAGGATAACTGGGCCCCAGAAGTACTCATTAAATATCTCACAGAAGGAATAAGGAAATACAAACTGAAATAAAATTGCCCTATATAGATCTTTCAGCGCTAAAAGTAATTTGACATGTGATTGCATTTCCTGTGTGTATAAAATTTACACAGGAAGTCTAGGAAGTTAAGATGTCTTTGGAGCCTACTTAGGTCAAAAGAACTCAAAAGAAAAGTGTTTTCCATTACTCCCTCTAGTTGGCAATTTCTAAGTGGTTCCCTAAACACAGATATCAATGCTTCATCTTCAAACAATAAAAAATTAAATCCTTTATCTCTGTTTTGACTTTTAATCTGAAGACTTGGATTTCCTGAGAAGACAAAATCCTATTCTGCAGAATTAATTTTTTTCCAGCCCGTAAAGGTATTAGCAGACAATTCCTTGCCTCACATATACACTTCATTCATGCACCTTCTACCTCTACTTCCTTAAAAAATGCCTTATGAAAAAACTGTTCAACAGTTCAACATGACCACAGCAACTTGCTCCATAAAAAAAAAAAAAAATATGATACAAGACTAATGTTTAAAATCACAAGAGATAGCAAGAAGAAACATTTTCTTTCTGGAATACTACCATTCAAAACAAAGAACTTTTTAATAACTATTTTTTCTTTTGTTTTCTTTTTCATTCTCGGGGTTTTTTCTACTTTCAAAGTAATTTGTGAGATATTACTTAATAACAAAATATACTTCTTGCTGGTTTTTTTCTGTAACTCAGAGACCCCAAGGTTTTCTGCAGATGGAAGTGATGCCACCTAAAGACAGATAAAGATA
This sequence comes from Regulus satrapa, assembly GCA_013396955.1. NCBI lineage: Eukaryota > Metazoa > Chordata > Aves > Passeriformes > Regulidae > Regulus > Regulus satrapa. Next base: position 42,084 of record VWZN01015323.1, on the reverse strand, counting down.
TTTAGTACTTCGTTCTACCTCAGCTTAGTTAAGAGAGATAAAACAGACCCTTCAAAATCTCCTGTGCTGTTGTGCACAAAACCTGACTTACATTAAAACAAAGCCATCATGAAAACCTCTCTACAGGGATGATAAAACCGAATTTTTGCAGGGCAGAAAATATTTATTTATGGGCATTTTTTTCACTCCAGGGCAGAGCAGGGCTGTGCCCAGGACACCAGCTGGGGTGGGAGAGTCAAGCACTGTCTGATTGCTTTGTCCCACAGAGGAGGGGCTGGGGGTTACCACAGGGCCCTCAGCATCACTGCTGCAATTCAGACAGTGTAGCAAGTGTAGCTGAGAGTGTTCAGCTTCCCCACACAAATTTTCCTGCATGTGCCTGCAGCAGGCTCTGAAACGACAATTCCCATGTAAGCACAGCACATCCATAGGCACAGCATTCTGTGGATTGATCTGCTAGATATAAATCCAGAATGAGCTCTAAGTCACAGGCAAAATGCATTTCAGACAAAATTATCCCAGTGCCACTGTAAAAAGATGATGAGGAAGTTGTGAATGGGAGAGGTTTAGAATATAATCTTCAGACAGGAGAATTTTGTTTATTTTGTTGTTCTGGGACATAGGGTATCATTTTCTTCTGAGCAGCAGGTTATCTGCATTTGGGGATCCACTTGGAAACATCAAAATGGGAAAAAGCATCCACTTTTCCTTCACACTGGAACCTCGTTGTCAAAATTTTTTTCATGAGTTGCATATTTGAATATCATAGCAAGAAAGAGTGAACTGAGGTATGATCAAATTAGTCTGATGCTCAGTAAGTTTGCTTCAGTGAAAAAAAGTAGTGCCAGTCCCAGCTGAATATGGGAGTCCTTGTTCCCCTTATGGGCAGCAATTGTCAAATTTTATGCAGACTTATGTTGACTTCATGCACATGCACAGAAAAACAAACAAGAGTAATAACAACAAAAACGAAAACAACAGAAAGAAGTCTCAGAAGTTTTTGCAGAAGAGACTAGGAAATTCTAAAAAATTTTAATCTAATCAAGTCTAAAGAAAGTTGTTGCATTATGTGGCATACCTGATCTGAATGGATTTCATTCATTTTAATGACTGAAAATGTATTTATTATTTTTCACTGTATCTCTAAAGTACTAAAATCACAAACGACCATAAGATCTTCTGTTTCAGTCTCTCTCCTGTTTTTCTTGGGCTGATTAAGAACTAGCTTCATTATAAACTCCATGCTTAGCATATTGTTTGTGCTTTTCTGGTTACGAACTTGAAAAAGTTATTTTGAGGAAAAGGTAAAGAAATCTTTTGACATTGATTTGTATGAGAAAACCTGAGCAATTTTTGCTTCAGAAATAGATAATCTAGTACCAGTTCAGCTGCTATGGACATTCTGCCTTAGTCTCTTTCAAGTCTACCCCTGTTTTACTAATTAAATATATTGCATTTTTTAAACATCTCTATCAAGGCCTATTTCTGATTACTAATCCCATGAAACAGGTGGAAACACTACTATACACAATTGTTACTTTCAAAAGGAAGTGAGTAGAAAATAACCAACAGAAAACAAAATAACTACTCAGTGTAAAATAAACATAGTGATTTTTGCTGTAAATAAAACTAGGTGATTTAATCCATTTCATTACCTGAGAGATCTTTTCCAAAGTATTGTTGGGATTTTTTGGGGTTTTTTGTTTGTTTTGGGTGTTTGTTTGTTTGTTTGTTTGTTTGTTTGTTTGTTTGTTTGTTTGTTTGTTGGTGTCTTATTTTGCATTTGTTGCATTATGTTTGTTGGAATATGCCTGCAATTCCCCGTGGTCTGTGCTCACAGCCATGGTCAATGAGTGCCCTAGAGATGACAAATGCATCTTGTGATAACAGCTCTGCCACTGAGGGAATAGAAGCTAGGTCTTGTTTTCATCCTGTACTCTTCTTGTTAAGTAACCAGAGGGTACATATGACTGATAACGCGAGAAATTACTGGTGCCACAAATTCAAATGCTCCTCTGACACCAGCGCCTTTGTCTGGACTTTGAGTTGAAAGGACAGAGTGTTTTACCCTTTCTAGAACCACATATTCTTCCATAACTCCCTCAGTAATACAGACTATCTCCTGATACATATGTAGTGACCATGATCTCTGTGGCAGAGAAGACTGAATGGCCGAGGACTCAGCTTTCACTGCTCAAAGGAAATAGCTCAGTTTTGCATGGCTCTTTGTGGTTCCCCCCACCTTTAGTACAAGGACCTGTGCTATTCTTAGCACTTCTGCTGTGTCCCACTCTTTGCTGGAAGCGGAAAAGGACTGATGAAAAGATTTGCTGTTTTGACGGAGACACAACAGACAAAGAAATAACATAGTTTCTTCTTCGTGAGTTTTGTTTTTGTTGTTGTTTGTTTGTTTTTCCTCTCTCTCTCCTAATGGAAATGGCAAAATTATCTGGAAGAGCTGTTTCTCTGTCTTGGTCTTGTTTGTACTCTGGATGCCAGGGACCCAAAATATAAGCAGTTCTGCAGCAGCAGCAGACTGCTCTTCTTACCTTCTTCTTAGCTTGCTTACAAAACTCAAAATTGTATCAATAAAAACTCACTTGTATCCAGTGTTGTTTTAGTAGAAAAGATAGATCCTCTTCATGACAATGGAATTCTAGTTTCCACATGAACACTAGATGACAACTGCTTTTCCTAATGATCTGCAAAGGACAGTATTTGGGAGTAAAAATAATTCCCCTGTTGCTATCAGGATTTTTGTTCTGTCTAGGCCTGCTTATTGAAGACTATTATTTTACCTCTGGATTGCAGTTATCTGATTGTATCAGAAGTACACAGTGCTATTTTGCAGCTGAAAATAGTTCATCACAGATTCTCAAATTGATTTAGGTTTATGGAAAAAAAATCGTATTTGGAGAAGTTCAAAAGGAAGGTGAACAATGTTACTGAAGACAAAACCCCTACTCACTTCAAACAGTCCATGCCAGTGCTATGCTAAAATAAGCCCAGATTTGTTTGCAGATAAGTCTCTTGTGTGTTGATCAAAGATTTATAGAAAAACTAAGTGGTATTATTTTAATTTGTTCTGGTTATTTATACTGTCTCCAATCTTGATAACACTGATCATGAACACACTACATATGTCAAAGTTTAATACTATTTTGGAAGCATTGTGCCATCTTTCTCTGAAAAGATTATTGCATTTTTGGTCAAAACACAGAGCTGACAATATGGGTTTAATTTTCTAAAAATAACTCTCTTTACTGATACTAGGAACTTTTTCTGGGGCTGTTGAAAGAAAATTTTCTGTTCACCCACTCTGTTGATAGTGAATACTTATAGAAAGAAGTGTCAATTGCAACTGAGATTTGAAGTCTTCTGAAGTCCCCAAAACTGATTGAATCATCCACAATTCACATTTCAGGGATGGGACAGAGATCTGTGAGCATGGAAGCTTTGAACTTCTACTTTCAAAACAACATTGTGATATTCTTTCTTTCAGAACCACAACAGGTTATTGCAATCATAGATAGGTGGAACAGAAAGAAAGTCAAATAACAATGTGTTAGAGAGGATTAATTGCTCCAGCAAACCAAGTTCAAAAGGGAGGTTTTTTTGATCAGTAAAAAAGCAAATCTATGCAGTGAAAACTCAGAAATTAAATATGAATTTTAAACGAAAAAGTTGATGGTCATTAGTAGAGTTTTCATACTACACCTCCTCCCTCAAAGAAATTGGTTGGCAAAATCAAAAGAATATTGGGTACATTTGTAAGACAGCTGATCCTTGGAGAAATGAGGTTTGATAAACAGAAAATAAAATGAAAGATTTAATG
>VWZN01015323.1:13436-28706 GCA_013396955.1 Regulus satrapa | reverse complement strand
TATTTTTAGAAAATGCAAGAACTAAATTTCCAAATTTCTAGGGAAATTTATATTTTCTATATTTTTAGAAAATGCAAGAACTAAATTTCCAAATTTCTAGGGAAATTTATATTTTCTATATTTTTAGAAAATGCAAGAACTAAATTTTCTAGATTTCCAAAACAGAGAAAATTAAGATCATGGGTCTGATTAAATCTTCTGTTTAATTTCTAATTGGCAAATGAGAAACTTCATCTTCTGATAAGTTTAATCATGTACCANGGCAAATGAGAAACTTCATCTTCTGATAAGTTAAATGATGTACCATTTTTAATCACTCTTAAATGCCACTACCAGGCACTAAATTCACCTTACCTGGGGGGAGTACAAGATATTTTTGGAAATTCAGAGTATTTCTATGTGCTCCTACACACAAAATATATTAGATTTAGCAGTGGGATAAAAGGATTGTTTTCAATGCTAAGAATAAATTAAGAAAGCTCATTTATACAAGCCATATATTTTGTGTTGTTTAAATAGAAGTAATCTTCTCTGATAATATAATGATCAATAGTCTTTGAACCTTTGAAAGTTCTTCTGTCTGCAAGAAACATCAAGAGTAAATCTACTTATTTTAATCTGTATATCTTCCAGCATTCACTTCCTGTGATCCTGTTATTAATGCCCACATTTTGTGAAACTGACGTTATCATTAAAAAATTATAAGCTTTTGTTGAAAGCATAGGTCACATTCCTTTCTTACAATGAATATTGATAGAAAAGAAAACCAAAAAAAAACCAAAAACAAAAAAAAAAAAAACCTTTTGATTATCACACATATTCTTAGCCCCATAAGTATTTATTTATTTAGTCAGGCACATAAAGATTATTGACCCTTTTATGACTACTAACTTTTGTCTAACTAAGCCAACTATCCAACATAGGTGAAATTTTTTCTTAGAAGGACAAGATATGTTTGTATGTTGTTAATATTATGTAGGCAGAGCAGGAGACACACAGAGAGATTTCCATTGTGAAATGTTTGTCCTCAAATACCAACATCTGTTACCATGATGTTTTAGATCCTACTAATTTAAAACAGAAAATGACTTACAACAATGTGTAAAAAATCACTTCAGATGTTCCCTCTTTGACTGTTTCAGTCCATCTGTAATCACTGGTTTCCAGCATCCAAGCAAATATCTTGCCAAAGCGCAGAACCACTGGAAAAGAATTCTAATATCCTACTAATTCAAGTATGTACTTTCCTTGGAAACTGTATTTTGAAACCATATTATTTATGGTTTGTGACTGTCAGTCATGCTCTTGTCAGAAATTTTTAGTTTCCACAAATAAAGAACTGAGGATTTGAGGAAGAATTCAGAGTGTAAACCCAGTCAAAATATTAATTTCAATTTCAGAATCATAAAACTAATTTAATTGGGAGATTAATTATTTCAGTGTTTTTCCCATCAATCCTTTGTGACCTCCATGTACCCTACTACATTATCAAAGAATGACAATTTCATCTTTTTTGAGTTGCATCTCATGACTTTACAAATTTTTTTTTAATTACAAAATATAACCCATTTACATGGAAGTTTTCATTTTGATATTAATATTCTACAGTAATTCCTTTTTCATTAAACATTACTGAAAACTTGTAGAATCTAAGAAAAGGCTGCAATGTTGACAAACAGAATTAAAAGCGACAGGTACTAGAGAACACTTAAAATCTGACAGGAATACCATTAGGAACTACCATATGCAAAAGAGCAAAGTGAGTCATGTACATCAAAATTTCTTCTCAGCATCACTATTTACATCTCACTGCTGGAGGTTTCCGTGGGATGGTTACACTGTTAGCAAAATCCAAGCCATTAAACAGGATGAAACTATGTCACCCTTTGCTTTCCTCTATTTTTTTTCTTTCTACTATAATCTAGCAGAAAATTCTCCTTGGTATGACCACTCAGTCCCTTCCTGCCTTATCTGCTTTTCTCTCTTCTTCCATCCTTCTGCCATACTAAAATAACCCTTAGAATAGCATAAGTCTGTTTCAGTCTCCCACAGTAAATAGCAAATAAAGGAGATAATAACCCCAGGACATGACAGTCTTTCCTTTCTGTTGCTTTTCTTTTGAAGAGTACAGAGCTATGTAAAAAAAATACAGATTCCCAAATTCTTCACATTCTAGTGGTTCAACACAAGAAATTCCTTCCAGCCATATATTTTCCATAGGGAAACCACACAACATAATATGTAATAAGGAGCCTTGCAGACAGACTGCCTTGGCTCCCTGTAGATTTTGCAAAGAAAATGCTGAACAAAGCAGATTACCTGCCCCATTCCTGTCCAGATACAGAGATCTTACTGAGCTCTACTCAGTCTGGAGAATGGAGCTGGAAATAGCAAAAAGATGCACAGTCATTTTCTACAGCAGTGTAGTATTAGCTTAAAATAATAATTCAGTCACTTCAAATAGGTGACATCACCACTGGAGCAACGGAACTGTATTTGCCTTATAGAAATATTCAATATGTGTCATCAGAGTCACAGGCTGAATTAAGATCAGCCTGCATGAGCAAGGGACAGCACAAGCTAAGTTGAACACTACTGAGCTCTGATTTTGTCATCCATTCAATTGCAAGAGCTGTAGAAAAACCACAGCTACCATGGGCAATTGTGCTGTTGGGGATGCCTAACTCCTAACTTGCATCCTGGGAACAACTAGACTAGAGGAGCCATGTACAGAGAATATTCATCACAAAAATAGAAAGAATTACAGGAAATATGAAGACAGACTCTTCTCTGATGCACAGTAAGGAGAAAAGAGCCAACTGTCACAGCTTGCACCAAAAGCAATTCTGACTATATTTCCAGAGGAAATGTTCTTTGTGGGAGAGGTTAAGCCCCAGCACAGATGCCCCAAGAAAATACTCCATCCTTGGAGGAGATGTCTTGTCCTCAGCCAGACCATGTTGCTTCATGAGCCAGAGACTTGTCTCTGGGACTGCTTTGAGAACTTGAGGAGAATTCTTCATAACATAGTGATGTTTATGGAAGTTAGCCAATCCAATGTTTAGTGTCTTATCAAGGTACCTTGGATGTTTTGGACAGATGGTTTGCTGTTGGCTTTGCACTGCACTGCTTGCTTGCTTGCCTGCGTGTACGCTTGCTGCTTTTGCTGCTCTTCATATAGATCTTAATAAATCATCATATTTAGCCTTCTGAAGTCATGGAGTCTATGTAGCTCTATTGCCCCAGTCAGGGCCAGATTTCTCCCACAAGACCAGGCCCTGAGTGTCTTGATCCAGCTTGGGTATGAGATTGGACTAAATGACCTCCAGAGAACCTGCCAAAACTTGTTGGCTTCTTTTTTTCAAATGAAGTTAACATTTTCTACACAAATAGTCTCCAATCATGTTTAAACTCACTTTTCTACATAATTTGTCATTCTAATACCTGTCTTTACCAAAATGTAGCAACCAGGAATCACAGCAAGTGAAACTGTTGATAAACTTCCTCAGGTTCACGCTACCCTCCAGTCCAAGCCTCTCTCCCGACTAAAGCCTGTTCACGTATTTTTAGGCAGATCAGGCAAAACAAGATTTTTTGCCTTGCAGACCAACTCAATAATTACAGAGCTTGTAATTCAGACTGGGAGAACCAGGAGCAGACAGCTGATTCGGCTGCCTCCATCCAAAACATTCTCCACACAGCTGTTCAGCAAGTTGACTGGCACGTGCTACCAGCACATGTATCCAGGGTGTCATTCACGGAATGAAAAGTGGGAGGTCAAAGTGCCATTTTGACCAGGGCCTACTCTACCAGCACAGCCATGCTGGGCCTCTGCTGTGAGTCCTCAAGTGAATAAACAAAAACACCTTCCTGAGGAGAGATGAAACACTGCTAGCAACCAGAATCAAGGTAGTGAAAGGTCTGTGCTCCTGTCTTGCCTAGACAAAGCTAGTCCTCAGTACCTTTATACTGCTGAACAAATTAGTGCAGAGCTCTTCATCTGCCCTTGTCCTCCTCCTCACCTTTAAAAGGCCACACTGTGCACTTGGAACAATTTCTAGACTCACAATCTGCTTCCAGAACTTGCCAAGGAAAGCCAATGTTTACCAAAGTTTTGTTGAGGAATCTCCTAAAAGGCTGCATGGGCAACTTCAGCTCTAGACAACAATAACAACAACAACAACAACCACAACAACAACAACAACAACCAAAAGGGTTGGTTCACAACCTGAAAATCATCCTTGTATGATGTGCTTGGCAAAATCTTCTCACTCCTACCATTCTTCAGAGGTTTACCAAAGGGTTTTGTTCCATCTCCTGCCCTGGATTTCTATGCCATGATTTGCTGACCTCAGAGCACAGGCAAAGTTCAAATAAGTGCCATGGCCAGTAAGTGATGAGACAGACTATTAGAAACAGCCAAGAATTCATTCTAGTAGGCAATTGTATAGCAATCAGTGCAATATCGAACAAATTATGAGTCATATTATATTAATAAAATATTTTAGGCAGTTTTTCTTCACAATATATTATCTATGGCAGGAGTCTTCCGGAAAAGTTGTAATCGACTAGATGAAGAAGCTATGGAAAGAAATCAGTTTGAACAAAACATTTCAGCAGGCAATTTGAGCCAAAAGGTCATACTCAAAGATGAGTATTTGCTATGACACTAGGAGGAAGAATGTCTCAGATGTTGACAAATATATTTAGTGCAGGTATCTCACTGTGCAGATTGAGGTGTGGGCGGCAGAGCCANTGAGGACCCAGAGGTCTGAGACTCTGCTGTGGGAAACCTGAAGTCGAGGCAGTAAGGAAAGGTTTGACTGTGTGGGGTGTGCAGGGCATCCATCACCTCCCCAGGGCCGCCACCATGGACGGGTTTCAGTCCCGACCAGGGGGTGCCAGTGGAGCTGACAGAGGGACCCCTGGACACTCAGACACCAAGGTTTCCTTAACACACTCCTTGTCTGACACAAGAAAATTATCTCCAAGTGCAGATATTACAAATAAAAATCCAATACTCATTTAGGTATACACTACAAGGAATTAGTTTGAGAAGACTGTGAGGCTAAGAAAAAGATGAAGTCCTACCCAATGCAGCTGTACTGATAAAAGACCTTACTGGAAAAACAACATTTTTTTCTGAATAATAGCTTGTTTCCCCTGGGGCCAGGTGAGTGGGAGGCCACAGTGGCTTTGCTGTAATGTGTAAACTGCAGATCTTTGCCTTTATAGCTCTACTGCTAATATACAACCTCTAGGTGTCTACATTCCAGGAAATCACTGCTTATGTGAACAATCACAGGCTACAGTCCAACCTGTTCCTGCTAATTTCCCTAGACTTCTACGTTTTAAACATCACCTTTCAGATAAAATTCCTTTGGCATGGCCAGAGCATTACCTTTTGAAGGCAGTACTTTGGAACAATCATATTCAAATGCGAGTAGGATATGTATTAATTACTGCATTAATTAAAACACATAAGCGACCTGAGCATGCTACTGATTGAGATTTTTATGCTTCAGAGTGGACGTTAATAAATCAACACTATATGAAAACAATTGACCATGTTCTCTCATAGTTAACAAGACTGATTCACATCTCTTTGAAAAGTTTGATAGTTACCATATATCTGCCTCCAAAAATCGTGCCAGTGCTGGCATATTCCACAGCTGGCAATGGCTGTAACTGCTGCCTCAGCATTTTCCTCCTCTAGTAAGCATGCTAGTCTACCTGCACAAGCTTGCCATCTGGCCTTAAACAAATTACTCCCCGGATTTTTGGCCAGGGTAATTTGAATGTGTTATTTAAAATGCAAAAAACTTGTGTTTTTTTCCTACCGACTTATCAAAAATGTTTCACGTAAAAGATTGGGCTTAATGAGAACAAGATTTATTCTGGCCAAGTTTGTGTCTTAGCATCATGGAGAAGGCTGGGTAACTATTGGTCTTATAGCCCCCAGGATGCTAACAAAGTTTATCTAGCAATTGTCTTCAATCTTCTGCCAAACATGGAAGCAGGCAAAAATGTCTTCACAGCCTTGAAAAAAAAACAGAGGGGGGAATGTTGAAGGAGGACTGCAATGAGGAAGCAATTAGTCAGAACTGCAAGGATTGTGCATTTCAGCCAGGCATGTGTTCTTTTATTTATCTGGGTTTATAAGTGAAGACTACAAGGGGAGCCAAATCTTAAAGAACAAATTGTACATCTTTAGTACTTAAGTTCCATAAATATGTAATTTTGCATGTCCTAAAAACACTAATTCTGGTCCAAGATAAAGTCAGTTAAGAACACAATAACAAAAAAGGAAAAAAACAAAAAGAAAGTAAAAATAGTGCCTTTTCATACCACAAAAGATCTGTAGATCATCTTTAGCAAAAAAATCATGTGGCTTTCTTATATTAGATTCTGGCTTCTTCCACTGTATTTTTTACAGAACAGAAAAAAAAAGTAGAGGATTTTAAGTATCCTGTACGACGAATATGCAAGTCTCAAATGAAAATATTTATACATGTGATTTTTTATTTATACGTTTTTGTAAAATGCAGCTCTGCAAAGTGAAAACCTCTGTTACTCTGTGGCAACAGCCCTTATCTTCCACCCGCAGGCACAAAAGTTCTGTGTACCCTGTATATGTCAGGGGTACCCCAAGGCAAGGTTCAAGACCAAATGCGCAATTCATACAGATAGAAAGTACAGCCAGAGGCCACTTTATGAAACACACCACATGCCCCAGGTAAGTTCAAAACCTTGGCTGGTTGCTGGGTATCTTAACATGCAATTTGGAGCTGACAGGCTCCCCATGGCTTACCAGTGGGAAGTCAGCGCAGCAGTGGTATGGATTAGGAAGAGGAGTCAATCCTAATGCTGCTCACATTTTTTTCTGGCACCACTCACAAAGCATAACATAGATAAAGCCATGGCATCCAAGTTGCACTTGACTGCAATTCCACTGAGCAAGGAAGACCAAGGTGCAAGAAAGTTTCACCTTTTCTTTCACGCTGGCTCTTTCCACCCAAAGCCCACTAACTCAGGACCGTGAACATCACAGAGAGTGGGTCTTGATGACTGCCACAGAGGTAAAGGGAAGCTGCTGGGTTGTGCTCACAAGTGTGACCACAGGCAAAATACTCCAGACATGTCATATGCCACTTGCATAAGAGATAGTGAATAATGAAGTCCTGTATTTCCAACCAGCCCTAAGGGTCTTGCAAATATCCTGTCTTATGCAGACTGTGCAAGACTTGTGTACAAGAGCTTTCTCTCTTTCTCCTATTTCCTTCTATCACATGATTTCCACAAAATTAGACACATGTTGTACTCTGATCTTCAGCCCACTGGCTAGATGTTTGGTGTTACACAGCAATTACAGAATAGCAGGTGCTTATGATCTGTGTTTATTCTTGTACATCTTTTCTCATATTTGCTTAATTAGGTTCTGCATTATCACTTTTCCTGTTATTACTTGCTCAAGGAAAACTGAAGCCATCTAGCTTGGCTAGTGCCTTTTCTTACTTGAAGATTGGTGTTGATAAGAATTAGACTTTCATTCCAAATACCACACAAAGATCAACAACTCATGAATACCATGCATTCATTTAGTATAAACTAGCGAGTAAATGTCACTGTGTAAACCAACAACAAAAAAAAAGAACAGCAGAATGCAGGGTGGATGACAAGGTCTGCACTAATTTTCTGTATTTGTTGTCTGAAAGGTATAATGTGTTTGCCTTCCTTTACATGATTATTTGCTTTATTTATACCCATGACATTTAATTCATTTTCTGATTCACTAGAAATAGCTTTTTTTCCTTGGGTAACACGGGAGAGATGTTTGTCTTAGCTCACATTAGAAAATGAGTAATACCATTGCTGCTGCTCAGTGAGCTCCCAATCGCCACCAATGTGGGTGAAATTCATCTTCATGGGTAGGGAGGAGGGGAGAGGAGGATCTGCTCCAGACCTACACAACATTTTAATCCACAGAACAGGGAGTTAGCAGAAAGCTGATATTTACCCCTTCCCATCAGAGACTGACAAGCCATAAATCTGAAAACGGCTGTCAGTCCAGAACCTTCTCCCATAAAGATGGAGCAGAAAGTTGGTCTCAGCTTTCACATTACAGATCCAAGCCTATGACTCAGACCCATGAAAGGACTTAGATCTCTGAAATAAATCACCATCAGGAGACTTCAGTCAAAACATTCAAGCCTGGTGACCTCTGTCTAACCACAGTGCTGAGTAAATCTTGGAGACACTTCAGGTCTGAGGCAGGCAGCTAAATGGGAGCATCTTGTCCAGCTCAGCACCTGTCCAGATGTGACTCAGAAAAGCCTCTGCTGAATTCACAACCAGTGATGTTCATCAAGACCCACAGATGCTCCCCACCTGAGCCAGGCATTTTGGCAGACATCCACAAATCACACCCAACACACCCCAACTGCTCGTTCAAAACTGTGGTCAGCCAAGAGAAAGCTGATAACAGCCCGTGTATCTAGCAGCAGCACACCCAGTAGGTGTCTGCTGGCATATTTTGATGTCATTTGCCAAGATTACAATACACAGCTCCTAAAATAAGTCACTCACAACAGTCTTTTACAATACACTAAATGTTTTTGTCGGCTACAAAAATTATAAAAAGTGCACTAGTACCATGTGGTCTGGACAGAAGTTCTGTCTTTCAAAATTAAATTCTGGAAGAAACCTTGGAGATCTGGATCTCCAAAAATGAGAACTTGGTTTTCCAGTGTGTACACTGGCTATTACAACTATACACCAACTGAATTCTTACTCCATGTCTCTCAAACTTCCATCAGTCATTAGAACTTTTTATGGAAAAATGTTGTCTTCCCTCAGCTCCACAAAAAAAATTTGAAAATATAAATTAGTGAAGTAAAAAAGAGTTGAGGAATATTCACTGATAATCAATGGCAATAATAACTTACAAATAAGTATTTGAAAGATTCTTCCATAAATAGGATCAGAAAATATCAGGCTGTGACATATTTACATCACACAGGGTTCAATACCCTCATGCAGACTGTACATGAAATTATCCACATTTCATGGCAATGATGAACAGTGAGGTCAGCATTTCAAATATCACACAAATCATCCCTGTAATTAATCACTAAGGAATGACTACTACACATAACAGAGCATACTGAATAACTAATGTTCTGTAGTGCTAATGATATCTTATTACTAACATAAGAGTTAATTCAGACATAGATCTTTCACTTATTCTAAAACTGTGACTTTAAATCAGAAACTAAAGGTCAGTTCTGTTCTCTATCACATCAGCTGCTCTGAGGAGCTGTACAATCATAATCAGGAAACAATTATAACTCATGGGATAATTTAATCCAATGAATCAAAATATTTTTATTTAATTAATGTGTATGCTGCCAAGAAAAAAAGAAAACATGAGGCTATTTACCTGATATTAGTCCTTTTCAGGAATTCCAGTAGCTTTATGTACCAACCTAGGACCCCTAGTCACTCATTTTATATACTGTGAACACTGTATCTCTGCAAAAATATTTTCTTTCCTGGTTTCAGAACATCACAATAACATTCCTACATCTCAGTCACATTTTAATGGTTATATCATCTGTATTGTAAATTTTCTTGAAATTATTTGTACAATTTGGAATTGTTTTCCTCTTTAAGGAAATTGGTCCAGATTGTTTCAATATTTTGCCATTTCATGAGCAATGTATGTGTTTCTTGCCTTCTTAAGGAATAGAGATTTTCCAATTTGACTACATTTTTGTGTATCAAGTTTAGATGCATTAAGAAGACTTCACTGTCTAAAAAACTCTCTTTAAAATTATCAAGAGTAGGGATACATACTTGAATCCATAACTCAGATTTACCAGTTACTTGGAAATCAAATGACCTTTTTGCTACCATGTCCAATAACATGAAATAAATCCAATGATGTTGCCTAAAATCAAATTTTCTCTCACCAGTTTCCCATGTGAGGACACGAACAGCCCGGGCAGCATGGAAGAGGATTGAGGGAGACCATGGTGGGAACTTCTCAGAGATCCTGCAGGCTCAGGAGTCTAGTCCCACCATGGCAGCAGAGGTGCAGGATGCTGTGTCACTTCAAGCAGTAAGTCAAGAGTCTGTTGAATGTGAAGGCTGGGAGGAGGTCACTGTTCACACAAGAAAGAGGGTCCTGCTCCTGCTGAAGACTAGCAGTTAGCAGATAGGTTTGGTACATCATACAACAGGTATGAAGGTCTGGAACTGAGTGGATTCATAGAATGGTTTGGGTTGAAAGGGACCTTAAAGATCTTCCAGTTCCAAGCCCCCCCTGCCATCAACAGCAACAACTTCTACAAGACCAGTTTGCTCAGGGCCCCTTTCAACCCAGACTTGAGCACCTCTGGAGATGGGACAGCCACAACTTCCCTGGGCTAGGGCCTCACCACCCTCACAACAAAGAGCTTCCTCCTAATATCTGATCTAAACCTACTCTCTTTCATGATGACTTCAATGAAGCCATTTGCCCTTGTCCTGTCACTCCATGTCCTCATAAATACTCTTTCTCCATGTTTCTTGTAGGCTCTCCTCAGATACTGGAAGACTGAAGCCTTCTCTTCTGCAGGCTGAACAATCACAGTTCTCTCAGCCTTCTCTCAAAGGAGAGGTTCTTCCCCCTTCTGATCACCTCAGTGGTCTCCTTAGAACTCACCTATATTTTCAGAGAAATATGTGACTCTTATTATTCCATGTTCCATTATGAGGTAAGTTTAATAACTGAAAAAAATTACATACTTTCAAAACTTCTTAGCTTCCATAATTGATGACAGATTTTTAGAATACACGGATGCTTAACAAGCACAAAGTTCTCAGGTGTCCAGTCAGTAGGATCACAATGGGAACTGTTAAACAATGAGCATTAAAAAAAAGGCCCTAAATTGGGAATTGCAATGGGAATTTAAAGCATTTACTATTGCATACTTTTCACTTCTTCAAAAGGTTAAGTACACAATACTCAGAAGCCAATCGTTTCTCTTGCTTTAACAAGGTTCACAATCCCATGGTTCTAATCCTTCATATTACAAATCAGAAATAAATAAGTATTAAATTTCAAAATGCAGGATGATGTCTGAATCACTGTCCCAAATCTTTAGTGTTTAGAAGACGGATATATGGAGAAGAGTATATTTCTCATCAATCCCATTATATATTTGCTTGATGTCAATATTTCATTTATTCCACATTTATTCTACTTAAACAAGTCCACAGATGCAGTTACACTGTAAGCCAATAGTTTGATTAAAAATTGTACTTTAAAATGTTATTTTAAAGCTGGTTTTCCTCTACAACTTCCCAGTTGTCTCTGGGAACTGCTATATACATTTCTGGCAAGCACTGGCTTCACAGCTGCTATGAGATAGCTATTTATTTATGCACCATCCTACTTGGCACAATAGGTTTGATTTTGTTAAAGACACAGTGAATGGGCTCAAATCAGAATTTTCAAATTAATTCATGGCTATCAGGTGTTTATGTTGGAGGCTGAGAGCCATTGCTCAGACACTGCTCACCCTCCAGAAGAGTGAAAGCCATAGAGGTTGCTCAGCCTTCCTTTCCCAAATGTAACTTGGCCTTCAAGCTGAAAGGACAATCTCTGACATCTGAGGGTCTGGGCAAATACATACCTGACTGGTAATAAACCTCACAGAAATTACCTGGGACTGGGAATCTTGGATTACGAAACATTTTCAGGGCCAGTGCCTTAATTGATTTCTCATCTACCATTTCTGAGTAGGCACCTGGAAAAGCACTACGGGTGAATCTTCCAGCATGAAAACACTCCTCACTTGGGAAGATGCTGAAATTCAGTGTTCTACAGGCCACCCAGTAGCTGCCAGATTCTGTGAGATTCTTTCTGTCACTGGTAACCTCCACTTGTCTTTAAAGCCAAAATTCCAAATCAGTGAGGTCCTAGGCTGTGCTGGGGAGGATGTGGAGTCCTTCAGCACCCAGTGACAGGGGAGCTCTGTGAAGCCCTGGCATGCCACATCCGTGGAGCATCCCAAAGGTGCCTGACAGGGCATATTGTGACACCAGCCTGTGCTTTGTAATCATCAGCAGATTAGAACTCAGGGTCAGTATCAGAAAAATTTACCCACTAGATGACATCTCTTTGCAGCCCATCATGATGCCAAATCTAGATGGCTTCTGAGGGCTCTTGGGATGAGTGCCTGGAAGGGGAGGCAGGACATTTCCTGCTGGAAGTGGATTTTGCTGTTAAAAGCAGTATAAAATATCCATGTAAGCTTGCTGTAATCAATCTGGCATGTTGTCCAACACTGATCATCACTATAGTTACAGGGCCTGATCTATTTTGAGTCCAAAATGACAAAGAAATGTAGAATTATCATCCATTTGTAGGCTGGCCAGATACTACAGTCAGGAAAGCATTAAAAATATGTGTGGTAAATCAAGTAACTAAGCAGAGGTAGGCAGACAGAAATAGGGATTTTGAGATACAAAACATTATGACTATATCAGTTTCAGTGAAATGACACATCCTTCAGCATCAGATCTGGTATACCCATGTTTTTGTGGTGCAGTGTAAGTAATACACTTCAGACAATAACTACTAACTAATTGGAAAAAAAGAAAAATCACACAAAAATACACAAGTACTGTCTTACTTCTTTTCTTAAAAACATTAAAACCCAGGAACTAGAATATCTTGGGTAAATTGTGGAATAACACCTCTGTGTGTTTTTGTATGTTACCAATACACACTGTACTGCAGCAAACTCTTTGGAATTCTTAACAAATGCATTCAGTCTGATCACATTAAATTGGAAAGTTTTTGTAAAAACTGTTTTGCTTGTGAAATGGAAAATTATGTTTTTAATAATTTAAACACCATCTACCAATACTGCATTGTCCCACTTAATAATTCAGAAGTATATTAGGTTGATGTTATGACATTTCAAATCTAATATTTGCATTTTTCAGTCACCCTTTCAAATCAAGTATCCATAAATAATCTGATTAAGATAAATCAATCCCTGATTTGATTACTTGTGCTGAAAAGTAAGTGCAGATAATTTGCAGGCTAGTTTAAAGTTGTTGCTATATCTAAACAACCACTGCTTCAGTCAGATCTTTTGACTTAGTTTCTCACATCACACTGCTACTGAAAGCTAATTCACCTCTGAATCTAGAAAATGTGGTATCCACTTTGGCCTCTTCATTTTCAACTGGAGAGAGATTTGGCAAAGGACTAAAAGAGAGCATAACTGGACGCTGATACCTTCTAGAGATTTTGAATTGCACAATAGTACTCTGCTACCAACCTGCCTACCCCACACACCAGGAGCTTCCAATACTAGGGACAGGGAAACAGCTGGAAAGACCATTCTGCATTCTCCTTCCTGGATTTTCCCCACAGTGCCAATCAGGCCAGAGTCCTGGCCCACGCATAACCAATCCCTAACATCAAAATCAGATCAGTTAACCCTCATCCTTACAAGTATTCACATACAGCCACATTCTGTCCTTGCTCATACAAGCATGGATGAGAGGTTGCCAATGGCCCTCCTTTTTGGCTGGCAGCTGTCAGACTCACAGGACCAGCCACAGGCACAGCAGCCAGCCGTTCATCTACTTTCAATTGCTCATGAACCTGATGTTCAGCACCTCACTGGCTCACTCGGGAACTGCATGCCCAGGCTTTCTTCTGTCAGACACTTTATGTCCGGTTTCCAGTGGTTACTCTCTGTGCTATTTTCTTCTTCCCCAAGTGATTCAGCACTTGTAAGGCATCACTTCTGCACTGTTCCACCATTCTTTCACAAGTTTGCCTCTTCCTTCTACCTCCTAGTGGTTTGCACTACCTCTTGCCTTCTTTATTTAATTTAATTCTTCCTCCTCCTCACCTCATGCCTGTTATAGTTCCTCATTCTCTTTCTCACAGCAATATTCCCACCATCTTCTATTGTTCTTTCTCTCTATTCCAAGCAACATTTTCTTGCCTCCTCCTGGCAATTTGTCTTACTCAACCCTTGTCACATTTTCCTACTTTATTGCCATCTCTGTTCTTCCATGGTTTGTCACTTGATCTTCACTTCTATATTTGTGCTTCTCCTCCTTCTCCACATCTTCACACATTTCCAGAAGTCACCTACAGTATCAGACTGCCCCACTTGGTGTAGACCCCAGAAATTAACACAACTGCATTTCTGTTTTGGCCTATCTTCTTCATGCTGCCCATTCAACATGCCTAAGAAAAACTAGCTGGAAAATCAGGTTTCTCTTTTGCTGTTCAGTTCACTTCAAACTATCCCTTCACAGTCCTATATGTCATTTTCTCCTCAAATCCACAAATCTGGCTCCTCAAAAACCTTTTGCTGTGCTTCTCGAACCCTTATTAAAACATTTTCACTCTGACAACTTTTCCTGTTCCCTCCAATGTTCCTTTTTCTTCCAGTGGGATGTATCTGATCTGAGTAAATTGAATTTTCTTGTAAAGTCCTGAGGGATGTTCCTGACATGCTCTAGGTTTATTTACTGTCTTGTAATTATTTATTGTCTTGTAAACTTAGGTTGCAGTACAGCTTGGGACTTATATGCACTTCTAAATGACAAATATAAAAGTGATAAAATTCAGTTCCACTGAAACCTGCAAATATATTGCTGTTTTTTCTAATGCAGATTAGCAATTAAAATGAAGTTAAATTGTAGATAGTCCTCTTCTACTCTTTCTGTCATTATATATTCCACTTCCAGTAGTGAGCCTGAGAAATGCCAAAACCAGGAAGACTGGGAGAATACGATGAGAGAGGTGGGGAATCCTAAAGGAATAAACAAATTTAAAGAAAAAAAACAAACAGCAAAACAACAGCAAGAAAAACAAACAAAAACAAAACCAAACCAAACAAAAAACCCCAAACACAGAAATGAAAGCATGCACTCAGCAGCTGGTGGCTACACCTAAGATCTAAGACAGGTTTAGTGCATTCACTGGAAATGAATCTTGCCTTTTCCTGAAGCTCAAGGCCCATTACAGTGATTTAGGCCAAAGTATTGACATGTTACCTGATTTCTGAAAACTTGTCCTCTCTGTCAAAGTGAAAATATTTGGCTCAGCAAAGCTGGTAGTAGCCTCTCTAGCTTCTCTAGTTAAAGCCAAAAACAAAAACAAAACAAACAGTGACAAAAACACTTTAGAAAGTCACCCTTATGGCAATACACTTCTATCCATCTCCTCAGGCCTTGACACAAATGAAA
>VWZN01015322.1:228298-270860 GCA_013396955.1 Regulus satrapa | reverse complement strand
ATTCACAGCAATGATTCTGTTATCACATCAGGTCTTAAGGCTTTTCAAATAACATACAGCCCAGATATACTCCATACCTGAGGTCTGGCTGGTAAAATACTTACTATGGAAGACACAATTTCAAGTTGTCTTTCAGTATTTGTGAAAAAATCAAAAGCTGATGGAATATTTCTCAGGCCACTTTGAACTAGTTAGTGCAATATTGATATGACTTACGAAATAATTCAGGTAATATTAGAATAATGGAATACCATTAATCTGTATTCACTGACCACTTCAGTTGTTAATTCCTGTGATAAAAGTTCTAACATTTTCTGGCTTTGCTCATGGAAGCAAAAAATGTAAAGAAAAACAGTAATTTATTAAAAAACTGCCATATCTTTTCTATTTGAGGGAAAAAAAAACTGAGTGAAGGTTGCCATTTAGGTAAACCAAAGATGAAAGGAGACACTAATTTGGAGTAGGCTGATTTGAAATGCAAGGAACCAAAAAATTATTCTAGGACTCTAGGACACCTTTAGGCAGTGTTTGCTCTTGCCTTGTTTATCCACAAAGGAGTGAATTCCCCAGGAGGCTGCATAGCACATATTGGCACCTAGTGAGGTGAATTCTTATATTTATGTGCGAGGCAGGAGAACAACAGCAGAACTGTGGATCACCATTACAACTGTGGCAGCTTTGTGTTGTCACAAGGTGTTATCCAGGCAGACTAGACTAACGTTCCACCAAATGAAACTGAACTAAGTGGACTTAATGCACACACCTCACAGAAACAAACAAAAAAAAAATTTAAAAATTTAAAAAATAAAGCTTTTAATAAAGCAAGAGGGAAGAGGAGCCTTTCTGCATGTAGGCATGTGTATATTTGGGGCACTGGAACTGAATTATAAATCAAAGATGCATCAGTAAAATGTCATAGCAAGAAAGTGTACTGTTAAGATTTTGTATTTTCAATAAATCAGGGGCTGGAGACTTTTTACTATAGAGAAAGTGACTAAAATATTAGCTAGGGACAATTAGATCCCCACATATTAACTGACATTTTTTCAACACTCTGTCAAGGGTGTATGATGAATAATACAGATTCCCTCTGAAGGTACACTTTTACTTACAGAAGGATAATTCAATTCATTCTATTTCCCCCTCTATTTTTTATTGAATATTCTAAAGAACTTATTTTTAATGAAATATCCCAATACCAGCTACTCTGTGTTTTAACCTTACTGGTTTAGCGTGTTCTTCCTACAAAGCTTTTTAAGAGGAAAGAGAACTGATTTCTTCCTTGATGCTTGCCTTTTTTGCCTGTCTCATCACTTGCTTCCCCCCCCCTCCCCCCTTACCAAATTCTTCACAAAAGCAGAATTCTGAAGGCAATTCTACACAGCACAACTGAAGAAGGCAGTGGAATTCCAGGCTAGCTCTATTAATGAATACAAATGAGCACTAATACCTATAGAGTACATACGAAACACTGAATTCACTGTTACTGTACAACAGCAGAATCCAGTAATTCCATATTGAAAAACCCAAATCCACTGTCAGACGTGTTCCCAAAATGCCTGCTGGCTGGAACCTCTCATCAGTTTGGCTGTAGTAACATGCCTTAGGACCACCCAGTTTCCAGAAGACCAAAGTGTCACCTTACTGCAACAACTGTAGTTTGTCTGGTTTATAGGGAGCTCCATTTTTTAAAAAATCTTATATTTGTTAGGTTTGCCGCACATTTCCATTGTCTCTCTTGTAACCATCTGCCTATAACACAAGTGTTCATCAGGTCCTGGGCATTCCTGGCTCATACAGGTGAACAGAGCTGTCTCTGGATCTTCTCCAAAGCACTTGTACATGTAAGTCAGTTCCCAGCAGTCTGCATCCTTTCTTTTGTCTCTTTTTTAATATATGGCACTATCTTAGACCTTTTCACAAGAGATTCTTCAAAAAATGTTGAATTTTCAAGTCACAGTGCATTTCCTCAAATGTTCTCCAATGTTTATGATCACTTTCTGCTTTAATGTTTGAATCGTATTGGTCAAATAAGTTTCAAAGTCAGCAGCACTATGAACCATTCTTCTTTGTGTCCATCTCCAAGAGAAAAACAGTCTGGTGTATCCACAGAGCAATGGCAAAGGACAGATTGTCTTATCAATATTGTTAATTTATGGATTACTCACTCGGACAATATTCCAGGCAATGCAATTTTAGGCTGACCAGCTTGCATGTTCATTTCTGAAGGTTACTAGAGAACCACCACTCATGTCACTTATACGGAAACTGCTCTCAGGATATCAAAGAGAAGGCAGTGAAGACAGTGATAAAAAATATTCCTTATTGCATGTTCTGCATGTCTACATGCCATGAAAATTTAATAGAAACTAAGTTGGTAGGACAACTCCTAGTTTAGTTAATATCTTTTAATAAATAAAAGAGTAAAGATGAATATTCACCCCACTAGCCCAACACGACATTCTGAAAGCCAGCAGATCATCTTCAGAAACTACTTTGATAGCATTTGCTTAGAGACAAAAACAATGAAGCCACTGCATATCACTTTAGTGCACGTGTACGTAGCGCTTACAGTCAGGTATGTTGGAACTACATTCCTGTTCATGAGATGTAAAATATCAGCACAGCACCATACACAATTACAGCATGTGAATGTCTAAAAAAATAATGTATAATTTCCCTTGGAAGTGCTAATGTGCATGCATTGATACTTCAGTTGCAGTAAGAGTCTACATGCTCTTCTCTACCCGAGCAGAAATACAGCTCAACCTCAGTGGTAAGGAATTTCTCAGTAAATTTTATAACCTCATTCCAGACTCTGACCGTCAGTAAACAGCTTTACAGAATGACAGTTTATATCAAGAAAATGTCACATGCATAGCAGCAGGTCCAATCTTCTCTGTAAATTGCTGCCTGTGATTTTCAGAAACACAGTAAATTGTTGGTGATTTGCAATGAGTCTCACTGAAAGGATAACTTGACTTTTGCACATTTAACAAAACATCCTTAAATTATTCATGCATATCATTCAATGTTTGGGCAATTTTGAGAGTCATTGATTTCAGGAACCTGTAGTGTGCCTTTTTATTAGATAGACATAAAACTAATATTTGACTTTTTCTTCTCAACTGTAAAACTGAAAGTCTATCTGGTACCAAAGATCTGTAATATATCTGATCTCACTCATCAAGAGTAAGTGAAGAATGTTTTTTCCAAACCCCCAACATACACAATTGTTTAGACTATGTTTGTATGGTACATCAGCTACCTCAGAGTCACTGACACCTGCAACATGGTGATCCAGAACACTACAGCACCCATGTCCCTTTTAAAAACACAGTGAAGCCAAGATTGTCCTCTATGAGTCAAACACCTAAGCAATGGCTGTCTGGAAAGCAAGGGATAACAGAAATACATAGATATAAAATACACAGCTTGAGGTGAAAAGCAGTGGCAATGAGTTGGGGGACAATGGTCTATGGAAAAGGAACATCAGAGGAAACTTTCTTCTATGCTGGTAGATTATGAGATGGGACCGTGGGTGGGAAGAGATTTAGTCTGTTTATGGAAGGACATAGTAGGAGAAGTCCTGAATACACAAGATGCCTCTGGAGAGGCAGCAAGACTCCCTGAGAGACAGGCAGATTCCTTCCCAGCACTGCCACTGAGGTAGTGTCTTCAAAGGAGACACTGCATCCTACTCCAGGGGAGGCCTGTGTGAAACCTGTGACTGAATCCCGAAATAATACTGTGGAGGATGTCAAGATATCTTTACATCACTGTCCTGCAGGGGCTTCCTCCTTAGGAAAGGGAACAAACCCCATTCTCTCTTTTGAGGCTACTTTGCAACAAGTATCTTACTTTTCATTAAAGAAATGTCTGACTCAACAAGGTCAAACTTTTGTCTAATCTATATGATCAAGGTTTCAATGCATTTTTCTTTAGCCATGTCAGTTTATACTCTCTCGGAAGAAAGCCAAGAACTCTGAAATTTCAACGACTCACAAAATGAAAACCTGGGGTATTTTCTCCTAAAAATGGTAATTTACCAACAGCCCATACAGAAAAATGTGCAAGCATTGAAACACTATGTTTGGTTTTCAGTACTACGAACAGCTATCATGTCATACCTTTCATTTATTATCCTGCAACTAGTAATCTTCTGTTTTCATCTACAGCGCAACCTGACTTAACAGGTTGACAAAGTCCAGTTGACTGGACTGGCAAAAAATCTATTAAGGCAAATGGAATTAAAAGTAAAATGAAGTGGTAATTCTGCTAGATATAACACAACCCCATGAAATATTAGATCATACTTATTCAATGCACCAACTTATTTTACTGTTGGCAAAACATTTAAAGACAGAAACACATTTATTTATAGCTCCATGCTAATAAGGGGACTCAAAATGCAAGTACTAAATTAAAAGACAATCTATGTCAGAAAGATTATTTATTACGCTATTCACAACCTTGGTGATGTGATGTACCAGGACAAACTGTAATGACTAAGCTGCAGAACATAAAAGGCAACATATTTTACAGTCTTTTTCACACAAACCTAATACTAATAGAATACAAATTTCTTAATCTCTAAATCCTTTTTGGGTTCTAAGAGTGACTTTAACACTTAGGGATTTTTTTATTATTATTATTATTCTCTATAAGGATGATTTGTTTTTTAAAATACTGAATGTTTCAGAAATGCACCAAAATAGTAAACTAAGGCAGATGTTTGCTTTAAATAAAGAAACACATAACACAAATTTCATACATCTACATATCCTTCCCTGACTTTTGGTGATTCAAATTCATTGAATTTCACCCACCTTCTATTATCTATTAGGAGAAGTTACAAAGCAAAAGCACAACAGAACCACAGAAGAGGTGCCACAATAATATATGTGATCAATACAAGCAAATGCAACCTAGATTACTTGAAAAGGCCATTAAGATATACTATTAGGCAATATTGTAATGTGCAGAACACACAAAGAGAATTACATAGATAGACAAATACATAGAATTTATTTAACACATAGTATGTCAACTTCAACTTCATTGCATAAGACAAGATTTTGGGACCTTGGTAAATTCTTATAGATTTTTTCAGCTTTTATATTAAAGCTCCCTCCCCTTCTCAAACTTCCTATATGAGAAGTGGAGAGGTCTATGGATTGCCTCTTATTTTAATGCTGATCCTGCAAACTGCTTAAATGCATGGTAAGCATATGAGTAATTTTACTGAGTTTAATGAGACCACTCATGCATTTTAAGTTAATCTTGTGTCTGAAGCAGCAGAAAAAGCCCCCATTCAGAAATCTAAGCAGTAGGAATACAGAGTGTTACAGGACAATAATGACTAATTTGCACTCACTACCCATGTGCTTTAGGCTATAGCAGCTCACTGGAGGGGTGATGCTCTCTGCCTATCTGAAGCAGAGTTTGTGCACATTAAGAACACAGGAAAGACTTCTCAATGAGGGACAATATATTTATTCCAAGAGAATTTGTTCAGGGACAATACAGGAAGAATGGCTGTGGAGACTTTAGGTGAGTGGCACATGGAGGTTGAGGGGTCAGTAAATTAAAGACTGTTCCAGGTTCAGAACTAGAGTGCTTTGGATGATGTATGGAAACTTGAAAGGAATACAAGAGGATCTATTTCTGTTTTCCTCCACTGTGGTCCTCCTGGTTTAAACTAAAGACAGCAACTGTAATGCTTCTAATGAGAGATTGCAGCAATGTTTCTCTTGGCAGCACAAGACATGTTCTTTTGCCCACACTCTTCTGGATACCTTTTATCATTTCTAACACATACAAAAATTTAATTATGAAACATTCATCCTTTGTGAATATTTCTGTCAATGGGTACAAAAGCTTTCAGTGTCAGACAAAACCCAAACAAATACACTGATTGTGTCACCCCCTTCCACAAGAAATGAGAATAAAAATCACAAAAATATTTCAGTCAATATAAATTAAAATATATATATAGAGAATATTTAATGGTGAAGAAAAATAATTCAGGTAGGATCCTTGCTAACCAGGTAAAAGGCAGTGAAAAGTTGTTCCATTAGCTTATTAGGAACAAGAGAAAAATATAGATCCTCTAATAGATATTTACTGTGATTTTTTTAAAAGAGGAAACAGAAGTAGTCCTCTTCTGCTCTTTTTTTTTCTTTTTTTCTCTATAAAGAATGACAAGAGGAGGAACAAGCATTTTCTAAACCACTAGTAAGAAGTTTATGAATCTATAACTCACGTGCAATCTTTAGGCCTGGACAGCTAGCAACCTAGCAAAAGCTCTGGATATTGAGGTCCATGAATGCAAATAAGTTATTTCTTAATAAATGTCTGGAACTGCATGACACTGACTTTAAAGGCTATAATAGATTCAGTAAATGCACATCCAATGGTTCAAGGATGAATAATCTAGCTTTAGTCCCAAAGCAAACAGAAGAAAAATTACATAAAAACATACTTGAGATCCAGCAAAAGCAGTAGAATTGATGCCAGTCAATAAAATTTCTTAGGACACTAGGACCTGTTAAACAAACTCTATTTCATTGCTTCCAGAGGTTAAATGCTGAGTCAAGAGGAGCTGCAAGAAGGTAATATACTTAGAGATCTATAAGGCATTCACAAAACATTCTTATTGGAAAAAAAAAAAAATTGAATGGCAGTACATTTTAATGGACTGAAAAATAAATAGATTGAAAACTAGTTAATGAACATAGTTTTCAATGGAACATCATAGCTGAATAAGAGTGTTTCCTAGCAGGACTCCCTCGGGATTGATGCATGTTCTGATGCTATTCCATATTTTCATCAGTGATCTAGAAGTACAAACAAAATCCCTGCTTGCAGTGGATATATTTTCAGATGACAAAAAGAGAGGGAGGAGGGTAAATAATGAAAAGGCAGGCAGCTGTACAGGGCCATCTGGACTACTTGGTAAGCTGGGATCAGCAAAACAAAATCCATTAAACTACAGGCAGGCACAAGCAAAATTATAGAGCCTGGAAACAGGAACTCTGAAGTCATGACACATTGACACTGCATTCTAGAAAACCAAATGTTTGGCTAAAAGTTGATATGATCCAGGGATGTTTAAGCAAGCTGCCTTACTACAGATGTAAAAAGTAATCTTCCTTAGACATTCAGAAATTAATATCCTAGGATACTGATGGTATTACTAAAAGCTAAAGAGGAACATTCTAAACACTTTTTAAAACCATTTGGTTTTTTCATGTATTATAACAAGGTAAATTTGTGTCCTAAGCATATTTTAAGATGTAGACATTTGTACAAAGATTAGCATATAGCAGCATAGCAGAGTAAAGTAAGAAGTTTTCAAAGAAAATAATGCCACAAAATAATTTGAATTTTTAGAGGGAACCGCAACTCTAAAACCATTATATAAAATATACTTTTTACTAATCAGACAGTCAATTGATTCATAAGAATAAAATATTTGCAAACTGAACCTAAAATAGATAAAAATATCAAGAAGTACTAATTAAAAAGTGATGATTAAGAAATTTTGGCTTTTCCAAATTAATTGTTTGCACTGATTGTGCTGATGTTTTCAGAGTACACCATATCCACATGTGCCCAGAACATTTAAGAATAAAAATAGCTACCTGGTGAAAAACAAGATATAAGGATGGAAGATACCCTGAAGTAAACAAAAGTTGCAAATCAGGGTAGATGTGAAGCATATGAAAATGGTCCCAACTCCGCATGAACAACTCTGAAACTAAACAATGCACAAGTGTGCTTGAGATGAAGATTTAGTCAAAATCAGTTCCTTCACAGCTGGACATGTATGTAGCTTTTTCCTCACTGACTGTAGTCTTTTATGCAACAGCCCACCTTTGAAGGGGAAAAAAGCAAGAGCGCTTGTGAATGCTCTGGTGACAGATAAAGTAACATCCGTTTAGTCAAGATGACATGGATCAAAATGAAAATAATCTGTCCTGGCAAGTTGGCTAGTAGTTTGGTCATATCTGATCAAACTGAGTAAAAGTACCAAACTGAATGAAAAGAAACCTGAAAGAAATCAAAATATCATTGACAATTCACAGAAAGGGTAAGTAAAATTAATCAACTGTGTTTTATCTGCAAATAAGTAATCAGAGGTTGAGGGATAACAACTTTGCCCCTTGAAGCACAACTAGACAGACTACAGTTGGCAGTTCAGAGGGTTTGAACTGTCTCAGTATAAAATATACCCAAACCTTCAAACATTTTTGAGCTAAACAAGGAAAATCTTCAGCCAAAACTTGCAAAATAAATATGTGCTCTTGATTTACCAAGGAAGCAAAAAAAAACAACAAAAAAACAAAAACAAAACAACCAAAAAACCTGACTTCCAAGTGCGCAGAACAGTAACAGAACAGCAATCCTCAGCAGATGGGCATAACATCTTCTCCCACTGGAATAGCATACCATGTTCAAAACAGCATTTTAAAGCACTTCTACATGCTCTCTAAAGATATAAGCAGAGAGGGAATCTAAGTGTACAGAATGCAATGCTGCTATGACACAGAGACAATCAAATTACTGACAAGCAGCATTTGCCCTTGGAAGACAGTATTAGTCAGGCACACTTGCCATCCCTGTGACTTCTCTTCCAACATTTCTGCCTTGCCTATTTGACTGAATAGGTCAAGAAGACCCGGCATTATTCCTGATGTACTAAAGCCACTCAGACAATAAACCTCCTCGCAAAGCAAAGGGCAGGAGGGCAGCTAAATCCCCAAAAGGATTCTCTCACCCTTTCCCCATTAATCCAAACTGAAGAAGTCCGCTCAAAAGAATCCTGATACTCATGAATAATAAATTCAGTCACATCATCAACATGAGCAAAGAATTTCCCTGAAGGACAGCTGAAAAAGAAAGAGAGTATAATAACCTAGACAAGGAACAATCCCTCCAATTCCCTTGTGCAATTGAAAAGGAGCTCTCAAAGCCCATTCACCCTATAGAGGTTAAATAAATTATTAGATGAAAACCAGATTTAGGAGGCAGACTTGCTCCAAGATTCAAACTACAAAGACTAAGAGAATACTTCCTATGACCTTGCAGAATCAAAAACCTTCTTCTAATTAAGACAATTGAACACAACACAAATATTGAGCATTCTACAAAAAGAAAAAAAAATATTGTCAAAACAGACAGGTTGAAAATACATTTCAGGCTTACCCAAGGTTATGCTATTGAACTAGAGCTTTTTTGTTTCCTGAAGCCTTCAAAAGAATTTAATACCAGAAATAAAGGCAGGAAGGCTGCCATATTGTCCACCAAGAAAGAGCCACTTCATAGCAGCTGAAGGGCAATTTTTTTCTTCCAGAGGCTCTTTTGACACATCTAGTGAAAGCCAGTTTCAGGTAGAAACATCACAGTTACAAGGTTTGTAGAAATCAAAGGGAAAATTACAACATCAGATCCCTGAACAGAAGTAATTAAAGGAGAATGTTAACAAAGAAAGTTCAGGATTATGTACATCTAATGATAAGACACTAGAAAAGAATAGAGAAAAATGAACACTCTGAGTGGATACAGAGAATCTATGTAGTTGGGAAAAATCTCCTTGGTTGTCAAATGTAGATCTATAAAAAAGTAAACCAAGGTTTCTCCCTTGCTTTTCCTCTAAATTAGAGTTTATTTATCTCAAAGGATGTAAGTAGGCACCTGGATGGCTTCTAGAGATGATGAACAATAACCTGCTTCTTGTATTTATTTTCCAGTTCAAAAATAAGCCCATGTTAACACATCTATCTAAGCAATATCTATGGAGGGGTCTGGACAGGCTGGATTGATGGGCCTAGGCCATTTTTCTGAGGTTCAACAAGGTCAAGCATGGGGTCTTGTCCTTGAGTCACAACAACCCCGGGCAGCTCTACAGGCTGGGGCAGAGTGGCTGGAAATCTGCCCAGTGGGAAAGGACCTGGAAGTGCTGGTCTACAGCTGACTGCACATGAGCCAGTGTATGCCCTGGTGTCCATGAAGTGCAATGGCATCCTGGCCTGTATCAGGAATAGTGTGGCCAGCAGGAGCAGGGCAGGCACTGCTGAGGCCACACCTTGAGTGCTGTGCCAAATTCTGCTCTGTTCAGTTCAAGACGGACATTGAGGTGCTGGAGTGAGTCCAGAAAAGGGCAACAAAGACAATGAAGGATCTGGAGCACAAGTCTAATGAAGAGCTGGACAAAAAGGACTTCAGGGGAGGCCTTGTCATGTTCTGCAACTACCTGAAAGCAGACTGCACTCAAGTGGGGATCAGTCTCTTCTCCCAGGTTAACTGTGGCAAAGGGAAATGGCCTCAAGCTATGCCAGGTGAGATTTAGATGGGATATTAGGAAAAATTTCTTCACTCATAGGGTTGTCCAGTATCGGGACAAGCTACCCAGGGAGGTGGTGGAATCACTGTCCTTGGAAGTGTTGAAGAAATGTGTCCATGTGGTCCTTGGGGACATGGTTCAGTGGTGGACCTGGCAGTGTTAGGTTAATGATTGAACTTGATGAGCTTAAAAGTCCTTTCCAAACTTAATGATTCAAGGATTTACAGTTATGAAGCAAGAAACATGTAGCTTGCTTAACAATCCCATGAGATTCAGCATCAACATTTATGAAAACAACTTTTTCAGATTCTACTGTCATCAAAAACAAATGCCTTGTACTTTCATCAAGGTCTAGGACTCTCATGTGAAAATTATTACCGAAAAAAACCAAACCCCTCACTTAAAATTACGTTTTCTTCTTAACAAGCATTGTCTTCTAATGGAAGGAAAAAAAATCCACGCAAACAGCCTATGAATCAGCGCAAAACTCCCTTCAAAACAGTTACTGTTTTCAAACTAGATATCAATTAAATAATTAAATCTTCATCAGAAGACTGATGAAATTTCAGATTTCCCCATAATTAGGAGGAAGTCCTTACTTGACAATTGTCAGAACTTAAATCCCAAATGATACATCAGTCAAAAATGTGGAGAAATTTTTATAAAAAACCATAAATCTGACCCTAGCAGGCAATGAATAGATCTGGCAGTAACACTAAAATATGTATACTGCTTTACATATGGGTCAAAATCTCTACCCAGTAATCACTCATCTCAGTATTTAGAAATTGCTGAACTGACAGCAGATGTGGTTGATCTAATGTCTAAACAAGAATATTAGAAATAATCAAAATATCACTGCAGTTTTATCAGAAGGACACCACGTTTGCAAGAATAAAATTAAATACAAGCAACAAACTTCCCACTTCTACAAAAAGAGCATAATAATAACACAAAACATATCCAAATGTCAAAAAGTAGATAAAATATTCAAGAGTAATGAAATCTAGGTTCACCCTTACCTGCAGATGAGTGTGTCATACTTGTTTACAACCAAACCACAACTCAGGAAAATTTCCTTTCCTCACTCCATGAACAATTCAACTTATTTCAGAAACACAAGGAGAGAATAGATGACTAGATGGTCCTTCCTGGTCTTGTATTCTCTCATTCCTTATGATGTCTACTCTTGGTTCTATATGCAAACACCCACGGCTTTTTCAGGCCTTTTGCTATGGGCTTCAGACACAAACCCTAGGTATGCAGGATTTACCCCCTCTGCATATCTAGCCATTGAGGCATGGATTCCTGAATCTCAGGAATACTCTTTCATCTCCAAAGGTCTCTCTAGAGAAATATTGCAAGTGGCTTGAGTTACTTACCTCCTTGCCATAAGCTAACATTTTAGGGTTTTTTCCTTTTAAAAATCATCAAGATCCTAGAAATTAAACCAATGAACTCAAACAAATATGACTGTGATGTTTGTATTAATAAATTTATCTGTGCAGATCTTAGCTAAGCAGATATATCATACCCATTATTCCCAGAGCCATTTAATATTAATGATATTAAATGGATTATTTAAAATAACCCCACAGAGATATTACCTCAGTTATTTAAACCAATGAAGATGATGGGATCCTCCACTCCAGATATCAACACCAGAATTTTGCATCATTAGGAATTATAAAAGAAAAGCAGTTCTGATTGAAACACCTAATTTAATTATGCCCATTGCTATATATTATTATATATTGCTATAATAAATTGAACCACTGTAAATGTCACCTGAAAGGATATAAAATTCAATTTTTGGACCATCTGGAATGTACTCCTGATTAAGTTGTTCAGCAATGTGATTGTACCACCTAAACAAACTAATTAACATCAGAATAATGCCACATTTTGCAGTTTCACTGGCATTTACCTGTGTCCCATTTATTCTACATAAGTTTTTTCCCAGAATGACCTTATGTTCAAATATTGCCATGAAGCTAGTGCATGTTAATTCTCTTCAAGAATAAGGACATTTTTCATTAGACTTTACACAATGCAACACCTTTATGCAGTACAGTAAAACAGACTGAACAACAAATTAGTTTTGGAACATGAAATCTGGAACATCAAAGTTTCTTCAGCTTAACAGCCATGAAGTCTCCTCAGGTACAATAGATTCACACTTTTTTACTCTTTAATTTCCTTCTTTTCCTTTTCTTTTTTTCGTTTTTAGAGAACACATATTAAGTCATCTTTTGTAAGTCACCTTTTTTGTCTGAGAAATTTCAATTGCAAATAAAAGGAAAACGCTATTTTCCATAGCTTCATCATGATGAATTCACAGCTCCTAGTGAATTCTTCTTAACTTCTAATGGAAACAGCCATTGTATTCTATATAGAAACTACCACACAGATTTTCTGCTCCTGCATGTAATGATGTCAGCCTAACACAACATCAAAAAATACTGTTTGCAAATACCATTGAAAGGCACCCCCAAACCATTTTAATCTATGATTAACAGTACCTAACACCAGCCAAGGCCATGCTATTATTTTGAAGTGCTGAAATGTTGTTTCTGTTCAATATTACACTGAATAACTTCACAGTAAATTGGTTTCCAGGTTTATTGCCAAAGTAATTAAAAATTCAAAAGGTTGCTGTTTGAGCAGAACATTATGGAAAAGTATTAAATACAATTGAACCTGGAGATTATTTCTTTTTATAGTGAGAGAGCAGCGGGATGGGAGGAGCAACTTGAATAAGGAAGGTCATATTAGAAGTCCATATTTTAGCAAACACATTTCAGTGTTTGCTACACTGCTGTAGAAAAGGGCGCAAGAAAAACTAGAAGGACGCAACTGGTTCTAAAACCTTTTTTAAAAAAAACAAAAAATTACATCTGAGAGCTGGTTCAAAGAAAGGGTGAAGGCCAAGGGAGTTAAATGGATTATATGATACAAGCATTAAAACTTATATTTGGCCTGGTTTTGCTTTATATTAACTTAACTCTATTTACTAAAGTACTATTTGATTAGCCTTTCTCCTTTTTTAATGTCAGAGAAGATTCTGCAGCATTACTTATAAAACAATAATTTTTTAGACTCTTTGGGAATAATAAGGTAGAGGAAGGGGAAGAAGGTGAGAGAGTCCAAACCTCAAGGAAGAAAACCCAATCTTTGCATCAGCTTTAATTTCTGCAAGTTGAATTTTACTAGTGTAGACACTTGGAAGAGATTTATTTAGCTACTGCTATAAAATTAGTAATTTGTAATGTCTAGAAATTGCAAAAGGCCTTCAGCCACATCCAGTGCTTCAGCATGATCTGTCGTGCACATCTCAGCTGGTAGCAGCTGATGGCCTCACCTGGAGCAAATGAACACACAGTATTGAGGAAAATTAGAACATAAGGGTGTGTAGTGTTCCAAGAGAGATGGTGATCAAAAAGATGTGATGATGAATAAGAGGTGTATGGGAAGAAATTCTCAGCTGAGCTGTACAGGAATGTATACACCATGTACAGCAGGAAAGAAATATACTCTTATCACTCTTGCTTTGCTCTCAGCAAAGGCAACGGCTTGTGTTCAACTGAAAATCCATCAATCCAACAGACAGCACACGAGTTTTGCCTGTAACAGAGACCTCATCTCTACCAAGAGTGAGCAGCAATGACATCATTTTCTTCCTCTTGTTGTCATCACACAGCTGAACAGTAAAGCTCCACTTGGGCACACCCAAAACCAGCTGTCAGCCTCCCAGGAGATTTCACTAGGGTCCCCTATTTTCTGTGTCCCCACACACCTTCTAGGGAGAAAAGCCAGAGACACCTCAAGCTCCCCAGCTGGAATCACAGTCATGATTAGATGCTTAAGACTTTTAATTAAGAAAAGGTTTTGAGTCTTCAACTTGTATTCTTTTTTTTAATTTAAACACTCCTAACCTAAACTACCCATGGATACTCACTTGGGTTTTTATCTTGACAGATGCTTGTTTCTATAGACCAAAAATAGTGAACTAGAAGAATTGTCCATTACGAAGGCTTTGTAACAGCTTTAGATTTTCTTCAGTGTCATTATTAAAAAGCTTCTTCTGGCCTCCAATCAAATCTTCTTTGCCACATGCTCAGCAAATTATTTCTTGCTCTTTTTCTCAGTGGATATGAAATAAACCATTTCTCCACATAAAAGTCACTTACATGTGAGTAGATGCACAATAACCTATCCTCTGCTTACACTAAGGAAGTTCTTTATCCTCTTTATTGATTTTTCATATAGGTTTTATGGATGCTGCCAACTTTATCCCTGAACTTTTTGGAGTGGGTATTTCTATGGAGCTAATTATGATGACTATTAAACCAAAATAATGGTCTCTCTTTTCTCACTTGCATCAGCACAAGTTAGAAGGATAATCACTTTTTCTTTCATATTGTTAATGTAAATTCAGCTAATGCTCTCATTTCACTTAAAAAAAAAAAAAAGACAAAAGCCCAAGCATACACCATATCATCCCTATTAATACAAATTACCGTTGGTTCTGAGCTTAACTTACTCCATTTGAGAATATTAGATATAATTGCACAACATTTAAGGATTGACTGACATATTGACCAGATGGAATAAATTTGATTTCACAAGTAGCCAGTATAAAGTCCACATAATAATAGTCTCATAGTCTCATTCTGATATACAACATTTTGTTTGGAAAAGAGCACTAGGTTTCCAGTCCCTCAGCATTTTAATAAGTAAATTATTAGACCATTTTTTCCTCAGATGGAAGAAATCATTAATTTTATCAGATAATCCTATCCTCCAGCTACAGATCCATATAATAATTTGGCCTATAGTTCAGTCTCCATCTTAAAAAAGCTGGATGGGAGCCCTAAAAACTTTAATCATCTATTGACCAAAGCAAATATTACTAGGAAAAAACACATGGAAAAATATTGTTCCATTAAATGACATAAGCAAAATTTCCTTTGGCTTCAGGGGAAATGCTAATGAATTTGGTGCCACAGGTGCATCAGAAAGCTCACATTCACTCAGCATGTAAAACTAAGGACAAAATAATAATAAACATAAGCTATTTAGAAGTAGTTTCCTACTGAATATGAGTGTGTGTCAGACAAATCCTCGGCCAAAAAAAATTAGAAGAGTCAGTTCACAAAGAGGTCAATTTTGAGAGCAAAACTTAAATCCAGAATGAGGTACGGTTCACAGCGAAGAATCATGCCATAGAAAAGCCACACAGGATGAGCAGAAATAGAAAAGATCTAGAACAAGAAAAGATCTTATCAAAGTCCCCCAACTGCTTAGGTAAGGTACATGAAACAACAGGAAAGGTGTACACAATACCACAATATTGCTATACATTTACCAAATAAAGGTTTTAGCACATAGAAAGAAACGCCAGTAACTCACAAATACAAAAGCAGTAGAAAAATAGTCTACCAAAAAAAAAAAAAAAAGTTGTAATAGCAAATGATAAATACTTTCAAATGATAAATATTTTCATATTGGATCTGAAATACTGGAGGGATGTAAACAACATAATTATTAGCTGTATACTCCAAAGAGATGAAGACTCCTTTCCACAGAAGTACATAACACCATGTATTGCTGCAGATGGAGGGCTGGCTTATACACATTAGAAAGTATGTGGTCCATCTTTAAGGGCATACAAAACTTCAGAAAAAGAGTTTGTGTTTTTGTCTATATGCTTTAAATTGCCTATACTCTGGACTGTGACAATTAGACCCTATTTTCATTTCAAGACACAAAATGAGATCAAAACAATCAATGGGCCTATGTATGGATGTAGAAAGTTGCCATCCTGCAGTGGAGAATTAAAAGGTCATGTTATAACAACAAATTTGTTTCTCTCATATGAAATGGTTAACACCAAAAATTATTTTTCCAATTTCAGAAAAGTAGTAAATGAAAAAAGACAGGCAAATTTCATTTATTTCATATGGGGCAGTTTCATTGCTGTTAAAATCAAGAAAAAAAAAAAAATAAAAAAGGTGTATACAGGTATATTTTTTTATTTCTGATCAAGTACAATTTCTTTAGCCCTGAGAAAGCCATTACAATTTTATTTGTGCATCTGTAACATAAATGAAAAAAGATCTTGACCACTCTGTTGTTTATAAGGCAGTTAAAGAGGAAACAGTCGCCCATTAGATTTCTACTGTGGGAGAGCTGAGTTTATTTCCCTTTCATCCCCACAATGACTTGAATCTATATCATACTTTTCCCAAGACACTGCCTTAATCATCACAGTGTAGCTATTGGAGGGTGCTGAGTTTATCAACAAAATTATAATTGAAGCTAATTGAAGGGAAAATGTTTCAAACTTTCACAGTAAACAGGCCTACAATACCTATGTCCTTCTTAGCCTCATTCAAATTTTTCCTTAACTGCAGTGGAGCTTCCTGGCAGAATTCAAACAGTGAATACTCAAAGGAGATTCTCCTCCCCACTTCAGAAATAAGATCTGAGCAAAATTTTAGCAGGGGTGGTTTTCCATTATGATATTTGAAAAGTTTGTCTGCATTGTATGCATACTCCATGGGCAGATATTGAATTTAAATTACCATTTATTATTGTACCAAGTTAGAATTTCAGAAGCATTCATGCTTGAAGATTTAATAAATTCACGTGACTTCAACCAAGATCTAACTCATTCTGGTCAGAGCAAATACAAACACAGGAGTGCTCAAAAACAAACAAGCCAACAGAAATCAGTCACCTGCCAGACAGCATTACAATTTTCCCTGATAGTATGTCAACAGAAGTTTAAAATTGCAATCAATCTGTATTCATTTCAGAGACACAGCTTCTTTTTTTCTTTTTTTTTTTTTAATGGAAAAAATAGAACAATGGGAAGAAAAAAAAAAAAAGCATATATTGCCTGCCAAGATTTCAATGTTGAATAAACAGCCATACTTGGAAAGCATATTACAGTGTTTGATTTCCCAACCACACTAATGTACTCTGATAACAGCACTTTTCTATCATGTCTGACAGCACAGGAAAATTAATGGCAGAAATAATGACTTTTTTAAGCTAGCATCTTGGAAAAATTGTGAGTCCCAATTAAAGTTGGTGTGACATATTAACCAAATGTTAAATATCCAGGATTTCATGCACATGGGGCAAAAAGACCTTGAGCTCTTTATGGCCTTATCATATCTAGCATAATTTTCAGAAAGACTAACAAAGAGACCCAAAATACTGTGACGTGCTGAAAAAGATTCTTAATTCTATCATTGCTAAGTTGGTCTCGATATTCATACCTTTGGCATAATCTATCCAAGAGCAGATTTCCTAACCTCAATGGAAACAATTTTTTATCTATCTCCTTGTTGAGATACATTTTTCAGATGTAATTATAAACCACAAGATAAAAGTTCCACAAAAATGTTGAGATTAACTGACGTATACACTAATAAAAGCGAATTTTTTCAACTGCCGAGTAGTATTTTTGCTATTTCTCTGCATTGTGACTTGTCATATATGTTAAGTAAGAAGAGCAAAAAGCAAAACACAGAAGTGTTACTGGAATATGAAGGATTTCAATGCATACCTGCTGATTAAAAAATCTCTTAACTGAGGATATGATCAGAATCTCTTGCAAACAAATTCAAGAGTCAGACTAAAAGCTTTGCTTCACTTCCTAGGCCCTTCATGACCCAACTAAATAAAAGTATACAACCTCTATGTATAATAAGAATTAACAATTTGGTTATCCATCATTTCTACATGTTGCTCTTCTGTTCATCTAATACATTTTAAGTCAGAACATACCATTAGGACCATTTATTTTGATAATCTATGAAGTGTAGTAATTTATTTATCAAGCCTGTGACTTCTCATGAGCTACATATTTGAAGGAAAAATAAACTCTTCCAGCTTTTCATTATGAAATTTTATCACCAAAGGAATACATCACTGAAAGCTTACATTTAAATGGAATTTCTACCGAGTAAATGAAACCTTATTTCTTCTT
Organism: Regulus satrapa; assembly: GCA_013396955.1. Lineage (NCBI taxonomy): Eukaryota > Metazoa > Chordata > Aves > Passeriformes > Regulidae > Regulus > Regulus satrapa. Next base: position 252,510 of record VWZN01015322.1, on the reverse strand, counting down.
AAATTGGTTTCATCAGTTTTCTGTTTGTTGTCAACCAAAAGCTAGGATTTTAAATGGTAGCATGTACATAGCTCATAAATGTTCCACTCTGAACTGAGTGGAATAAACAATTCACAGAATCACAGAATGGGTCAGGTTGGAAGCAGTGGGTCACCTGCTCCAACCTCCCTGCTCAAGCAAGGTCTTCCCAGAGCACATTACTCAGGACTGCATTCTCCAAAAGCACTGCATGAATTAACAATGATGCAGTTCATATCACTAAATCTACAACCAGTAACAGTGACATTTATTCTATTAATAATGTCGGGATCAGCATGTGCCACGGGCATACTGGAACCATTTAAATGTGGCAAATGTGGTAAACCAAGACCTGCATCATCCGTGTTCAACTGGATGATATAAACCAGCAGGTGTTGTATGAAACTCCCTGCAGATACAATGCTAAACATAACCTGTGCTAACATAAGCGCTACCTTGAACAAGCACACATATCTCTCGATAATTTCAGCAAACATTTCTGCTCTAATCAGAGGACTGAATAAAGAATTGGTGACCTAGAGCACTGAGTGTCATGCAAAGGAAAGTTTTATTCAGATGCAACAAAAGTCATCCTTTGCCATTTGCTCTTTTTTATAAAGAATTAGCATTCTCACTGTGAGATCAATTTGCTCAACAAGTTATTACATTAACCTCCTTAGTAATATTCTTTCAAAGCAGTCTTGAAAATTCACACTTTTTACACACACTTGAAAATTTAACCGAAACGACATAGTCTGCTTTTCAACAATCAGAAGGAACCTCAAAAACTTACTACTGAATACCTTCCCACCTCTCACCTTGGGATGGTACTTCAGAAGACAACTGTAATTTAGATCCATTGCACTTATGTACTTAAAACATATGGCTATTTACTAGCTTGGAGAAGTTAAAACATTATAGTTCTTGTTGAAGGGAAACACCGAAGATCAAATTGTATGTTCAAACAACTGCATTTTTCCTCTGTGGTTCCAGTCTTCTAAAACCTGAGATTCCTGCTGTTGAAACACCCTCCCATACACCTGAAGAAGGATAAGTGACCTACCTTAGAAAGCCCGCCTACTTCCAAATAGAAGCAGATAATGAAAACGTTCCAGGTGACCCACAGGGCAGTCCACACCGTGTACTAAACACAAAGCCGGATGAGAGCAAAAAAGAGAGAAAAATAAAATGAGAAGATGAAACTACTTCATACTGAAGAGATCAATAATTAAAAAAAAACAACCTGATATCAATAAACATTGTTCTTCTGGGAGCAGCCAGGAGCAGAGAGTTCAGAAAGGAAGCTCCCCCTGCAGAAATCCCTTAAGAACCACCGGAAATTACAAATTCAATATTCATTGCTGTACTAAATAAATACCAATAAAACAGATTTCTTCTTTGGAGTTTTACACTACCCTACTGATATCAATTAAGTTCAAAATGTTGACTGAAACACTGGTTTTGGGACAGCCCTGAGTCATTTTAAAATCATAATTTAGCTCTCTTAAAGGAAACACTAAATAAGCAAAATACCTTAAATGAGTAAATAATATTGAAATAACATTAAAATATTATGAAGAAAGGTGCAAAAAAAACCAACCCCACCGCCAAAAAAACCAGAAGATCTATTGATCTGGTAATCTAGATTTTTTTCTTTTTAAAAAAATAGGTAAAGTGTAAATTTGACCTCTTGAATCTTTCACAGTAAAACGTACTTAAAGCCTTCACAGTGGAGAACTGCTGCTAAGAGTTTTTGCAAGTCTACTTAGCTGTGGCCAGAGGAAGGTTAGTATCTATTGTTTTGCTTCAATATATTCATTAAAGCTCCACATACTGATCTACAATGCACTGCACAGATGTCATCAGTTGGGCTTTCTTGGGCAGTTTAGGATTTTGTTCCCCTCTTTGTTCCCCTCCCTGTCATGTATAATGAAAAGTTCAGGTAAAGAGGATTGAATCTTTCCACTCTTTGATTACTCCCCCCATGAATGGGAGCATTTCTGTACACCACAAAGGCCAACTGCTTTAATAAAATTCCTTCTGAGGTATGTAGGCAGTTGGGCAATGTCTCAAGAAGCAGGTCATTAAGAACCAAAACAAGAGTAACACTCCTGAGCCTTTTTCTTGGTTTTACAGAGAAGGGCAGCGTGGCAACTGAAAGCTGGGTTATTATAAAATAGACAAAGCTGTTTTGAGCACTTGAGGTCTGTACTGTTCATATGAGTAACCTAGATTATATGACATTTTACTACATTTTGGTGTCTTTGTAGTAACTTGATGCCGTCATCAACTCCCGATTTTCTAACATTTATATTCAGAGCATTACGTGCAGAGAGTTCAAAATTAATGAACAACTCATACAATCCCAGTTGCACGCAAAAAGCAGAATCGAGACTATTTGGGAGTATTCTCCTTTTTTAAAAAAGAATTTTTTATCTCTCCATGAACTAAATCTGTCACCACAACAAAAGGAGTTCTATTTCATCTGCCAGGTCAAGCCAAATCTGTTAATGGCCTCATTCTGTCCCATGGGCACCAAATGCTGTACTGTGCAGGCAAAAACTGTCTGAGCCTGCTTTCCCAGGCCAGGCTATGCTGTTTTACACATTTAGGACCAGTTTGGCTCCTGATCCACCATGAGGATTACTGAGAGAGAAATGCAGGTAACAAAGCAGGTGTGCACCTTGAAACCCAGCTGCTGTGTATGGAGAGCCTCTTCCTGCACTCTCACTGAGCTGCAGAAATCTAAATTTGAGCTCCATTTGATTTGTAAACATAATAATTACATTATATTCACTAATTAGCAATACATAATTTTTAAAGTAGGAAAGTTACTGTCTTCTTGGATATTCAAGGAACAATTTTTTTCCTTGCATAGCTTTGTAGGTATTTAACGAAAGGTTAAAAACCAGCAAAGAATAGAAAGCAAAATTAGGAAATAGCAGAATTTGGGCTGTGCATGCCGACATAATTTTTCTATTTTGTAGCTGTGCAAGACAATCCAAACATCAATAGATCATCATAGATATATTTTTATTTTAAAAGATCTTATCTCCCCTAACACATTTTATGAGCAGCTAGCTCAATACTTCTTTTCTCCTTGTGGCTCAGACTCTGCTCTGAGGACAGAATATTAATTTCCTCATGAGGTTTGCCAAGATGCTCATCGCTGTAATGTGTGAGAGCTGCACAAACATTAACTAATTTATTTTATGTTATAAGGGAATGATACAGCTCTCAGAATGCAAATGATGTTCTGATACATGCAGAGATTACATTCAGAAGTATTCGTACATTACAAGCATCCAACTTGAGGTCCTTAAGAGTTCATTTTTCAGAATGCTTGAGGTTATACACTCAGTTTATAAACTCGGTGTTCAGCTCCCTGTAGCTGAACGTGCAGCACTTGTGCAAATCACAAGGTCTCAAGACAGGAATCCAGAACACAAGGGGGAAAAAAAGCACGTGACAGGTTTTGTTGAAGTGACTGACTTTGTGTCAAAAGAGGTTTCAGTGGTTGAGAGCAGAGAAAAAACTCAGCTACCGAGCACAGCCTTCACAGCAAAAGCAATCCTTATTTCTTGGTACCATGTGCCTCACTCTTCCCATTGCCTTCTGTCTTCTGAAATCATGTTTCTATTCTACATCTGTGATCAACAGAAAACTCCCAAATGTCTGTCCTTTCTACCAAAACCGAAGCAACAGTATAAAAATTAGTAGGTATCTATCTAGTTCAAATATGCAAGTAGATAAAACATTCATAGCAAGACTTCATAGAAGGGCTTTAACAGCATCTTTTCTAAAATTTTGAGTGTTTGTTTCTGAAAAAATTGTAATACTTTCTGGCATTATATGCTTAATGTAAATTTTAAAGTATATACCTTTTAGGTTAAAGAACCCCACTGAGCAATATTCCATTATGAGTCATCACACTAACTCCTGCTTGAGTCCTTAAGAAAGGTGTAACTTTTAGATCCAGGATGCAGATTTCTTCCTTTTGCTAGCAGAGCAACAGCCAAAGTTGCCATCCTGTGTGTGACATCATGCATGCTGGCAATTTTCTCTCAGTGTAGGAATGGCTGAGGTCTGAGACATCAGCTCCACATTGACCCTCAGCTTTCACTTCTCTCCCAAGGCACCTAACCTGTTTCATGATCTGACCTACCCCTCTCCCTTCCCTCTCTTCTTCTCTCTCCCACTCTATGTCCTGAACCTTATCCTATCCATCCTTGCTGGGTCTCTGCTCACTCTTACTTCCCCACATCTAGCAATTCCTGCCCTGTTCTTTGGCCACCCACATTCTGCCCACCCCAGCTCAGCTGGCCTCATACTCAGCGTCACAACCCTCACGACACCTGGCATGAAGAAGAAATTTTCTACACAGGTTGAATCAATAACAAGAGTTTTAAATTTTTTAAGAATAATAAGAAGGTATTTTTATTTTATACCCTAAATGATGCACCACTTAAAAATCACCTGGACATTTTTGTAACAGATCTCTTCTAGAGGAAGGACCTAGGACCAGGTCATAATCATTGTTTATTTCTCCCCATGATGAACTACATATTTTCTTGCTTTTGGTCTTTTGCACTAAGGATTGTATAGTATGCAGTGTGAGGAAATATTTGAAGTCTTACCAGTAATGTGGAGGGAGTAGTCACTAAACCTTACAGGTTAAACATCTAATAAATATCCCCTTTCATAATGTCAGCCTCTCTACAACAGTGAAATTTCTATCTCTTGACTCTACAATCATATTGAAACCCATGCAGAGACACATTTCATGTACCAGTGAAATAGAAACCTTTCTAGAGTTAAAACGTTTACATTCGATGGACACAATATCATAAGAACAACGGATTAAGCTAAAAGCAAAAAGGGAATTTTCTAAGTTTCAGTGTTACAAGGATTGTGGGATAAGCTTAGCTTTAATGAATAAACTCTCCCAAGAGTATATTTAAATCTGAAGTGCAGCAACTACTCTGACAGTGTCATTCATGGCATTAGAGGAAATGAATGTTGGCTTGGGGATACTTCAGTGGAAAGGAGGCAACTACAGAGTCATCAAATCAGCCCCCTGTAATACCTGGGCTCAGTACTTGCAGAGCCTTATTAGCCATATTTATGAAAGATGGCAAGGGAAGTGACATAAATCAGCATGATGGAGCAGCAACAATACCAGGACTTACCAGGAAGGCTATTCAATGAGTAATTTTGGAAGCCTAAATATTTCAGATGTGTTTTCACTGTCTGTATAACATTTGGTTGAATACTGAATAAAGTATCCTATACAGTCTTTCTTCTGCTGTTCTGTTTTTTTTAATTTGTTTGGGTTTTTTTTAAGAAACTCTTTTCTGGCTTTTCAACTATATCCATTACCTAGATATTGTATTATTTAATTAAATACATTAAGGCAAGTAAGAGTTTTCTTCCTCTGATGCTCCCTATTTAAGTGCATTATTTTCACCCCTAACTATTTATTAGCTTTTTTTTTTTTTTCAGTTTTGAGCCTGGCTTTTGCAGTTTTATATATATGATTCATCATTCAGATGCCTTTTGAAGTCCCCAATTAGAAGTAGCAGAGGGAGAAAATCCCGAACTTTAACAAGTATCCTGTCATCATCCTTAATCAATTTTAACAGCCTAAAAATCTTGCTGGTGATAGCAAGATTTATTAAGAAAGGAAAAGCATGAACAAGGAAACGGATCACAGCAGAGCTCTAGAGATTCATTACAACTGTGCAACAGCATAGTTAGAACTGAAATTCAGCTGTTTCTTTCTTCTCTGCAAATGTTTGGGTAAGTTTCAAATGAGCTAATATGGGAAAATTAAGAATCGGCTCTGTACTTTTATGCTCCCTGGGAACTTTGCACATATTTAACGCAGTCACAAAATATTCAATAACTGAAAATAGCACATCCGCTTAGTGACAGGACAAATTATTCACAACATTTATTTAAATTACTAATTAATACAAAACCTATTAGAAATAATTATTGGATTTAAACTAATTAGGACACTTGGAGTCAGTGTTGCCACTCCCTCTCTCTCTGTTTCCTAAGCTCTGAGGACTTGGAATTTTAAGAATGAGCAAGTGAAATTCTAGATTTATTTCAGAATCACCATCCATACAGCCTGTACCTCAGTGATTGCAGATAGTGAACATGAACCATTATCTTTAACTACTTGGAATGGAATGAGAATTCTATTCAGCAGAAATGTCTCATGTATCAGCCACTGCATGGCAGCTCTTAGTAGGGCTTTTTTTTTTTTTTTTGGTAGGAAGTTCTCATGGCAAATTTTATATCACTCAAACAAATTTCTTTATTTAGATTTTTAATCTAAAATGGCTATGCTTATGGTGCAGCTTATGTGGTCACTAAATCCTAGTGATTAACTGGCTAGCCTGGGTTCAACAGCAGTGGAAGAATCAGAAGTATGCAACTGCTATTGTTTTTCTCAGTTTCTATTGCAGCCCTCACCAAACTCCTTGGCTCTACATACCTGCAAAAAAAGCCTGCTCAATTATGCCTGCAGAAGCAGTTACATATTTGACTGCAATATAGATGTGCTTCAAGTTATAGCCATACATTTACTCACTTTCCTATTCCTTACATATTTTAAAATATGAGGAGATTGAACATGACATACACAGCATAGGATGACAAAGTGAAAGCTTTTGTGTAACTTCACTTGTCAGGGAAACCTTCAGGCACAGACTTCATTGCACAGAAGACAGATTAAAAACACTCCCTTGAGGTTAAACAATAGCTCTAGAGCTGGTCAGCTGAAGTCAAGATCACCACCAGAGTATGACAGATTATCATGAGGACAATTTGTTGCAAACGTGCCAGATTAATTTTGTGGAGACAGTTTATAGAAGAAAACCATTGTATCTGACATGATTCTCTCTTTACATCAGTTCTTTAATATTGTGATGGGATCATCTGTCTTAGTTAAGCAGATTTCCAGGTAAGTCTTCTCGAAAAGACAATACTAAGCATAATTTTCTGGAAGCAATTAGTTAAACTGGATTAAACTCTTCCAGGTAAACTGGATTAAACTTAATCTAAATCAGAAGTTTCATAAACCAGAGTACAAAAAAGCATGACACAAAATATTTCTTAAGCCACAGACACAGTACCAAATTCTTGGGATACTAACCACTAACAAATCCAGAGGCTTAGATGTGGCTGAAAGTGGACCTATGAACATGGAAGTCCATGAGGCTTCTCGATAAATTTGAAACCTAATTCACTACTCAGAGCCTTGGCAAAAATCTCTCTGCATTGTGTTTAATACTGAAATTCAGGACACTACTGAAGATTTGCATTGAACAGACTTTAAAATTGAAGTCAGCAGTAAAAGTTTAGAGGTAGACTGTCACATTTGGCTTAGTGAATACAGCCAGTACGCAGCTGGCACTGGTAGGAGTCTTCACTGCCACTATGACTGACTCCTTCTGGGGTTTCTGGGGGCAGTGGACAAAGCTAAACTGAGGTTGGCACAGCCTAGGAAACCCAGCTTCTGGGGAGCACATCTTGATATAGACTGGAAGATCCTCAGGCTATGCTCAGCAAGAACTTCAAGCTGATGCAACGCTGCACTGCTGTAGAAAGACTCCCTGCACTTTTCTCCTTCCTCTGGCTACTTATTCCCATTTCCCCTCTCCCATCTGCAACAGTCAAAACACACCAAAGAGCTGACCTACACTTAATACCAGTAAAGGAAATAGTTGCTTTTAAGCTGGATCAGGTCTGGTTTGGCAGTTTACCAAGTGGTTGAACTGGTACCTGCGTGGCGCAAACCAAGGAACAGCACAGGGACTGAAAATAGCATCTGAGCAAAGGGAATATTGCCTATGCTGTATTGAGGTATTCACTCAATTCTACCTGAGGGCAAGGCTAGGCATGAGGCTGAACTGACAAGATTAGAGCTAGCAACAAGAGAAGTCTTGCAACTCCTCCTTTCCCCTCCACATTGCTGTTCATAAACATGCAGTCCCAATCCTTGCCTTATGGCAACCCTGGCAACCATTGGAACTTCACAGACTGGATTCAGGTCAGTAGTTTAGCAAAAAAAATCTCCACTTTTTGCTAGGTTGGTTTTCTGACTAGAAATTTCTAGCTTAGAAATGGAACTGACTCAGTGACAAGTCTAGTTAACTCCTGCCAAAAGTGGGGGAGAGGATCTGGGAAAGTGCTCAGTCAACGAACAACAGTGGGAACAGGAAGACATGACATCCACCTCATTCTGCTGGTATTGAGTTGTGAGGTCAGTTACAGACACCTTGTGTCACAGACACCCTTCAGACTTTAGGACTTGGCTCAAACTATTCCCACTTCACTGCAAACCTTATATTAGTAAGGATAAAATCACAGATCTCTCAGAGAGGTGGTGATGGGACTAAGAAGTGGGTAATCACAGAGCATTCTGAGCTGGAAGGGACCCACAAGAATCATCGAGTCCAGCTCTTAAGTGAATGGCCCATACAGGGATCAAACTCGTGACCTATGGCATTATTAGCGCCATGCTCTGACCAGCTGGGCTCTAAAGCCTTGATCTTCCCCAGTAATGAGTATTGGCACCTGCTGTAGCTAGAACTCCTAAATAGATGTTTAAAGATAAATGAGAATATGAGTTCAGTTAAATCAACAAAAAGAACCTTGCTAGGGAGGTGTTTCTTTCTTTAATGATGAGTTTTCTGCCTCTTCTACAGCTTTTGAATAGCCTAAAATTTTCAACTACATTGGAAAATATATAGAAGCAGTAAACATCTGTTGCATTTCATTTGAAAATTAAAACAGAGCTTGCATCATTGAACAGCAGTGTTGAACCTGAGGGGCAAGAAATTTTGTAGTGTTGCACTTCAGACATGAATTTCCCACATAATTTTACAGATGCTTGCACTTGCTTCTTTTGTATAAAATGGAGAGCATGAAGCAGAAAGGTGAGTCATCAATACATGGATGCCCAGTTCTTCAACCACAGACAATAGAAAAAGGTGCTATTTTTAAAATAAATCCATTTTCACTTCATTATAGTCTGCATGTAAGCTTAGCTAACGTGAGTATAATCTTGGATGCACTTCTTGTTCACTTTTTCTTTCAAGACATAACAAAGAATTACAGGATTCCAGGCTTGACTAGAAAAGATTAAGTTTTTAAAGTATTTGTGCAATGAATTTTCCCCAGCAGACATTTATTTCATTCCTTTGTGAAGAAAAAGAAAGATAACTTTAGTCTCTTAAAATCCATTACTAACAACAAAACCAGAATGTTCCAAATACAGACATTACCAGGTAAGGACATAATATTCTTACATTCAAAAATTAATATGCGGGAGGAACAGATTTTTTTGTTGCTGTTGTTGGCAGTTTTGCTTCACAGCTTTGAAATTTCTTCTTATTCCTGGCTATATTGAGAATGTAGGGGGGGAGAAAAACAACTGAGAAGCTTCACGTTACAAGCATCAGAGAGAATTTACAATAATTTAGGGTCAAAGCCGCCAATACAGGTCTCGAGAAAATAACATATAAGTGAGAAGGAGAATTCTTTGGAACCCATGGGTCACAGGACCAAAGAAATTTCTACAATCCTTGGTCCTCCCTGCTTAAGAAAAAGATGTAGTTTAATATACCTTTGCCATTGCAAATATGTTTTAATCACCATCAATTCTGGTTGTCCGTTGCAAAAATAACAGCAACTTGTACTTTATTTGTTTATTTATTTATAGTCTAATTGACTTGTACCATAGTCATAGTTTTGGCAGCACTTTCTTCAGGTCACCTATTTTTGATATTGTCCAAAATCTCAAAAAAATAACTTAGCAGCCCTACATTTGCCAAAAGACATGGAGACCTCCACAGTTTCTACAGAAATACCATCTGGTGTTTTGAAACCAAGAAAATTCTGCTTTGTAATATGACAGGTTTTATGGCAAAACAAACAGACAAAATATAATAAATGAGACTTACCACGACTATATATCGAGGCCTAAACTGGATGGTTCCAAACAAACCCAAAATGACAACTATTATTTGTAGGAAATTGCCAAGGATAGGAGCCCACTGGAAACCCAGGAAGTCAAAGATCTGTCTCTCTAATGCTGCCAGCTGTAAGAAAACACATAAAAAGAACATTCACTTTTTAATTATGGGTTTGACAGAACACCTGACACATTTTCTTATTTGCACCAGGCTTCAGCAGAGAGTGAGCAAAGCTACACAAACCTTGCTATTGCTTCTGAAATACCCTCATGCTCCCTCCCTTCCCCATGTCTTTGTTTTCGAAGATTTACTCTCAACTAGACGCGACTGCAAGTTCCTCAATCTGTTCCTAAAAGCCCAAAAGGGCAGAGTGGACCCACACAAATCCCAGACATGGCCACTGTGATCCCAGAAGTTCCTTTATTCAGGAATTAGAAGACTGCTGGGAGCTCCTCACTCCCTGAGGCACAGACATAGGCTCAGGGGCTGAAAGGCAGCAGAAAATGCTGGAAGACCTCAGAGCAAACTGCTTCAAAAACAACAGCCAAATGAGCCATCTGTGCTCTTCAAAGGCTGCTACGTTACTTTTGGGCAACTACAAATCAGAAAGAAATGGTGGCAGCCTAATAACTCTCTTCCCATTGTCCTCATGACATTTTGGGTCTGGGTTTAGTAAGGTGAGGAAAAGGAGGAAGCTAAGAAGTGTCAGCCTTCATCTTTGCATCAGCATGTGGTTCTTAGGTAATTCTGCAATTCTCAACATCAGGCAAAAAAGAAAAACAAAAAGCCAGATATAATATTCTGCAAACACATTTGCTACTCATTTTTGACAATCCAATCCACTGTTCTAAACATAGGAAAATCAACTTTCTTAGCAGCATATTGGCTGGAGTTTAAACTTAGTTCAATATTTTTGCAGCTGTAGCAAGATAATCTTGAGCAGCTAAATAGAAACCTACTGAGAAACAACTGAGTTTCTGTGCTTGCTAGAATTTATTAACATCTACTTGATTTTACTACATTGTTACAAACACTAAAATTTACTGAAATATGCACTTACAATATTTATAACTAAGACAGATGGAGCAAGCATGGCTCTATGAATACCAACCAAAGTATTATCCTATGTGGATATTTCACACAAACCATTTCATTTTACACATTATGGCCAGATTCAATCTTCACCTGCAAGATGAGGCTAGGTGTCACTGAGAGCAGAATTCATTTTTTTCTGTACAAAAACCCTCCCTTACAGCAGACATGAAAACCATATTGTCTGTGCTGAGGTTAATAAATATGATATATCTAAACAATAAAACGAACAAAAGTTGAATCATCAACTTGGTGCAGCTCCTTTGCAATCAGTGAAGTTACACTAACTTTCATCAGCTTAACATTGGGCCCGGCACCTATAATGAAAAATCACACAGTATAGTACAAGGACGTCCCAAATCCCATGTGCAAGATGGTAAATAAAGAGTTTTGAAAGCTTTTTGGCACAGGCAGAACTTAAAGTTTATGGACTAGAAACAACATACTGAGAGTCCTGTATCACATAGGAAGGCATTTATGACATTCATGACCAGAGCCAGAGACTTTTTCATTCCCACTGCAAGTGGAAATCTGGGTCAGCAAAACAGCTAAAAAATTCACAGACCACTGGTTTTCAGAGACAATGTGTCTTCTTCCTGGAGCCCTGGCATTAGCAAGCAAGCAGAGGACAGAGCTGTCAAATCAGGCTCATATTTGTTTAATGCCACCGCCGCCCTGACATTTATTGAAAACTTCCTGCAGCTATGGTCTTCACCTGCACCAATAAACTGAGTGTGTCCTATCACACTCCCAGCCATGAAGGCAGCTGGCTTAGCATTGTCTCCATTAAAGTGTCCTTTTGGCTCTGAAACGGCAGCTGTGTGCAAACCACACACTTACCTACTCGAAACGGCCCTTGGCCATGGGTTTCCCACTCTTTGGGAAGACCACTGGTCACAAAAACCCTGGTTAATGTGACAAAAAACCCCTGTTAATGGCTCATTAACATCCACAATGTCACTGCCTGGCTATTTCCCCAGGCATGAGAACATGTTGGAGTTGGGAGCAGAGAGCTTGCCCAGAGTGGGTATTGTGGAAATTCACATTGGTGGGTCATAGATGCCACTATGCATTTTATGTAGCTTTGAAACACCTAGAGCTATCAGAAAGACAAAAGCCTGCAGCACAGATATGGATAAAGCTGTTTATTTTCTGTCTTTTCTTAAACTGACCCTTGGGATAAATTTTCAGCTCATCACCTTAAATGCCTGAAAAACATAATACTGGAACATAAATGAACAAATTTATGTGTTCACATTACATTATCCATTTATGTATATTCTTATTACAATTATGTGTTATTACACATTACACATTTATGTGTTACATAAAGTGCACAACCACTGCACTTTGCAACCAGACTCATGACAAAAGGCTTGGTGTTCAGCTCATGCCTACACTGGTTCAGATAAAAGTTTGCCTTCATGTGCACCTCCCTGATATGTGCCAAGCAAGTTCTGAGCACATCCACCAGGCAGGTCTGGGCTCCCAAAAAATAGCTCAGTGGTCACAAGTATATTACCAAAGATGAAGGTGTACATGTGTATATTCACCATATACAGATTTACGCATTTAAAAAAAAATTAAAAATTATTAATCATTCCATGGATTACTGTGGTTAAGGCACCCACACAAACACAAAGAAATAAAGTTCCATTTCCTCTCCTGATGCTTACTGAGTTATTCATTCCTCTCTTCCCACCTCCTATCCATCAGGATACCAAGGGAAAAAGCTTCTCTTTGAAGCTGTGTCACTGGCGAAATATAAAAATTTGTATTTTACAAGTCAAAAAGAGAGCACAAGCAGAAACATGAGGGTACAGTCTATTGCTCATGGCACTTACACAAAACTGGGAGAGTTGCTCGTGTTTCTTGCCTGCAGGGCTTGCGCTTCATTTTATATACAGTGACAGCATGAAACCACGGAAAGAGCCCTGGAAGCAGGATGCCAAGCACACAGTACCATTCCTTCCCCACTAAGAAGTGCTTTCACCATCAGGCTATGCAGAGTCCTTCCTGCACAGCTAAGTCTCATTTATTTTGCTCTTGTCACCAACACAGAGTAATCTGTCTCATCCCCAAAGCCCACAGAAGACATTAGCAGAGGTGGTGCGGGGGGAGTGAGTGGAATCTAAAGAAAAGAAAGAGGTAGGAGGCATGTCTTTCCTCCTCAAATTGCTATTCTCTTTAAAATTATAACACCTTGTAGGCAACACAGGCAGAAGTTAAAAACTTAATAATCACGGCAGAGGAAACATATTAAGACCTGTTTTCTTTATACCATAAGCAATATGGACTGAATAGAGGAAACATCTGAGTGCTGCTGTTCTTATGTCTGATATTCACCCAGCAGAGCCCCCAAGAAGCAGTGAAGGCCACAAAGTTTTTAGCTCTCTGCAAATGAAAAAGCAGCCCCTAACACAGGCTGTGATTCAGGTAATTGATTTCACAGAAATCATCAGAATAAAGGGAACATGCACCTGTTTCCTTTTACATTTATAGGCTGGATTTTTATAGATATGAAGAGCCCATGCTTATGTTTGCCCAAATCCAAAATTTCTGTGGCCACCAAACTAGCCTAAATTTGTCAAAGATGGTTGCACTTGGAGTTATGTGCATGTGAGTACTTCAAAATGTTACACCAAAAATATTTTTATTATAACAAGGCTGTTTTTCTCAGAAAGAATTTTCCAACATGAATTTCTAATTTCATCACCTTTTTCGGGTTCTTCTGAAAACAGCCTAAAAACCTGAAACCTAAAGGGAAGGGATAGGTTCCCAAAATTAGCTGGCTCAACTTCTCCTATTGCTAGATGACAGGTAGTCAATTTAGGAGGGCAGAGGAGCTCGAGGCTGCAGCTGGGGTATGCTCAATGTGACTGAGGTCCTCTGGGAGCTTACTGTCACACCAGTTCCCTGCCAAGTTAGGAGAGGCTGCACCTCCACTACTTGTGACAACTAAGATAACAAAGCTTGGGACTGTCCATAATAAATTGTTGTTTGATACTTTTTTAAAATGAGTAACACAGAAGTGGAATGAGAACACAAACCTTTCTTGCAAATAAAAGAGGAAGGTTTGTTTTGACAACTTAGATACTAGGTCTATGTTTGTAATGAAACCTTTGTCCAGTTGAGTGAAATATTTTCATGAGAAATTACAAAAATCTCTCAAAGTTGATGGGAAACAACATTTTCTTATCATAACCCTTCAAAAAGGATACATGATATTTCTTATTACTGCTGTCTAGGGAGTGGTTTGTAATTTAGTCACATCATCACTGACAATCTTGTAATTGAAAGTGCATGACTCGGGAGACCAGGACTAGCAGAAAAATGCTCTAGTGAGACAGTAGCACTTCACTTAATGATGTCTTGGGTTTTTACCTCTTTTTTTCACTAAGTCTTTCAAGTATTTCCAGTTTCCCCAATCCTGCAGAACACAAGGAGAAGGTACTAAGCTGCGAGATGGAGCTGCAATAAAGCCACTCAGGGTAAACTTCCTCTTCCAGCCATGCTCAAGCCCTTTTGTATTCAGACCAGCAAAAACTTCAGGTGAACTAATCTGTTTGAATTCTGAGCTTCCTCACCTAGAGGGGTTAACCAGATGTGCAGCACAATTGGGACCTCCTAAACAGAAAAAACAGTGCAACTGTACCATTGTTTCACAAACAGCTTAAGGCAAAGGAGTAGCAAAGTAAAAGGCAACGCTGCATAGGATCTGCAGAAAGAAATCACCAAGATATTCCTCATCAATAGAGAAATAATAAAAACCATTTTTGAGTGAAGGCTTCAACAGGGCGCCCTGTGGATTAAACCCCTCCTCAAATTCTCTATTATACTTCAAAATATATATCAGAAATTCTTTGAGTGATGAGGCACCACAGCAGAGTTACAAAGTCAACTTTTCAAATATGTGTTAAAACTCAATTTTCTCTTCTGTCAGAAACGTCAAGGAAAACAGTCAGTTTTATATTTAATGGAAAAGTTTTATAAATTACATGTTAGTTTGAGATAAATAAATAGAACCAAATCCATAACAGAAGTCACTGTATCAAGATGAAGAGTTTTCATATGTATCAGATAATTTCATACAAGAAAAGACCCAAACATGGCATGATATAAACTTAAGACTATAAAATTTCTAAATGAACAAATGAAAAGTTAATGACACAGCTGCAAATTTGATACCCTATACATTACTAAATTAAAAAATAAAAACAAAACCAAAACAAAACAAACAAAAAAAAAAACCCACCTGGGAAGTATAATCTACATTTTATATTAAAAAGTTGCTTCAATCTGTCATGTAAAACAATCCCTAGAATAACCAGAATAACCTATAATAACCAGAAAAAATACCAGTAGTATATCTAACAAACTTGTATATGAAAAATCTAACAAAAATAAAAGAAATATTTAATAACTGGAAAGCTGTAAAACTCTATAGCTTTGAAATCCTTTTTGAAATTAAAACAATTTTACAAGCTAGGGGGAAAAAAAGAAAAGGAGAAAAATTACGAATTCACAAATGGACACTGTTACTCTTACAAATGGACTCAGCTTTCAAAAATTAAAATAGCATACAAAAAATGGTGAATCAAAAAACCCTGTGCATAGTATTAATTTTCTAAATCCAGGCCAGGAATTATCTGTAATAATATAATATTTTGTATATAATATATATTACATGTATAATAATTTGAATTAGACGTGTAAGACTCAGAGTTGGCTGATATTGCTAATACTTATCACTGGAGAAGTTCCAGGGCACAGCGCATCATCCATACTAACTGCTGCTCCTAAGGATAAAGATGTTTCCTTCAAAATTCTCATCTTCAACTTATGATCTCAAATTTAACCTGTGGCTTCAAGAAGAGTTTCCTGGACATGATTAATCCCTGAGAATTGTTGGTCTTTTTTACCATTACCACTGGTTCCAGTGTGCTGTGTTGAATTACAGTTGGATCCAGTTTGGCGGACACAGCTGTTAAAAACTGACACGGTTCCCCAGCCTCCTCCAAAGAAACTCGACCTGGAGCTTTAAGTGTCCTCTGTTCTGAAGCCCCAGGATACCTTTACTAAGCTCAGAGGTGCAATCACCTTTTCTTCCCATCCCGTCCCGTCCCGTCCTATCCCATCCCATCCCCTCCTCTCCCTCCTTCCTTTCTCCCTTTCTTCTTTTGTGCCCAGGTTGGTGGGCGCTCCCAAAAAGCTGCACATCAACACAAGGGAGAGGGCAATGCTGAGGCTGGAGAGGAGCAGTGGGAGCTTCCTGCACCAACTTGCAGCCTGCACATTCAGCTGGAATAGACAAGACGTTGGAGCAAGGTCACTCTTAGCACTAGCCACACTTGACTTAAAGTCTGTCTTCACATTCCAGAGCTCTTAGGTGTGTATTTCTTTTTCTTTGACGGATGTTCCACTGAGAAAACATTTTTGTAAAACCTTGGGGCAAACGCTCAATGTTCACATTTCAAAAATATGCACTTTCTAATTGAAGGGGAAAAGACATAAAAAAACTGCCAAGCTACTCTGGATAAAACCTCAGCATTGGAGAGTAAAGGACTGACCTACCACATGCTAAACCCCAGGATTTCTAACATGTAATTAACAGGTGAAGAAAGAAGAAGGTTAAAATAAAAAAAAAAAAAAAATAAGTTGCATCAAAGACCAATGGTAATGCATAAGCAACTTTTTATACAAATTTTGTACTCCTGCTTTCAGGAGTGATTTCAACTCATGATTTCAGAATTTTACTGAAAGGCTTGACTTCAGTAAAAAGGAAGATAAGATTTAACACCAGAGAAACACTAGGTTTTTAATGCAGGGAAGAGCATTTAAAGGGAGGGAAGAGGAAGGGAGGTATCAGATGATCACTCCTAGCTGAAGAATGCTATTTAGAAAGTTACTGTTCCTCAGTTAAATATTACTGCCTCCTTGACTGTAACTTAACATCTTTCAATAGAGATTTCATTACCAAAGATAAGTGTAGTCAGTGTCACAATTAAATGCTTAACTTTGGTTTAGATCACTACTTCATAGCTTTGGTGACAGAAGGAAATTTTCTGATCACAGAAGAAACTCTCATTAGATTTTTAATGACCAGCATTCACTTGTCCAGATGAAATACTAGCTTTTGGGTGATTTTAAGATGGTAATCCCTTAGCTCACTAAATACATTTATAAGACCATGTGTCATGGAGGTTATTGAATGGCAGGAAAGATTCTGAGTAAATCACAAATATTTCTAGTAAATTCAGTTTAATGGAGGAAAAGAGAAACTTAGCTTTCTGACAAGTAATTGTTGGAGGAAAAAAATCCCCAAATGATCAAAAGTGTCTTTGCAGTCTTGGTCAGGCAGATAGGTAATTGGCTGTCAGTTGAGTAATTTTAAATCAAATATAAAGTAAAAGAAATATATGTGCTGAAGGAGCTCAATAAAAGAGAAATAGCCAAGATTAGTGAAGGCCAAAGTATAAAAACAAAGAAAAGAAAGGCAGGTTCAATAAGAAAGATGTTGTCTTTTTAAGAAAACCTATGCTGCTTTTCAACAGTAAATGCTATTCTTATTCAGCAGTTCAACTCATATGGAAAATACTCAGAACTAAGTAAAGGTTTTCTCACCATTCTGGTAACTTCTTTGGTGAACAAGTTCAGTGGAGGGTGATTGTAGTGGCAGCACATAACATTGCCACTGAACATTGCATGATATTTGAACAAAACAAACAAAAAAAATTCTGAGGAGAAAAAAAGTTTCACTACTCAATACTTTACCAGTTGTTCTTTGATATTTTTTAAAGAAAAAAGACAGGTAAGGAGGGAGTAGTACATGTTCAATGATTTTTGAAAGTCAATGCACTGCTCTAACAACTCAGAACCAAAAGACCCACTAAATGATTGGCAAAAAATTTGATCTCATCAGGTAATTTGGACCCTAATATAGAAAGGAGAGCTGGCAAATCGCAGATCTTTAAAATCTATAAATGTAATTAGAGGGTGCTGAAAAGATTATTTTCTCCACATTTTAACAAGCGCATACATGTATTTAATATTACATATTAACATTATCAGGCAAACATAAAACAAAGGTAATTCTTAATAGAAAACTGTTTTTCTTATTGTGCATACTACAAAAATCTTGCAACTACACTGGTGACGTGTAGGAAGATTTTGAGAGATGGACTTGATATGATGCTGTTATGTATTTCACCAAACGGAGTGCAACCCTCCAGTTTTGTCTCTGACAAAGCTCACACAAAGCCAAAAGAAGCCATGACTGCTTCAAGGCTGCAGGATCTGGCTCCAAAAGGGAATAGCAAGTTATTTAAGGATCTCATTGGCATGAGAAGAAGAGTTTGCCAATATTTATTCTTCAGGGTCACCTAAGTGTAGTGATATAAAAGTCGCATCAAATAGTTCCAGTTCCCAGCACACTACTGGTGCCAGGCTGATGGCTACATCTGTACGAAACAGATCCCATAAAAATACAGTTCCAGTCTATGGGTAGCCATGATAGAGAGGAAGCCAGCTATTGTAGTAAAACCTCATAGCCCAACTCGTTACAGCACAGTGATTTAAGATTGAATTTCAACCCTCCAATGAAGCTGTAACTGATCCCAAAACACTAAAGTCAAGCCCCTTGGCTGCTTGACCTATAAAATCCTGAAAACAGCTGGAATGAACATGCTTATAATGGCATTTAAGACTCCCTTGGTTGTTTCACTTAAATGCCAGCCCACATACAGCAAAAGACAGTGTAAGACATGGTTGTAGGTAAAAAAAATCTTTAAAGAATTCTATCTTACCATGTACGAAAAATCCTATGTCAAAGATACTAGAGACAATGGAAAAGCAAATTACAATTAGCTTCTTTATAATTATATCAAGCTGCATATGTAGTGGATTCAGTCCAAAAGAAAGTTTTAATTTGCCCCATCATTATATCCCTTCACATCTTCAAATACTAAATCCTTGTAATTGTAATGGGCTTTCTTATTTATTTTCCACATTCCAGTAAATCTCTGTACCTTTACAGGCTTCCTTGATGCACAGTACCTATTGACCAACAAAGGCAAGAATTGAACAAGTTTAACACTTTGAATTCTTGTAGGCAAGCTAAGGAGGTAACAGATAAGGAGGTAACTTGATAACAGTGAAACTGACAGCCCTGGATCCCTCTGAGATCCTGATGACTATGGGATCCAGTTTAAAAATGAAAAGAGAGAAAATGGAGAGAAAGAGAAAAAGAAAAAGCTGGGAACCCATGCCGCAGGATCTGTACCAAACCCATCCTAAGCATGAAAAGTCTGACAGTGAGGGAAGATGATGAGGGCTGAGATGGACACCCAGACTGCAAGGTGAAAGAAGAATTGAAATCCCTGTAAGGTAAGCAGGCAAACCAATTTATTAAACCAGTAAATTTAGATACTCTAATAGATGAATGTCATGCTCATTATTGCCAGAGTAGCCCTCTACTCTTGAAATAAGTCTCTTTTATGACTCTGTAAAGCTCTCTAAACCTGTATTTTAAGGCATGCTCAAAAAGAAGCCAGAAATTAAAGCAGGTGGAGCTCTCCTTCCATGACCAAGGAAGATACATGTTCAGAGCTCACACAGACCTAGACAAGTTGGACAGTTAAAAGTCCAAATTTATCGAACTAAAATTGTTTGGTATGAGCTTTGGCATAAAATATCAAATGGCAGAAATTAATTCATGCCAGATCTTGAGAAGCATAAGGTTTCCCACAGGAGGATGCATCTTATGTTTAGTTTGTCGTTCCAAAAAGACAGTGCATCTTCAATCACCAACTCTCTTCAGGCAAAACAAAGTATCAAGTCAAGGCAGCCAAGTAATAAAAATCATGTGCTGGCTGTTGCTCATAATGTGAGCCACAGCATAGAACCTATTTCCACAGCAGACAGGAGTACAGATGCCTGCCTGGATAATCTTTCCCTTTTCTTCCCCAGAAAACTTCTCTCCAATGCATCTCTCGAATGCCAGCCACGCAAAAAAAGAGACGAACAAGAGACTGCTTATATTCGACAGATGCAGAAGGGCAAAAAAACCCAGTTTAGCACCACCTCAGAAGTCTGATGACATGTCTAAATAGGTCCCTGCATTGCAGGTCGAGAGAAAGAGCTCAAATGCCAGTTTCAAGTATAGTTGAAATATATAGAGTCAACACTCATGGATCAGTTGACTCTGTCATTGCACATGACGGGACTGCACTGATGTTGCCATTGCACTAACAAGAAGATTCTCTGATACTGGATCATTTCATGCTGTCATGTAAAATACAGAAATACCCTTCCTTGTTTACAGCATAGTAAAAAACATCCCTCCACCTCCTGAGTAATTTGGCCAGGAAGAAAGGTTGGATAGGACTGAATAGCATCATGGCAAATAATTTGACATCATGTTATCTTATGTAATTAATCAATAAAGTTTATTGAATTAATAACTTCCAACAGAGGGCTATATGGGCTTTTCTTTTTCCCCTCATGTAGAAATGTAAGTATGTTTTGATTAAAAAGATAGGGAAGTCTGAGATTATTCTCAAATATTAAGGAAGAATGCTCTATTTAGAAGTGGGTGACAAAGTAGCCATATCTTGCTTTAAATCTCAGTCTTTTACAGGTATTCTAAGATCTGGCCATTCTCTTGAAGAAATAAAACTCCAGGAACACATTGTTTTCTGTGATTTTGTAGCATCCACACACAGAATGGAGAATAAAGTTCTCAAAGTACATATACAATTACATGTATGGTTTACTAGAAAGTTGTTAACAAAACACTCTTTTTGGAAAATGATTGTTATAGACCTAAGGGGAAATAAAAGATGGCTTTTGGGTCGTTTAAGCTTGATTTTTTGATACCAAAATAAACTCCTCTCTCAACTCCTTCTAAGGAGTTTAATTTCTACATAAACTGTCGTGATTCCCCTAACCCTTTTCGAATGCCAAAATAGAGTCGTACAAACAGCACCTGTTTCACCTTGTATTTATCTACCTTGAACATGTGTGGCCAGCACTCTTCCAGATGTGCTGACATACTCCCAGGTTCCTTTTCCAATGGAAATACATATTTTCATTAGGAATTGAGTAAGAAGATCTTGACTTTGGCTTGTTACAAACTGGTAATTCATCGTTCATAAGAGAGAAGAATAAATTATGATCTGAATTTAAAACAAGTATTTAGAAGTCATAGAAGGGATAATACCTTTCAGGGTGGTTTTAAAACTCAAAGGTATACATATAGAAGTGTAAAAGTTCTGTGTATATTATATATTTAGATATCTTTCATTAAATAAGTGTTCAAACTGTTTAATCTTAACTTTTGGCTCTGATTTTAACAGACCTTAATCCATCTCTCAGTAATTTACTTCCATTTAATCCTCCAACTTCTGTATTTTCTCCATAGCAGTTGGACTGCAGTGCTTAAAAAAAAGTTTATCTAGCCTTGTCCTTGCAAACCACAGATGCAGTAATTATCTCCCTTTACTTTCACAATTCCTGCCACTATCCACTAGCCCCACTGCTGGTATTTCAGTATGCACTACCAAAAGATGATATCTTGTGATGTTCAGCGGAGCTCTTCACTTATCTCAGCAGTGGTCTCTCTATTCATCCCATCAGTCAAACCTTCTCCAGCAGCTCTTTTGTCCATTCCTAGGCACAGCCAAGAAATACTCATACTTGTCAATTGTCTCTCAAAAGGCTTGAAGCAGAACAAACAAGTTGAGGAAAGCAGGGGGGGGGTTAACAGAATGTCACAAAAGACATCAGTGCTGTTCAAAAGCTGGAGGTAATTATTCCTAATTACCTAGAGATGCTCAGCAAGACTACACAGGCAAAAGTGAAAACAGAGAATGATCTGAAGTCATGTGGTATAATAGATTCCCATGGTAGAAGATTTCTCCTTTGGTTTTCAGAACACTGATCCCCAAGATCTGCAAAATTTCTCAAATGTTTGTCAGTTTGTTTTAATGCTATATACATAATGTTCCCACACAGGTAAGAACAGCCTTAATTAGTTGCAAAGTATCACACCTTTGTGTGCTGTGCTTTTCTGAACTGCAGCACAATAATGTTTCCTCCAAACTACTTGGATTGCATAGTTTGATGCTGTGCAAATACCTCCTGGCTATCATCCAGAACTGTATGAACTTCCCCAGGAAACATCAAGAGATTGGACAGTTTTACAGGAGACCATTGTTTAATGCATAGGTCGTACTTGAGTGCTAGCAGAGCAAAAATGGTTCATGGAATGGTGAAGGTCAGAGGGGAAGTTACCTGCTCCAAGCCCCCTGTTCAACCCAGGCAATCTAGGGCCATTTTCCCAGGACCATGTCTAGTTGACTACTTAATAACCCCCAGGGTAGGGACTCCTCACCGGGAGGGAAACCTGTGCCAGTGCTCAGTCACCCTCTCACAGTAAAAGTGTTTGCTTTATCAGAGCCTTTCAGTATATGATTTCTAGCAAATTCATCAGACGTGCTATGACAGTCTCTGTGGAAAAGGGGGAACTTTTAGAAAATACAAGAAGCTCCAAGGCATGTTTCTGTCTTCAAAACATGCTGGTTTCATTGCTGTGGCAGATCTGATATGACTAAGCCAGCATCAAATTTATAAACTTGAGCAAGTTAGTCTTCATAAAGAGAACAAAAGGAGACAGCACCAAGTATAAAGCTAAGACAAGTTTAGAGCAAAGGCCCTGGCAAAACCCAGAACCTGGAACCCTTGGCCTCATCATTTACCCCCATGAAGCCAACAGGGTTCTTTAGGAACATATGAGATACAGAATGACATCAAAAAAAGAATGGTCTATGAAATAAAGGAAGATCTTTATAACACATCTGGAACTTCACAGCACATTGCAATTTCCTCTATTGAATCAGGATGTTAACTTAAGCAAAATTATTATCAGATGAATCAGAATCTGATTAGAAATACTTGCAGTGAAGAAAATTTTAAGACCAAACAATCAATTGATAAATTAATAAACATAAAATATGAACCACAAAATAAACATATCTTGATTATCTGTAGAAGGAAGAAAGTTTTGCTGGCTCCACAGTTGAAAAAAATTACACTTGGGAAAAGCAGTTGTGGCCAAAATCTCTAGTACTTCCTACCACAACTAGTGGGACCACAGGCCACAGTGAGACTTTTAGAAGACACCATCTAGAGATACTTATTATGGAATGATTAAAGTTCATATCAGCAAAAGCACTTGGAACACTGGAATACTATTTGTGTCTTCTGCTAGCAGGCTACTAAGCATGCCTGAGGATGTTTCCTTTGCCTGCTTTTCTGCAAAAGACACAAATTACATGCGTGCACTTTGCAGTGCCCAATATGCACAAGGCTGGAAAGCAGATCTCTACCAAATTTGACTTTACTAAATTCTATCTACCTCAAGACTTTCAAGAAGTTGTACTATTTATATGATGGCAGAATTTGGCTACCATTTCCCCACAGAAGTAGAGTTGTGGTCTTGAAATTTCAGTAGTGTGGCTTAATTTAAAAATTCAAGAAAAAAAAAATCAGAATACTCCAAAACTTTATTTGAGCACAAATACTACCAAACATGAGAAATTATGATGACCAAAACTATGACTATCAAATTGGTATGTTTCTTCCTTACTATATTTTTCTGAAGGTCTTACTGTTGTGAAAATCATTCTTAAAAGTTAGTGAAAATAATCTTTAAAAGACTGAGTGGATAAAAATGTTATTTGCCTTCCTCCCTTACTCACATTTTATCTACCCAAAATAGATGGATTACTACAAAATGTGAAGGGAAGCCTTTAAACCTAGGAAAAAAATCTTGCTACATACCTTCTGCCTCATTTAATTTTACTGTTCAAGTTCAGAATGGGAAGACCGTGGAGGGAAAATGTAATGCTAGGTGTCTTTGTGAATACCAGAAACCACATTAGGCTGTCACAGACTTATACATTCAGTAGATTTCAGTCACTGTAGACTTATTCATTCCAGCTTCATCTCCCTGGAGAGAGACACCTGTTTTCAGCAGGGCTAAGCAATCAATCTATGACAGGAAGTTTTCAGACCCCAGGGAAGGTGTGTTGTAATCTCTCTTCTTCTTCTTTT
>VWZN01015322.1:193816-211741 GCA_013396955.1 Regulus satrapa | reverse complement strand
ATAATCTGTATCTGCATAAAGTCATCCATGGAAATTGAACAAGCAGTTACTTCACTGTAGTGCCAATCTATATTCACACATTTAATACCACAATCCCCAAGATCATTAATATCAGACCTGTCATCTATGAAAAATTTGTTCACATATTAGAAGAATCTTCATTGTAATATTTACAACATTTAATAATAACCCCAAAAAATAACCCTGGCAGTAACAGCCACCAATAGCCACCAGCTAGTATCTCTCCAAATATGCTTTTTCACTCTCCCTCACCTTTTCCTTTCTGTGTGTCTGTCTCTTCTACAGGCTCCCTCACTGCCATTTATAATGGGTCTGCCTCAATTCAGATGTCTACTTTCTCACAAATCTCATCTAGAAATGGCTTTTTATCTGCTGACACATTTGTACCATCTGGAGGAAAAGCAGGAACAATTTTGCAATAACAAAGAAGTGCCAGTACTGTCCCTGTGATGTCTTCCACAAGTCCTTGCTCATAAAAATCAGAATAGAAGCAATTTCAGCTTTGTTCCTCCCACTAAGGGAGAATGTCACTTCAACAGAAACAATGACTTCATGTAAATTTGCAGAAAAAATTTTACATAGATGTCTATAGAAAACTGACCTAAATCTGAATATATTAATACACATTAAAAAAGGCACAGGTGNACCAAAAACAAAACAAAACAAAAAAAAAAAACCAAAAAAAAAACTGTATTAGCATGAGGAAATAGAAACAGTAAACTCATAATTTAATACCCATACAAACTGTATACCTGTCTAGTATAAAGGAAAGGACTTTGACCAATTCCACAGGCCAGACTGAGACTAAATAAATTTTATCAACATTGCCATTGTCTTCGTCCACAGGTTAATTATATGAGATTGTATACTGAGAATATAAACCTTGGAAGCCAGGGAGCTCAAACTCACTCCAGTTGGTGAAGGATTTACTTGTCATTGTAGCAGTGTGATGTGTCACCTTTGCATAATTGAGCACAAACGTCCTAGTGAAACTCACATCCAAGTTTTTGAGATCCACTGGGGATTTGAGATGTCATGCATACTTCCCTGAATTAGAGAGAGACACTGACCAGAGGTCTTACACTAGAGGTCTCATACCATCTGTCTCTCTTCTACCCCAGAAATTTAAGGGAAGGCAATAAAGTGCAATGTGTTTCTTTTGTTCACAGTGAGGCCACCTCCAGGTTTGAAGAAGAGTGGAAATGGAGCTTTCATCTCTTTGTAATAAGTTAACTTCAAATGCTAGCAGTGCCCAGGGTTTTCAGCACTGAGAATTCTTCAGTATGCCTAGCCTGCAAGTCTTAGATGCCAAACAAGACAAATATTCCAATGACATGTACTACACCACATGTATTTTTCACACATTCACAGTTTCCCAGTAATTCAGAAAAACAGGCAAAATAAATAAATAGTTTTAATCAAGTAGTGGGATGAACGGCTACTAAATGCATCTCTTTATCAGAAGCTGACCTCAATGCTTGTGTCTAGGCAAGCAAGTACAGAAAGAGGGGAAAAAGAACTGAAATTACTAAAAGACCATTTGGGTGGCTACCCCAAGAAAGAAAGCCAACAGGATCACAAGAAAGGAGTAGAGAGAAGAAGGAAAACCTGGAAAGAGTAAAGTATTACAAGAGCAGACAATATTTTCCATTGTCCATGAAACTCATGCATTGAGAGGCAAAGTAGGCTTAGATACACTTAATGGGAGAACAAGCTGTGAAGAAAGAATGAATTCTCAGATTTCACAGTATATTTCTCATGTACCTGAATTCAATAAAGGCTGATCCCAAATGTAATATTTCATTGTGATTTATCCCCAGTGGTCTTTTCTACAGAAAATTATGAACTTCATTAATAACAAGAGCAAAAGAGGAAAAATAGTTTCCCTCACACATAAGTGGCATACAAACTCAATTTACACCACATTATCAGGAAGTCACACAACCTAGACAAATTTTCAAGTTCACACCTCTGACATTAATGTTCACTGTAAAAACTTGGACACTCCAGTCAAAGGTGGCACTTGCAGGAGGCACTTAAAAACACATCACAAGGCAGTGATTTCTGATGCAGAAAACTTTTCAGCATGATGGGATTTGCTTTGTTAAACTTTGAAACAGAGGTTGCATTCACTCAGAAAAGAGGGAATCCAAAAATATCACTACAAAACTAGTACTTTGCAGTGGCAGTCAAGAAGGAAAAATTCAAAAAAACCAAAATGTTTGTTCTTTTCTGTATGGTGAGCAGGCAAACAGATCCTAAAAGTATCAGCAAACTGCACTCTGAAGAGCAAAAGATAAGCTAGGCAAAGAGGGGGGGAATTGAATTAATGTCAAAGTTTATGTAACAAAATATTTATTTACAGCATCCAGAGAATCAACCCCTTTTCATTCAGAGGCTGAGAAAGGTCTGTATATGTAATGGGTATAGGACCACTTAGCTAGAAGGTCTAAGGTATTTTACAGGATCCTTGTGTAACCTGAGAGACAAATTTATTCAACTTACACTTTAGAGTAACATAAGAGGTCTCACTCTAGCACAATAAGTGCTCAGATCACAACAAACTTGTGCTTTGGCAGTTTTCCAGCAAAGGTTGAGCATTTCTTGATACTTCCTGAGAGCATGTTATTTACATACCTGCAATCTATCACAATTCAGCTTATCAATGATATCTTGAGAAGTTTTCCGTTTCGTTCTTTAAGTAGTTTTATCATTGAATGCAAGAGGCATCATAGAGTAGGATTTTGAACATTTTTGCTCTTATACTTTGATGGAAAGCGCCTTTCTGTGGCCAAACCACAGATAATAAATCACTGAAATACTAAACTATGTTGACAGAACATCTGTTTTAACAGTATGCTGTGCCACACAGTGTGCTGCTGAATAAACTTTGCCTCTGGAAGAGGGTTTCACATCTGGTAAAGGACCTTTGCACACATTTGCATGAATTCACATCTCATGTTCCAAGTTTCTTTCTGAAATTCTACCTGTACAAAAAGATCCAAAATCTTAGGAACAAGTATGACTGGGATAGAGCATAGCAAATGCAAGGAGTAAAGATAGAGTTTTTGTTGTTTTTTTTTCTTTTCTCTCCCTCTCAATAGGTGAAATCAGCAGGAAATCAGGAGAAAACCCACTGATGGGAGTTTAAAAGGAGGTCATTATAGACCAGAAATGACATTACAGGAGACAGAGAGGGAAGCAGAGGGAATCCAGAAAAAAGAGATATCAGTCAAGAGGAAAAAAGTATCAGTCCTATCAATGACGTGTTAAACTTGAATTCATAGAAACTCCTGTTGATTCTGAGCTGTTGGCACTATGTCCTTCCATAACCTTGATCATAAGATTCTACCACTTTTCATCTCAACTCTAGATACATTACATGGGGTGTAATGCTTTCGTGGCTACCCATCAGTAACACTGCCAGGATAATGGCAATAATGACTAGGCATGTCTAGGCACCCAGAAGGATCCTGTTCCCAAAGTCAGTCATGGGCAGAATCCTAAAACCTGAGAGTGGCACTAAGAACAAAAGGAGAAAATAAAAAAGTAGTACAGGTCTCAGCAAAAGCCAGAACAAATAAATAAAATGTAATTTTATTCAATCAATCAATCAATCAATCAATCAATCAATCAATATGCAAATATATTCCCTTAAGAAATGTCTGTATTTTTCCTGAATTATATCAACTATCCAAATGATATTCTAATTAGACAATGTAATTTTTATTCCTTTCATAAGACCATTTTTTAGAAGTTAAAAATCTTCTGAAAGTCACCCATACTCAGATGAAGTAGTCATTTCACTAGGTTTTGGCAAGAAAGCTCCAGATTTTCACGTGTAATCAGTCATGAACTTAACTCTTTAGAAGTGTTAATAAAAAACTGAATCCCTACTAAACATGACAAAAAACAAATAACAGGACTGTCTTGTTACCCTCTCATTTTACACAATCACTAAACAAATGAAGAACAGGCATATACAATGTGTTCTGACTCACTGCCTATCATCAACCTGAAACGTATGGAAAGGGAATGGGGAGAACTACCAGTACAGGCCTTGTTGTGCTAACAGGTTTAAAAGGAGGTTGGCCGAGAGTATTCCAGATGGCTGAGTTTTATATTAAGTGTTCACAGAGTGAAACGGGCTGTTGCTGTGAGTGATATCCCACACGTGTAAATGTTGGTCTTTCTCATCACATAAATCATGAGTTATCTATCTTCCTGATGCTATCCATCCTCACAAGATGCCTCAACCATGACAAGAAATAATTAAGAGATTAATTGAACTGTTAACCTGTTCTGTAGTACTAGCCATTGGGAGAGGGAAAGATGGTCCTTCATGAAGAATCCTGTCCCAATCCACACCTTGGAGAACAAAGGCTCTGCATTAGCCCAGGACTCTACAGAATGTTCAGAATTACCAAGAATGACATTTTTGACGATTTTATAAAAGAGGGTTTAGGCTGCTACGATTACAGCTCGAGCACAAAACGATCCACAGCTTTGAAGGGTATAAATGATGACAACTTCTGCAAAGTTGAAGGTACCCCTTAGGCATCTGATAATTTTCCAGCCCATGCAATATTCTCCAGGAATAAACATATACTACAGCTGACAGGGACACAAGTACAACAACAAGGCATAGATACTCGAATATATCAAATACTCAAAATATCACACACAGCAGTATTGACTGAGATTGGGAATAAATTATTTCTGTTCCTTGTAAAGAAGAATACTTGAGCAAAATAATGCATCACCTTATCCACTCATTACTAAAACAAATAAGCTTGTGTGTGCAATAGAAGCAACACAGCAAACAGTGCAGCAGAAGCACAAGGTGTAGCATGTGGGGGTTTACTTTGAACTAGTCTAGTAACATGGAATTAATGTTAATTTGAAGGAACCCTAGTTCATATAATTCATGACAGAAAGAAAGTGCAGTCAGAGGAGATAATCCGGATATTCTCTCGAGAAGTGCTAATGCTAATATTGACACAAAGTTTGCTTTCAATGACATAGAAAGAAGCATAATACATAGTTAATCAGTGGGGTTTTGTTCCTGTAAGAATTCAATCCTCAAAAAGAAACCCCAAAATTACAGTTCAATACCACACACATGAAAATCCATATTTTTATGCACATAGTCTGTTCAAGTTGGCTTCAGTGAGACTAATATGCATTGCCATTTCAACAAAACAATTCGAATGTGTCTTCAGTTACCTACAGATACCTCCATTCATGTTTTCAGCTGAGTTACCTGAGCACAAGCTCCTGAAAGACCAGTCCCACAAAGCAATGCAAAATTACATGCTGATACCTCTATATGAATTTAGCTCTATATATCATTCCTTTTTGTCCTGTTCACTATGTCAGGACTGGCTGCACTTGACCAGATAAACATGGCCCTCAATGTCAAAAGGGCAATGGTTGTCTAAATGGATGGCTTAAGATTCATACCTTAAACAGTTCTGAGCACTGTAAGCCAAGAAAAATGTAGGGGGAACTATGGAACAAAGAGCACACCATAAATTGATGACACAAAATAATTATTGCTTTAAAGACTTGATAGTACTAGATATAAACTTCACATATGTAAAAAAAAAACCAATCATTTGCATTTACATATTTTCTCTGTTTAGCCGGAATTCAAAATTTGGTATAAAATCCTGATACAAAGAGCTTCTGGATATTTGAAGATGAGTAATTTGAGCCAGTTTCAGGGACCACATACAGATGATATATTCATATGAAGTAACACATGAAAAACTTAAAGAAACTTCCTTACCAGAATACCCACTTATCATAGGGCAGTTAAATGTAGCAAGGGAAATTACTTGGGTTTTTCCTACTTGAAAAAGTCCCTAAATCTATGCCTTCTTAATTTTGAAATGTATTAAGAGTTTTCAGAAACTACATTATTCTCTAGTGCTCCTGTCCATTAGTGGAGCACATTCATTGTACTTATTAAGATGGTGAAGAATCATTAGACTGGTGGGAATGAGGGAAAGCAAATTGAAACATTCCCTGCTAAGAAACTAATTTAACAAAAAATGACAGGAAGTCAGTGGAATTGAAAAGCGGGAGATGCTAGAATTAGGTCTACTCATTTGAGTCAAGTTTGATGCTATCAACAAAGACTGCTTTGAAGAAAATCATCCTGGTCCTCCTGTGCTTTCTGTATTTTTCCACAGAGTGCTCCTTATTCTTTCTACTGTCTTCTGACAGAATGTCTGTGCCCCTACTACATCCTTCTGAAACAGAGACTGAACCCTTCAACACTGTGGTGTGTTCACACTGCACTGCCTCAGATGGCTTTAAAAGGCTAAAGCTACACTATGTTATATTCTGGATAAATAAATTAATTGAAATCCTTTCACCAATGCATTTGAAAGGTTGTTATCTATCAAGGCTTGGAATGCACATCGAAAGGCACAGATAGCAGGAACAGATACAGCAGTGTTAGGAAGGAAACACTTATCCAAATTTACATATATATATATAAATTTCAGAATGTTCCATATAGCTGCTGGAATTTGTGCTCATCCTAATATTTTGGAAAAAAATAGAGATGGCAAATGCTGTGTTAGGGGTCATCTAGCAGCCTGGGAATTAGCCTGGGATATGAGAGCAGAACATATATTTTGTTTTGACCTGATTCAGATTCAAGAATTAGATCTTGCTGTTCTGCAGCCATGGGAATGGTCCTAACACAGATGAAATACATCTGTGGTATGGCACAATAATTTCTTGGGTTTTTTTGGGGTTTTTTTGGGGGTTTTTTTGGTTTTTTTAAGTGAAAAGATAAGATGTAAAGAGTATTGTAAGTTTTTTTTGTCTGGAGTGGTAGATTTCATACAGAATACTAGATGCTGATACTTTTCCCCTAGTCCTAGTTCTGAACATCAGATCCCCACATCCTGGCTGAACTTTCCAGGCTCCAAGTATTCCTGGGGTCTTGGGTTTTTGGGTTTCTCTACTTTTGAGGGGGGAAAAAAACAAACCAAACCAAAACCAAATCCAGAACCAAAACCCAAAAACCTCACTTTTGGAATGCAGTATGCTTTTTTCCCAAAATGGAAAACAGAAAGGAAAGCAGCTCCTACCAAAAGGGAAAGCACTATCATAAGATTCCTCACTAGCCATGATATGTGGCAAAACAGTAAATAGAGATGATTTCCAAAACAAAGTCTGCAGCAGTCTCAAGTCTTCTAAAGTAGTAGGGTGGTTGGTTGACTGAGTTTCACTGTTTCAGTTTCGCTGCCCACACTGTTACTACAAAAGTGAACTATAAGACTGCCTACACCTATGGGACAGCCTCCACCACAACACAAGGACACAACTACTAAATTATCTTTTCTACATCATTAGAGATAGTGGCCCAAAAGTCAGCTCAAGACCACAGTTTCCAAACTTCAGTTTGTAAGTCAGAACCTTGGTGCTGCTTTATCCTATTTCTCACATTAACCTGCAGACATATGATCTGAATCAAAAACAGAGCAGAACAGGGACAAGAGAACTAGTCTTCCATTCACTGGTTTGCTATTTTAAAACCAAGAATGACAGCAGCAGTAACTGTGGAGCTGGAAGTGTGGGGAATCAGCCCAGGGAGAATAGCATTAGCATTGGCTTTAGCATGCAAGCTGCCAGGAGCAGAGGATTCAATACGTGGGTTTGAGCAACCAGGGTGTTTGGGGAAGGGAAATCAAGCAGGTGGCGAACAGGAAAGCTGGATCAGTAAGTGGAAAAAAGCTGTCGGGGGAATCATTAGGAGCAGTTGCCTGGCCAGGTCCCATTTAGAAGCAGCAGCTGTGCCAGCCTGATGAGGGGAGGGGATGTGCTCCACGCCAGATGTGCACAGCGTGAGCGCTGCGTTGGCTGCCAGACACGGCGAGGAATGAAGACGGGAGCCGTAGGGAGGGCGATACGGAGAGCGAGGGAAGCAGCTGCCAGGTTACTCCAGGAGCCAGATGCTGTGCACAGAACAGCTTGTACCACTGCTGCAGCCCTGGGATCTCTGAGCAGTTCCTGCCCAGAGCTAAGGGGTTAAATAAATGTCCAGGGGAAAAAAATATTTCAGAGGCTGTAGGTGCTGATTAGACTGATTCCATGCCTTTGTGATCGCTTCCTGCAATCAAGATGAGCTAGTATTTTCTGCTTCAACTACAGCTTAATTTTATCTCTGTAGAATACCTAAGAATTATTTCTTCGACTGGGCACTGGTTTAAAACCGCAGTGAAGGATATTAGATGTTGTTCTGCCAACTATCCTAAAAAGTCTGATTTTTCTCTTCATCAGCTCAACTGTAACTCATGAATTCACTCAGAATGGACATTTCTGATTCCTCCTGAAGATGAACTGTGATGAACACCACAGAACCCAAGAGACCAAAAGCCTCAAGACAGTGCCTTGGGATTAAAAAAATTTGTTTCAACTTCTCTTGGTGCTATGAGCTGCCTCTACTCTGCATTCTCAGCTCTTTGGCCATCTTTTGCTGAAACTCTGGTAACATATGGTCGAGATTATATTTCTGACCACATGGGGAGGTCTGAGCTTTAGCTGGAAAAGTAGAGTCCAACAAAACATTCTGTCTCTTCTCCTTCATTGCAAAATTCCATTATTTCACACTTAATTTTCTTCATTTTTCATTATGTTCCTGTTTTGTCCCACTGTCAACTGTTGTATCAGAAAAACACACCCTGTCTGTTCTGGAAGGCCTCAATTCCCTTTAAATTGTCAGGTTTTTTTACCTAAATCTTTCATGCAGAATTCTGACACCCCATTGTTGCTCCTGGCATACAAAAGCACAAGTCTCTGACCTGAGCTAAGCTAAACCAGCATTTTCTTCTACTTACATTACAATTCATCAAAGGGAGCATACATGGTTTATGGAGCTTCTTTCTGCCTGTTCAAAAGTCACAATATAAATAAATATCAATTTCTATTTCTCCCAAGAGATCTAAGCTAACTGCTATAATTTATAAAGAAAGTAGGAGCATGTTTTATGCAACAGAAAATTCTATCAACAACACTGTACAATGAGAAGGATGAGACAAATAATTCATAGTGATTATATTATTACAGAAGTTTAATCTGTCTATTGTCTAAAACACCTATGCCAGGAGATTTCCAGTCTTTTAAATTTATTCAATGTTTATGCCATTTTGAAATGTCTAAAGGGATAAAAACAGGCACATGTTAATACTTCCTAGTTTTTATTCATGGATTGAGCTATATTGTAATTGATCAGAGAGTTGCACAGCACACATTTTGAATCTGGATAGAAGTTGCATAGAAAAACATTTTAAACAAAAATATGCACATGCAAATGCAAAGTATATTCTGCTAAACTGAACACTTTGGTAGATTTTCTTTTTATTCCAGGAAATATATGAAAATAATATAACAAACATTATCAAGATTATTTTTGATTTTCAAATGTTTTAAAAATATGGAGAAAAATAAGCATCACAGTAAGTTTTCTTAGGATATATTTACACAACTTTAAAGAAATATTATATTCTTAGATAATGCTATATATTTATATATAAAATACTATGGACTATTTGTATTTATGCAGACTAACACTCCAGTGATCCATATATTTAGATAAAATATGATTCCCTGTTATATTATTATGATTATTTATATGGTTGTTGTTGTTTCAGCAAACACCTCAAAAGCATTATATAATTACCTTGTGTTCCAAACTTAGATCCTTAGTACAGCTCAAATTTTGTCTTCAGTTTTAATAAAATCAGTTCTTGATCTTATAGTCTGAATTACTAGCATGAAATAGAAAAGACCAGACTGTGGTCCCAGCTCATGACACCTGAGTAAATAGTCCTTTGTGAGTTTGCAGTCTGAATTAACAACAACATTCTCAAAACTCACTTTCACATGACTACGGCAAAACTGGTGAGAAATGATGAAGGCGGATCATGGGCCATTAGTCAAAAAAGAAGTCTGCTTTTCTAGCCAGTAAGTCATTCTTTAACTGCTTGCTCCACCCTATTAAAACCCCCACAGAAAAATTTTCTGTAGGACACCAACCCTCTCTGACTGATTCATTGCCTTCATTTCTCCCTCCTACTCCATATATAATTTGAAGTAGGCAATGAAACACTACAAAATGCTTGTTTGAAGCTGATGGGTGTAGCACAGAGCCTGACATCAAAACCAGAGGACAGGATTTCAAGTTGCAACATTAAGACATTTAAATAGCAGCATCACTACTGAGTTCATGATTAAAAGATGCTTTTGGATTTCCCAGTATTAGACAATGTTTAAGAAGCACATCTTGTTTTTCATTTAAATCAGTATTTATATTTGTGATAACAGTCCTACATTTTTACAGAACTTAGCCTCTACTTAAAAACTACTGTGGGGTACAAAAAATATATATCTATTTAACTATAAACATATGATAGAAAGATGTCCAACATATTTAGACAATCTAGGTCTGATATAGAAAATATTTATTCAGATGCTTAATCACATGTAAAGAGTAAAAATGGACTCAAATTTTCTTCTTTGCCTTTATTTACATATAAAACTTGATCACACAAACTGCAACTCGGAAGGTATTTTTGTTCAGCAAGATATTCACTAAGGTCACAACATTGAACTGAAGTATTTTCAAGCTTAAGACATTTCTCCAGTTCTCACAAGCACCACAGAAAGGGGAATTGCTACTTGAACTGGGGAATGGAGACAAACCATTAGACCAGAAACTGTAAAATGAAAGATGCAAACAGTGCAAACCTTTCTCTGCCTCTATTTATTAAGATGAGATGGAAATAGCCTTGTTTCAGATAAATTTGCATAAAGTATCTTTGCCATTTCATTCCAAATCCAAGGAGGTATAATTTAAAAGCTTACACACTTTGCAAGAATCCCTCCCACTAGAAAGAGGTAAAGATGATTCTATATTGTAATTGTCTTAGATCATTATGCCAATTATCATTTCAAAATAGTATTCTATTTTCTTCTGAGAAGCTCATACTGCTTTAGTCTAATTGTGGTCAATAACATTCCTCTGATGAATTTCTCCTCCAAAACAGCAGACTTGTATCTATCTGACCACTATCCCACAGAGAGAACCAGCTAACTGAGGAGTCTGTGTGAAAGAGGGAAGGCAGAAAGACAACACCTGTACTCCAGGCTACTTCATCCCGCACTTGAATTAATACACATCCTCAAAGTAGCTCAGTTTCCTACTTTACACATTGTTTATATCTTGTTTTCTGCAAATAATCAGAGACTTTAGTGGAATTAACTCCATGACACACTTAAGTCTGACCTGCTAGTCTAACTTAGCTTTTCTTCTGCATTCTGCCATGAGCCCTTACCAAAAGGAGTCAATCAGAGAAGTACCTGAAACACAAGGCTCAGAAACATCTGCATCACACAAAATTCCCTTAGCCTTTATTATTAATCAGATTACAGTATGCATTCCAAACTAATTTTCTGAAAGTATCTCCTCATTATCCACCCTCAACAAGAAAGAATGCTTCCCTTGGTCCCAACACCCTCTGCCATAAAAGACATAACTGTACCTTCTGAATCCATGTTGTGTCTCACCTCAGATAAATGAAGTGAGATAGTAAATATATACTTTATGTATCTCCTTAAACTCCTTAAACTCAAAACCCTTTGCATTGGCCCAACAGGAACTGCAGTGAAATAGATCTCTTTTTTTAAGCTACTGATAAATGTTTGGAATGTTTGGGTTTTGGGGTTGTTTTTTTCCTGTTTGTTTTTTTGGGATTTTTTTGGGGGGTTTTTGGGGTTTTTTTTGGTTTTGTTTTTTTTGTTTTGTTTTGTTTTTTTTTTCAAAAGTGTCATAAATACCCACAAGAGCCTGCTTTGGAAAATTCTGCAGGAAATACAAAGATTAATTTAGTTTTCCTTTTTCTTCTCATTCTCACCCTTTCCCTAAGAGCTGTCTTCGTAGTTCTTCTCATTTGAACAGTAATTTAGTACATATGTTTATTCCCTCTTGTATACTTAAAGCATTTTATAGTTCCTAATTTCCTAGTTATAAGATTATACCCTCTGATTTCCATGGCTCTCTGCCAAATATAACAGTTCATTTTGTATTATTGAAAACATATGCAGAAGCTTCAGCAAGCCTGATTTCCCTTCTGCCTTTTATTTCTTTCACAAACGTTCTTTCTGAAAAGACCGATTCCTCAGCCTTTTTACATTTATTTCTTTTTTTCACTGACTCACTGCACTCATGCCATCCCTTGCAATATCAACTGCCTCAGAAACTGCTCACCAGACATTTAGTAAAGGTGGCAAGCTCTGAGCAGAAGTAAATTGTGAAGCCTGAGTTTCAGGAGCATTTAGGTGCCCTAGCAGTGTTGTGGGCTCATCTAAAGGAGGTGGCTTTGGACTCCTGGGAAGGGCACTGCAATATCTGAGGATGTGCAAACTGATGAAGCAGCTGCATCCAGTAAAAGCAGCTGCCATGGTTATACCTCAACACTGCTCCACTTATGCCCAGCAGAAAAGCTATTTGCATTGGGTTTTGTCCTGCATATTGCTAACAAATTTCTGAATCTATTAATGCCGTGAAATACATCATCTAGCCCATATCTATCAGAACAATAGTAAAAATTTCATTCAGCTCTTAAAAACGCTTTCTGAAATTGTTCCCACTAAAATCCTACAGGGAACACTACAATTTTGACTCGAAGGACAGTTGAACATGTCCTCTGTGCTTAGTGTCCTTAGCCTTTCCAAAAGCCTCTGCCTCCATCTGCATAAACATTTTCTAGTCTGCCTTTTTATTCTGCCCTCAGAGATCGGTAATAGTTCCCTGTGATTGCTCTTATGCCTTTCCTGTGCTTCACTTCAATCAAAGCTGTCTCTGCACTGGTAGCCAAACCACATGTCATTTCATCCTTCCATCAGAGTGTTCTCCTTTGTCTCCCATAGCGGTGCTGCATTCCATTTTAAAGTGTCTGCGACCCCGATAGACTGCACAGGGGGAAAAAAAA
This sequence comes from Regulus satrapa, assembly GCA_013396955.1. NCBI lineage: Eukaryota > Metazoa > Chordata > Aves > Passeriformes > Regulidae > Regulus > Regulus satrapa. Next base: position 198,710 of record VWZN01015322.1, on the reverse strand, counting down.
GGGCACATAATGTGTAATCTTGGAGAAAGGAAAAAAAAAGAAAAAAAAGATGAGACATAGTGAGGAAAGGAGAAAGTTTGAGACTTTCTACTTTATCTAGTGAGGCAAAGCCCCCACCACTTGCAGAGAAAGCCTGCCCATGGAAGGAGGCTCATGTTCCCTCAGTGCAATCGTCCACCTTCCCTTTCTTTCTGCAGGTCACCACAAAGGCACAGGCATGCTTTTGAAATGTGATTCACACTAGAAGTAATACGAGGAAGAAAAACAGAGGTAAAACTGTCCTGGGCCATGCAATTCAAATAAAAGCACCTGCTGGTTATTTTTTCCTCAAGCCAGACATATTAATGGGATGTTTTATCATCATGCCTCTACTCCCTTCAGCAGCTACAAAAGGGGGTCTGAAGAAATGTCTGCATTTTGACTGACCCCACAGTGAATTGTCCACGTTTCCTTTCACAGTTCCTTCCCACGCTCCAATTGTATTTTAAATCTAGCTGGTTGAAAACTTAACGAAATATATTTTAACTAAGAAATACCCAGTTAAAACTCTAGGTAATTGACAATTATTTTGTGCAGAACTAACAATGTGAACTGGTTCAGCTGCCCTGCACCCACACCTGTCCTGCATAATCCCATCCCGTGTGGCCACGGAGCCCCGATCTGAGCAGTACAAACTCATGCTCCTCCTAATGCAAAACATTCTCCCTATGCCACCCAGATAAAGTTTAACAGCTAATGAGGTAACAGGGAATAAACGTCACTTGTGGCCATTTATCAGTTTAAGGGGGTTTTATTAGAACTGACTTTCATCTCTGATGTGATCAGGTTGAGCTCAGTTTTGAGACGCACCCCAGAAGTCTCAACTGTGGCACTCCAGTCTAGCTTCAGCAGCAAGTATCCTCAAAAACTACAATAAATATTTTAATTATGTTTTGAAGCAGAGACTGTGAATAAAAAGCATGCTTGCTATATTTTATACAGTAATCTTTTTTAGAAAAGAGTCATAATTTGAGTAGAAGAGACTAAAATTAGAGTGTTAGGAAAGACAACAGTTTGTTAGATGAAAAACTTAATCTGTAAATACTACAAAGTTATTAGAAATGGCTCTTGTTTTTGAGAATTATTTTTTCACACTGTACTGCCTTTCTTGATTAAATTATGTACCATTTTTTTCTCATAGAAGGCTGAATTACAGTGAGCATGGAAGCAATGAAGGGAAGTCACCCAGAGATAAATCTTAGACAAGGTGACCAAAATTACAAGAATGCCCACAGAATCTGAGTCTTTATTTTAGGACTGATTTTAATTTCATCAAAAGGCTACAATGACTGTTCTAAATAATAACAATAAAAAAGGTTTACAGTTTTATTAGAAAATCTATTGGTCTGTCAAGCTAATTATCTGACACCACTGTTGCAGTACATTAAATTCTGCAGTAACAAGGCACTTGGCATCCTCATTAGGAGCTATGTGACTCCTTGGGAGGCTGAACACTTGCTAAACAGCAAGCTATGAGGCAACAGTACTTCTGAAATTCCTGTTTCCCAGGATCCATTTTCATCTCGGTACACCTACATTATGCTTCTTGCTGTGCACATCATGCATCCTACATGGGGAAGAAAAATGAGCTAACAAGCAGGTGGAGCAAATTACCTTTCTAAACTGAGGTGCCATGGGATTTCCTGTAAAGGAGGAAAAATACATTAAACTACCCCAAATCCAGATCAGTGTGATGCTCTTCTTTGACTAAGTTAGCTTTGCTTGTCTGTTGGTTTACAGTTGAACACAGCCATTGCAAACATGACACTGTTTAAAGCCCTGTACAACATGCAGGACAAAATCACTCAGGGGGATTCACTGAAACCTTGTTGGGTCTCCCTTTTGCACTCACAAGCCCAAGGAACAAGACTGATGAACGAGATTTTTCTAATACCTCTGTATTTCTCAAGTCTCACCAAACACTAGAGGAAGGCTACAGGGATATTCTCTTCTGATTACTTCAACTGTGACACAGAGCTGGGAGCTTGGGGCTTCACCCATCACAGGGTACCAGCTGCTGTAATATTCTGATATCTCCAAGTATCTCAGCTACAATATAAGCCAGTGCTAAGAATAATTCAATGTTGGAGGTTGGGCAGGAGGAACTCTTTAAAATTTTATTTGGCAGTGTGTTTCTATAAACCCCATTTTATATTTTCAGTGTTTTCACTATGTTTTATAACCTTGCTAAGCTCAGGTACAGGCAGAGATGATGAGCACATAGCTTGCATATAAAATGAATGAGCTTTTCTCATTCTTGCCGATAAAATAAAAACTTTCACCTAAATTAGGTTGAAATACGCATCTATTCTCCTGCATTTATGTGGCTTTATTAAAGTGCCTCTTTGTACTTCAGTGAACAATTACAAATCATTTTACCAATTTCTTCAGACACTCAGGCATGCCAAGAGCTAATTAACTAGTGTGACAATTGCAAGAAGAAGCAACATAATTCAGTTTTTTAAATGGCTGGAAGGTATTTAATTTGAATAAAAGAGCAATTAAATAGCAGGAGTAATAAATGGTATTGACAGGTAGAATGCACATATCAGAAAGGTCGCTAACAAAGTACTTGCAGGTACTTTCAGAAACTCCTCTTTGTAGTTGTGAAATTAGGATTAATTGGCTGGAGCTGTTTTATAGACTATTTCACACATTTAATACCTTACAATCTATCGAGGTAATCAGCCATGTGTAAAGAACAAGTTTTGAATCGATTCCCTGATTAAGTAAAATAAAAGGTTCTTTGTATGCAAAATGTAGAATGCTAATGTGAGATTCATCTGGCACAGTGGAATACAAGTAGGAAAGACCTTTTCAGTACAGTAAATCCCAGAATTTATCAGAATTTGAGCATTTGTTGGCACAGCTTAGAAGTAACTCCTGCTTTTGCTGTGGAAATTTGATAATAATAATCACCGGTCATGTAGACTTTTATTTTGTAACTATCAGTATTATTCTACACTCACCTTGTTTGTTTTGGTTTTTTTCTTATTTAGTTTAAATAAGCTTTCACTGTGTCTTTTAAATAGTAAAATTTACTAGTTGGAAAATATTCTCTCTTTCTCAGTACAATAAAAAATACAAGAATTAGTAAGTTTCTCAAGAAGTTTGAAAAGAAGAATAAAGGTAATGAGCTACAAATTACATTGCTTGGAAACACTGGTGCTGTGGAAATTGGATTTTGCTTAACATTCCACCTCAGCTGTCACTGTCACATTATGGACTCCAATTACTCTTTGTCCAGGGCAGTCCACAATTCCTGTCCCCAGTTTCTGAGCTCCCATTATCATCCTTGCCTCAAGTCGAGTATCTTGTAGAAGCATAAACAGTTGGATAAAATACCTCTTGGATTTGAAGGAAAGAATAGTTGCCTACCAGAGAAAGATCAAATAAGCTGAGGCAAAGAGCGTCAGTCAGATCTGGGGACCACCATCTCCACCAACATGTGCTATGAAACCCCAGACCCTCCCTGTGTATCAAATAGTCTTAAGAAGATATTTAGTAAGTTCTGCATAACTTGACGACTTCTGGGCCTCTCCTCCCCACATCTGTGGCCAAAATTGTGAAAGGCAAATGAAAACAGTTACAGTGTAAAGAATCCTAACAAAGTCTTTGTCCATGTTATTTCCTCACTCAATATTTGGTTGAGTGACTCACTGAGGACTCACAGACCAGAAAGCAAAGACCAGTTTTCACCTGAACATGCTTAGGAAATGGGTAGTGGGGATGTTAGATCTGGGAGACCAACCTAACTCAAGCCTAAAGGAACTGATGTATTTTATGTTTCAATGAAATAAGACATATATTTTTATACATGTAATTTTTTTTTTTCCTAGCTGCTCACTTAAAAATGGTTAGAGGTTAAGAAAGGCAAGTGCAATTTCATCTCTATTAAATTAGATGAGAAGGATCCTTGTATACTAGCTCTTGCCAGAAACAGATGGGCTTGATAACAGTATACCATAGTTGGGCAAACACTCTGTACTACTGCTCTTATGTAAAATATCAAACATCATTTACATTCTATGCTGGGAATGTAAGCACAATATGTTGCTAAACCAGTACTAAAACAACAATCTTTACATATCATTGAGACAAAATCCCCCCCACATAAATTAACATCAGAGTCAGTTGAATTTTTGCTCAACTAGCCTTGATCAGGACTCCCTGCAACAAGGTCAGTATACAAAGTAGTTCCTTTTGGGGAAATACTCATTTACCACAAATCACCTGTTTCCTAGTCTGGCTGGTATGTGTCTCCAGGAAAAAAAAGAGCATCAGCTTTGAACCAGTCAGCTTCTCAAGAGGATAAGTGGTTTGGTAAGAATAAACTTGGAAATTTTCTGTGTGTTGGACTAGGCATCATGTAACCAACAGGAACGTAATTATCTCTTGGGATGGGGGGGAGGAGTGTTGAAAAATATTTTTCTGGTTTGTTTGGATCATTACAGAACAAACTTACTAATGAATTCATCACATACTATTATATAATAACTGGGTTTTTTACTAAACACTCCCCCGTACTCTTCCTACTGATAGCATGTTCTTTACAGCTTTTTACTTGTTAGCCATCCTTTGATCTCTAAGCTACAGCTGTTTGTGTTACAAGAAGAAAAAAAAAAAAGCTGTTTATCTCATGCATGACCGAAATACACAACCTGAGACCTTCATGCATCATAGTTAACCAATTTCAACTTCAGACCTTCCCAAGAGCAGTTCAGCCTCCTCACTAAAAATGAAACAACATGCTTCTGCACAATAAAATGCAGCCTCTCTGGGAAGTCAAGACATCAAAAGCAATGACGATTTTTTAATGTTTTTTTAAGAAAGTAAGCACTTTGATTTTTTTTTT
>VWZN01015322.1:165042-193748 GCA_013396955.1 Regulus satrapa | reverse complement strand
TTTTTGACAGTTGTCTTTCTTATAACCTGGACTGCACTTAAGACACATTTTCTTGCTTTAGTTTCAAATCTTGAGTTCCATCTGTTCTTTTCCATTCCCCATTCAGAAACAAGAGGCTGGAAATGACAATTTAATAATGGCACGCAGAAGACATTTAGGTCATTACCTTTCTTTTGCTTTTTACATGTTTGTTCATTTTTTTTCTGTAGAAATATGATAAATATAATGAGCCATTCTAACATATACTTTTTTCCTTGCCAATTCCTCATTCACACTACTGGAGTTTATCATTACTTCCTTCTTGGTTTTTACAGACTGTCTAAAAAGCATGAAAGAAAGACTTGTGTAACATGAGGAAATTTCCTCAGAATGAAAATATATGGATATATTCAACTCTGGTGGCAGTCTCCTAATACATACTGAATTTTATCATGAGTTAACTTATTCAGATTTTGAATGAAACAGACTAAAAGAAGAAAAATCTTCTAGGCCCAGGAGAAGTTTCTTTTATTTATTCTTTTCATTTAGGCTGCAGTGGGATAAGATTATTAATCTATGAGGGATTGAAATGTGCAGTTAGAGGAGACTGAAAATAATTTTCTAGTAAAATTCTTCTTTTAGTCTGTCAGTCATATATTTTGCTTCTGTAGGAACCAAATTTGCAAGAGAACCTCTCAAACAATTTGAAAATAGAACTAGCAAGAAAGAAAACCGAACCAAACCAAACAACATTTAAATTTCAAGTGCTAAAATTCTGATGAAAATACTGTGGAGATAAAAAAAGCTACACAAGCTTTTCCGTTTTTTCATATTACGTGCCCTTGCTTAATCTCACAAAGTACTGTGTAGCAGCATGGAAAATATCCCATAATTTCCCTAACGAGGTGATGTGCACTTCATAGAATAGACAGTTGTTGACATATTGTAGTAATTGTTTGGTTTCCAATTACACAGCTTGAAAAACATGAGGTCCTTGTGAGAGTATGCAAATATTATCAGCCAAATGCACCTCTTACTACTTCATTGTAGCCGAGCTATTCTAACAGAATCATATAATTAATTAGTTTTGTCCAATGTATAATTTATCCAGTGTATTTTATACAAAAGAAAATCAAAATATCAATTAGCTCTTTTGAAGAGAAACAACAAAGAATATCGCAAAGAGCATTCAGTTGTTTGTTTTTTTTAAAACTTTGGATGTTAGCCAACTTCCAGACCTCTCTAAAATGTTTGCATTTTGAAGAGACATTAATGGAGGGGTCTGGTGTGTTTAATATGACCCTACAAAGACTATTCAAAGACCTGTTACTCTGAATTCAGTAGGCAATACTTTGCTGATGGGTTCAGCACTGTTTAATTAAGTGTTCAGCTCAAGAGCTGCCCCTCTCATTTTCCTTCTCTGCCAGCAAGTAATGAAGTGACCAAAGAAGATGGAACCAAACTCATCTCCACTGGGGTCTAGTGGGAGGAAAATATGCTGTGGGAACAAATAAAAAATAAGAAATTTTATCTGAATCCTGAACACTTCCATAGTATGAGGGTGGTCAAACACTAGACTAGGATATCTGGAGGAGTTGTGGACTCTCCATCTTTGAAGCTATTAAAAAACTGGCTGTAAAGTGTCCCACGAAATCTCCTCCAGTTGATCCTCCTTTGAGCCCAGGATGGAGGGGATGGTGGATTAAATGATCTGCCGACATCCCCTCCAACCTCAACAGTATGATTCTATGGTTTATATGTAAATAAGGGGGGGTTTTTTTCTGAATTTCTTGTTTATATTCATAACAAACAAGCAATTTCATATTCTGAATATCCTCTACCTTTTTCTCTCATCCACATCATGCTTAGAGCTCCCATACCTGTCTCTAAGAAACATTCTTCTTTACACCAGCTTTCCATATGACTCTTCTCTGCTGCTTACTCTTCTATTCATTGACTGTCTGTAATATTCCATCCCCATTTCATTACTTCTCCCTACATACTGATAATTACATTCCAGCTCCAGAGAAATTCTTAGTTCTTTAATGTATTCCTGATTCATGTTAAATTATTAAGAAAACACTTGAGAGCAAAGTTATCACCTGCATTTCTCTTTCCACTATCATATATTTGTCTACCACCCTTGCTACAAGCTTTTCCCTGAAAAGTTCTACAAAAATGGAGTAGGCATCCTTCAGCAGCAAAGCACTGGCTCACAATAAATTACTATACCCAGAAAGCATTAACCCCCATGAACAGACTTGTTACTACAGACAGACTGTTAATTTCTCATTCTGATCACTTATCATGCAACTACTAGGAAGAGCTCTTCTAGAATTTCCAAGATGCAGATTTAGCCTACAACCATGAGAGACACCTTCATTCTGCTTCAAAGCCCTTTGAAACTTCGTCTGATATTTTGTAGCACACTCATCTCTCATCATCCTTAGCTGCAATTCTATTTTCTTACTAGTAAAAACTAATACTTAAAAGAGTCAAGAGCTCTTCTACATAATTGGACTAAAAGACTCACTGGGAATTCAATGAAATAAAAAATTATTAACAAGAAAAGAAGAAAAATCCCACACAAACCTGAAAATAAGATACTTAGAGAACTATTTTTTCCTCTTGAAATTAAGTAATTCAAAGAAGGGAACATTTGACCTATTGTATCAAGGCATTTCTTTTCAGAATGTGATTAAGAAAGCGGAAAATTGTAAAGATATGTGTTAAACATGCACACAAAAAGATATTCCCCACAATTTTCTTCAGTATTTGTAAGCTTTTTTCGAGAAATTTTTGTAAGTACTACAAATGCAACATCCCTTTTAATATGTCCAGATTCCCTTTAAACAAGTTGAAATAAGTCATAATAAGATTAAAAATGTGATAAAGTTCTTGCATAAACACTTTCCTTTCTTCTATGTTGCCCTTCAACCTGTCAGTGGATGATTGATGTAACTCTCCCAGGAAACCCAGTTCATGCAGAACTGGATGGAGGAAAAGTGATTCACAGAGTAAATTTGAATCTGCATCAAATTTTAAGAAGAGTTTGGACAAGACAAAAGTGCACAGAAGGAAAAACCAATCACTAATATGTCAGCAGCTGTCTCAGATCAAGGTGCTGTGTGAAATTCACCATTGTGGACTTTGACAAGGTGATTGTGGCTGGTCAAAAAGCACAAAAGACATTACCAGAAACCTGAGAACTTCATGTCTGAAGAACATCTCTGTATATTGGTACATCTTACAAACACTATGTCCACCAAATCTTTGATATTAGGAACCTCATATTTTTGTTTATTTTATTTGTTTTATTTTCTTTTTCCTGCCTGAAAGCTAAATTTGGTGAATGATATATAAAAATTACATCAACGAGGGGGGGGAAGAAATTGTGACTTTATATTGTTAACTTTTAATGAACAGAAAATAAAGTTTAATTAAAACACTCAAATTCGAGTGCACAGATAGAACCAGATACAATTACTGAAACTTTTTTACAACTACCCTGGCCATAAATAGAGTTAAATAGATGTGGTTTGTTTCTAAACTTCTCATAGAGTTATAAACCAAACATAAGGGACAGAAAATCACTATATGATCAATAATAAAATACTGCAGTTACTCAGGTGGTTTCTGGGCATTTATCTAACACACAAAAATAACAAGGCACTAGTACATTTGCTATGTACATGAGCAAAGGGCAATTTTTTATTCTATTAATGAAACAAATTATTTTGAAATATAAGATAATCTGCTAGGTTTTAAATATTTCTTTGCCGTATGTAAACTGTGATTCCTTGGTAAAAAAATTTGTAACAAATTATTCCTGCAACCAATGTATAAAATACAGCTACAGTGAGGAGCAAAGACTTCTTAGTGAGAAGGAGAATGCAATTTTTATGAAAAAGAACACACCTATGCATGTATTTTATTTAGTTGGATGAGAGAGGTCTTGCAATCCACCTTTATATATATATATATATAGCTTTATCTTTAGCCAAAACCAGATCTGTTAAGTACAGATCTGAATAAGACAATAATCACATTGTTTCAAATACTGAAGGATGAAGAGTACTTCAATGAATGGTAAATTTTCTTTAGCTATTTTTCAGCAGAAGTAACTCTAAGTCAGGGTGTGCTGGCAAACAAGTCTTTCTAACAAGCTGTTAGTGTAAAAACACTGTGATTCTGTCGTAATGACTCACTCCACTGTTATTTTGTGTTGAGCTGAGATCCTTTTCTCAAATAATATCTTAATCGTTTCAATAGGATAAGGTATTCCTCCAAACAGGGCTCCTTTCCACTAACATACAATTCAAACTGACAAATATGGAAGAATCTATTCCAAAGTAATTATCACATGGGGGCTATTGATTATATGATGTTGAAATATTGGCATATTGTACTTCATACACAGGTAAGTCTAAAGCCAATGGTGTTAAATTACATGATCAAAAAATGCCTCCTCTTCATATGTGAAGCCAGGCCAAGAAATGTTGTAAAGTTAATAAACTGTCATGCTCATTATATTATGCCATATGAAAGAAGCTCAAAAGAAAAATTCTTTGCAAGAAAATGTGTAATTAAACAGGACAAAAAAATTTCAGCAAAAAAAGCTTAATCAGAGAAGCAGCTAAACAAATTTTTCTTCTGTTTAAATATTCAGACATTTCTGTGTCAGAGATTAACAGACAGTTCATATTCTCTCTCAAACAAAAAAAGCCACAAACAAACTAATACAAAAACCAAAAAAACCAACAACCCAATGCAGTAAAAAGAAGCAGCTTTCTCTTATTTTTCTGCTTGAACTGCACTAGTCGGTAGAGTGAATGAATAAATTAAATAGAATTTCTCAAGTACACACAATATGCTTTGATTTGCACCTTCATTAATATAATTGAAGTCAATTAACACAACCAAGGTTTTGGCTTTTACCTGAAAAGTACAAAAAAGATGAGAGTCAAGTGATTATATAATGAATAAGACGTATCTACTCAGAAAAAACGTGGCTAAAAATGCAGAACTGCTTTTTCACAGAACACCTGTTTGTTCAGAATTTTTTTAATCCAACTTGAACCTTTTCTTCCTGCCAAATAATTTTCAAATGAACTAGAAATTCTGAGAATAGCCTTTTTAAGCAACAAAAGGACATACTGTGTCTGCCTTTTTTTCAGCTCTCACATATGATCAGTTCTTATCTCCTCAGCGATGAAATCAGAAGACAGGAGGCTCTCTAGCAGTAGAAATGGTCACGATGCTAAATACAATCACTCATCACATAGGACTAAATATTAATTTTAACAAGATATAAAATATTTGTTAATCTTAATTTATTATCAAATTGAATTTCACTACTATTGGTAGGAAAGTCTGCTGACAGTGGTCCAACTCATACAGCCCAACTTCATCTTCGGCAGGCCAACAACTCACGACTGCAACAGAGTTTCTGTGGAAGTTTCCAATATCCCTAGTCAGGAACTATGCTAAAGGAGCACAAAATACCAGTTTGCATCTTGAAGAGCGTCAGAGGAAGTTATTTTGTGGGACTGAAAGGAGGCACACTACCTGGCAGCACAGAGGAGAAATGCTTCAGCTGAGGCAGCTCTGAGAACCACTTTAGTGCCATCAGCTCTTGGTAGTAATGGCCTGGAGGTGCCAGCAGGAGCCTGCTGGTCCTTCAGCCCTCTGCTGATGCCCACATGGATGGTAAGGGGACAAGAACCTCTGCTGGCACCTGTCATTGTACCTTCACAATAGGACTTAAATATGGATTTACACCAGTTGAGAGTCTGGCCTAGCAGTTGAACCTTCCGTGAAATGGGCAGAAATAACCTCACTCCTTGAAACCCCTGGGCTGAGACAGCCCCAGCATCCCATCCCATGTGTTACAGCCTCCCATGTGCAATCTGGCAGCTACAGCTGAGCTAAGAGCTTCCCTAAATCAATTTCCAGAAAGAAACATGCTGAAACTTCCACGGTGGGCTCTCAGGAGATTCAGTCAAGTCAAAAATTTATCCTTAGGCCTTTTACTTTTAAAAGGGTAATTGAAAAAACAACATCAACAAAAACCTGAATGTGCACATCCCTACAGTAGCTTCAACATACTACTTCATTAGAAATGCAGAATATTACCTAGGAAATCCCAGGCCAACTGGCACCATGGTTATTACAGGAAAAAAATCCCAATGATTGCCAAGAGCCTTCTTTATTAACAATATCTTCAATTACAAAATCCCACCCTACAAGCAGAGTGTGATTACTAATGGCACAGGACACATATTTTGGTTCATTTATTGAACCCTTTGGTCTTCTGTTTTATTAATAGGGGACTTCTCCAGGCTGGTGGGGCTTAATATAATCGTGTTTAATTCTTCTTCATGTTTTATTATTAAGCCCTTACACACTTAAGGCTACTACTTCTTTCTGTTTTCTGAACTTGAGGTAACTTAGCCCAAAGAGCCAGCACAGGAAGAGATTGCAGGTAAGGAAAATAAAAAGCTACAAAATTCCAAATATGCTTAAACTGGACACTTACTGGGGGAAACTTAAAAGACATTTTTATTCAAATATCCTTCACTTCTTCCCTTGGGACAGTGTTACTCTTTTTATTCTGCAGCTTATATACATACCCTCCCACACATTTCTGCTAGTCAAAGCTTTCAGGCTAAGCTGATGACAGGTGGCAGTCCTAGCATGAAAGGACCACATGCTGTGGACATTAATGAATTTCCTTCAGGCCTAAGTGGAAGTCTTATAACCTTAGGTTGACTTACTCTCCTCTTCAGTTAAATAAAAATATTTCACCTCATACAAACAGCTCAGCAAGGCACAGAAACAGCAAGAGCCAAATGAGTAGAGGGATTTAGAGCTTTTCCAAGGTGTACTTCCAGCCCAACCATTTTCAGTCACTCATAATGGAATGCAGTAAATCTCTTGCTGTGTTTTTTGGAGTCCAACATGCATTAGCCAAAAGCAGGTGAGAATGGAAGACTGGGATGGTAGAGTACATTCCAAAGCTTTTTTTAAATTCTGTGAGGGACTTCACTGAACTATAACAAAACAGCTATTCTGACTATAGGTAAACTCAGTGTAATGTCACACCTGTGGAATAGAGCATTCTGGAATTTGCAGGACCTTACAGGCTTTAGATATTGTATGCTTTTCTAATTTGTTAATGTTTCCACTCAGAAATGTAAAAGAAATCAGAATACAGAAAGTTGCCTAATGCAACAGATCATGAGGACACAATCATTGTTAGGAAATAGAAAGTTTTAATTGTAGATTAAATGAACAGAGCTTTGGCTTTCCTTCATTCAGCTGGACCTTTGAAAAATTTCAAATCCATTAAATCAAACCTTAGATGGAAGAAACATGATTTCTGCTCATAATAATCTTCTTTATAACATGCCTGAGAAAGGAAAATAACAAAGTCTGTATAACAAAGTGTTTGGCTCTAAATGGCCTGCAATAAGTACTGGGTATAGTCTATGTCATGGTGCTAATAATTCACATTTGTTGATGACTTCTGGTCTCACAGTGACCATAATAAAGATTATGATGTTGAAATTCACACATAAAAAACATCTGGACAAACAGAATGTGTATCAGAAAGGTAACACTGTGATACCCAAAGAGTTTTAGCTTACTGCAGGATATCAGAGAGCAACAAAACCCTTACATCTATCCACTTTATCTTCCTGTTTTAAGTACCTCACGCTGGGTTTTATACTCAGGATAAAAAGAATCCCAGCAGTCTTCAGGTGACATCAGTAACCCAGACAGGGATTTAAATGGAGGACTTCACACTGAAAGATTCTCTTTTTCAACACCAACCATTTGATTCATAATTCATTTATCTTGCCCTTAAAATAAACCACATTTCCAAAACTGTGCCTTGACATCTCTTTTCCTTCAGTTATGACAAATGGAAAAAATTGTACAACATGTATTTCTTCTCTGACTGACAGCTTATACAAATTATTCCTTTATGTCTTAGTAGTTTTACATTCAATATTTTAAATTCCTGAAATTGCATATAGTTGTATTGAATTCCATTAGGATTCCTGAGTCTGTCAGAGTAATAATATATTTGAGTTTTTGAACTTCATACGTACTTCATTTAATTTACAATGGTTATGTTAAAAAGTCTATTTTCTCCTTTTAAACCAGGTACTGAACAAATTCTAATCATTATCCCATGAGATCATGAAAAATCACTATTTTTCTCTCTATATTTGAAATAGTCTTTCAGGGAGGGCTGCAACGCATGTACTAAAATAATAGGCACCCATCCAAAGGTCTTTCAGTAGTTCCCGTGACACGCTCAAGATTACCCCTAAACTTTAAAAACATAGATGCCATTCAAATGGTCCCTTCAATTAAGCCATAGGAGATACTCCCTACTGCTCTAAGAAAGAAGGGAAATGGGACCCTAAGAACTGCATGAAGAAGGGGAAATAAAACTGTACACAAATGTTTGATAATCTGCATGCCAATAACAGAATATTGTTTTACTCATGCTCCCAATGTTAAATAGAGCTAGCTAACTAACAAATGCTGGAAAAGGTCATTCAGCCAATTTCCACCCGTTACTGGATGATCTTGCAATAAATGCTTACTTGGTCATTTAAAGCTTTCAAGGTCATACACTGCAATCAGTCTGAATGCTGAACTTTTATGCATTAAGTGTGAGAATGCACCAGGTATGTTTAGTCAGGAGCTGGAAATCCTATTTTGCAGGGTAGATGTAGTAGGTGTAGTGCTATCAAGAGATGTTTGGCATACATGTTATGAACAACATATATGCAGGCTTTGAGAGAAAGGGTTTTTTATAATAGGAGCAATACATGGACATAATATATAAACATAGCACGTGCAAGGAGTAGATCAGAAATTAAAACCATTATAAATCTGAATTCCTATCAGCAAGGAATAGACTATTTGAATTATGCATAATGTGGGGAAAAGGAAAACAGAGCAGTGCAATGCACACACTAAATTACAGGATGAATATCAGAGTCCATCATATTTCATCGTCTACCTCCCCTTCACTAATAAACCCTGCCAATGAAATAAGCCTCAACAAGTTTTTCTCCTGCTTTGTCAGTTCCTCTTGTTCATTGCATCTTACATATCATACTGATTTACTGGTCTTCTCATAGCCCATCTCGCCTCAAGAATAATTTTTCCACAATGCCCCAAAGAGGCAAACAAATAGCACATACTAAATTTCAAGACATTCTTCGTCAGACTTTGCAGTACAATCTGCCTTCCTGTGTCTTCATTTAGATTTTGAATGCCACAGGTTACAGATTTCATTTGTCTGCTATATACAGTGACAATTAAGAAAAACTCAATCACCATGATAATCAGATCCTTGAGCAGGCAGCCTTAGGCTAATGCTAAGGACAGGATATATCACCCAATATCTACAAGCTCAGACAGAAAACTCACCTATAAACTCAATAGAAGATAAGACAAGTCTCAAAATTGTTTACAGAGTAAAAAGCAAAGGCAGTGACCCAGCTGCACAGAGCAGATGAGTCTCCACCGTGGCAAGGTAGGTGCAGGACACAGCCAGGGCAGGCAGTAGGCTGTCCCTGAACCTTGCATGCAGCTGAGGTGACCCCTCAGGCAACTGCCCTCTCCTCCACTTTTAGCCAGATGCTGGTAAAAACCATTCTCATGAAAGTGAAGGGAAAAAACAGGAGAGACCTGGGCCACGGGGAGAGAATACATCTCACTACAGGAAGCTTGGATGTCCAAGGGAATAAAAACCTGAAATTCATCATTTTCCCTTCTGCCTTCACCACCCATTCAACATAGTGAGTGGACTGCAAAGTCAGAAAAATATTCTTCATGGTTTAAGTAGCTGTTGTGCTCTGTGTGGGCACCTCCTCATTTTGCTCACATGGACATGCTTTTACCCAAATGTCATCTGCAGGCAAAGTTGGCTCAGACAGTGCAGCCGTGACCTCCAGTCTCTCCCAGCATGGTCCAGTTTCTGGCACCAATATCCTTGTTCACATTTATGTCTAAGTATTTACAGTGTTAAAATAAACCTGGTTTGATTTTGTACACATGCATCGACCGAATCATGACTGGTAGGTTTTATCATAGACATACAGTTGGGCATTATACCAACTGTCTCCTGGTGAAAACAGATCTTCGTGTGTAAGAAATTTCTTTTATACTTTAGCTTTTTGCCTGTCCTCAGGGATGTCATTATTGTCATTATTGATTAGATGCAAAATTAGATCATAACCTGACTAAATAAAATTTCCTTTCATATGACAGTTCTTTGGTCTCTGTTTCTCATGTCACTTTATTACTCATCATGCAAATTATATTAAAATTTTAATTTTCCTTTTCATGTAAAAAGAAAAATCAAGATATCAGACCGCATCCAATTTACATCTATCATTCAAAGTGATTGAACAAAAATAAACCTGTCTTCAGATAACAAATGAGCATTGCTTCACAGTTTTGATTATAAAGATAATGTGATCTCTTGCATAAAAAATGCTCTAAAATACACTTTCCCACTTCTCTAATTCTTCTCTAAGTCTGCTTGTCATTATTTGGCAATTCCTGACATTCAAACAGGAGCTGCACATTGTTGCCAAGAAGAACACCTTAACCCAGAATAGGATGGTGTTAGACATCTTGACTGTATTGTCTCCATAGTATCTGAATTTGTACATGGTCAGTAAAATAAAATAATAACTCCTGGCAGAAATACATTTTTAATTAACACAACTCTGTTCTACATTACTTTTTATCCTTGTTTATCATGCTGACTGATACGAACATTGCATGGCAAAGACCAACAACACAGAAGATTTCAGATGAGTTATTTAATAATGTATTTGACATATCATAAACATTTCCCATGAACAAAGCATCCTGAAGTCAGGTCTTAGCCAGATGGCGAAGTCATGATTAGATGGAAAAGAGGGAACAGGTTAAGTGAACTTCAAAATATTTTAAACTCAAATTCCCAAATGATCCCATTGCACACAGCCTTACAAGCTCTGCCTGTTAGCCTCCAAGCAGTGTGAAGTCCTGGGCCTGTTCTGAGAGGGAGTTTTGGGAGAAACAAAACCCATAACAAATGGCAAGAAAATTTGGCCTCTGCCCTGATTAAAATCCATTTTAGAGGAGAGTTGGGTTTTAGTCATGAGCATGCCTACTGGCAAGCATATCTGTAAAGCATAGGCTTGTCTTTTTTGACCATATTGTTTAGCTGCAGATATATTAAACAACTAAACACCGTGTTGATTTCCTCATCAAACCCACCTGAAAACCACAACAGCAAGGTACAGAAGGACAGTTTTCTTATTATTTTTACATGACAGTGAAACCTGGAGAAAGGATAAAAAAATAGGGCTTAAAGAAAAATATAAAGCAAAACCTGAAAGAAGCAGAGAAATTATAAAACTGTAAACAGAGAATCAGAAACCACTCCACAGAGTAAGCCATCCTATGTCTACAATGCAAGTCATACTTGAAAGGAGAAAATATACGTCTGTACAGAAGAACCATCCCTTCATGCTTTAAAATCCCATGATCAGAAACATGATATCGAAACAGAAGGACTTCAGATATTTCTGTGCTTCTCTTTCAGTTTTAATAGATGCCGTATCCCCAAGAAACAGGAGAAAAAAGGTCAGCTGAGCTAAACTGCATGAGAGAAAGAGTAACTAATGGAAGGAAAAGGAGAGAAGGGATGAGGAGAGAGTTGTACTGTAAAGGCAATACCTTGGGAACAGAGAAACCTACTTTTTATTTCTCATGTTTTGTCCTTGGCTCATTGTAGACATACCAGCAAATCACCGAATCACTTTTCAAATCTGACAAGCTGTGCTCCTCGCAAACTGGAGAGAGGAAAGATGCAGAGGCAGAACACAATAGCTCCCATGGCATTGCTGTAATGAGATTTCTCATAACATCAGTAAATAGTCCCAGCAGAAGATACTCTTTACTATTGGGGCTGAATCATTTATTTTGCAGATGCATGAAAAAACCACCACTTGAGGCTTGCTCAGTTCTTTGGTATAATGGAAAACACACATATCATGAGGCAAGCAGTGCCCCAAGGAGGTAACAATCCATCCCTAACATGGAGAGTAGCAGATGGAGGTCTTCCCAAAACCTGTGAGGCAGCACAAGGTGAGCACAAAGCAATTATAGTTAGTGTCACTTCTCACCACCTGCCAAGTCTTCACTGAGTGTTTCTTAGTCAAAAATGCATCTATTATTACTATGTTAGTCACACAATTGACAGAGATGTCACTCCCTCTCCTTTGCCCTGGGAGACTGCTACAAAACCCAGCCTACCCTCCAGGACTACTTCAATTAATGTAGGATTCACACCAGTAGTATCCAGAGCTTGCTTTCAGAAACATTTTCAAGAAGAAATTGCTTCAGAAAGAAGCCAATGTGATGAAAATGAACTCTACAAAAACATGAATTCCATTTTGTTGAGGTTTTTTTTTCCAGCTGTGTTCACAGCAGGGTTAGAGACAAATTACCCTGTACAGACATTATGATAAAAATTAAAATACTCCCCCTGAACATGAAAATTTGTGCAACACAGGCTACAAACTATTCAATTAGTCTTCAAGACCCATGGGTATGCATTTACAGTCAAGTTAGTGGTCACTGTGGGTGGGGTGACCTGTTCCACCTTGTATAACTAATAAACTTTACTGGGGTGGGAATGTGAGTCTGGTGTGCTCACATGCCTATTAATTATGATACCCTCTGGACCATGGTGCCTGTCTCACATGCTGTAATAATAAAATGAAAATGTTTCAGCTAAAGACAGTGAGAAAGTGAGGTCTCCTACTGTCTTTGGATGTTTGAATTCCCTGTCCTGGTTTCTAGCTCTAGTCAGTGTTTAATTATTGATACAAAAATAGATGGCTATAAATAGTAGAAACAGAGCATTCTTCACCTTTGCTCCTAGTTCAGTGGGTAAGTGGGTAGGAATTATTTGAGGCCTGGATTTCCAGTATGTGCTTTTGCAGCTACATTGCTAGTTCTGAGAGGAAAGGTCGTGCCTCTTCTCCTAAGGGGTACACAAGACAGAAGAAACACTCAAGAAGGAAAAAAAAAAANAAAAAAAAAAAAGCTTGAAAATTTCTTAAGAGAATACTTAACACGTTAAAAGCATCTTTTCATCCAAATCCAATTTGGTACTAACACACTCTAAGTTTAATTTTCAGAAGTATTCACAAGTGTCATCTACCAGCCATGTCAGCAAGAAGGGAATTTGAAGCGAAGATGAGGTCATGAGGCTTTAGGTTTTCTCCCAAATGCAGAAAAGTATAATGCTTAGCTTTGCTCTGCCTGGCTGCTTGATTTGAAGGGGAGGCAGGAGATGGTCTTTGCTTTTGTTGAGGCTTTTCTAATTACCTGAATAATATTAAGTAACTTTTAATCAGCTAGAAAGAGTCAGAAATGTTAAATTTTGAACTTTTATTCTTCTGAACCTCATTGGTGACTGGTAAAGGAGGATAAATAAAAGGATAACTAAGTTTTCCCAAATGAAGAAAAGCTTTGTCTTGCAAATTCTTAAGACCTTACACACCTTTCAGAAAAGGAGCTTCCACACTGCTCCTTGTTGTTCTACCCTCTAGAATAGAACTCAGCATACAGCTCAGGGATGAGGAATTAAAAGAAGATATTTACTAGATTTTACTTAAGTAAACTATTGTTTACTTTACAATATGAAGCTGGCAAAAAGTCATATGAAGAGAGGAACATAAATGTCAGTGAAAATGAAAATTTTTGTTAACAGTTGTATTAAACATGAGTCTAAATTCTGGAGGAAACCATATCACTTGACTCTTTCACTGCAACAAGAGAAGAACAATTAGAGAATCAGAACTATTGTAAACATGTCAGAAAGTATTGAGTAACACTTTCTTAATGTAGCAGTTTGTTACTAGTCCAAACTTTTAGTATGAACAAAGTACCTTTTATAAGTGTGGGATTTTTTAGTTTGTTTGTTTTGGTTTTTTTAACAATATCTCCCTAAAATTTTTCCTCACTCTATCCATTTAACCCTTGGTCCTGATAATGGTCTTTTCTTTTTTCTTTTTTCCTTTTTTTTTTTTTTTTTTTGGTTGGGTGTTTCGTTGGGGTTTTTATTTTTTTTTTTTTTTTTTTTTAAAATTTTTTTCAATTTTGGGANTCTTAATATAGCAGTTTGTTACTAGTCCAAACTTTTAGTATGAACAAAGTACCTTTTATAAGTGTGGGATTTTTTAGTTTGTTTGTTTTGGTTTTTTTAACAATATCTCCCTAAAATTTTTCCTCACTCTATCCATTTAACCCTTGGTCCTGATAATGGTCTTTTCTTTTTTCTTTTTTCCTTTTTTTTTTTTTTTTTTTTAGGTTGGTTGGTTCGTTGGGGTTTTTAATTTTTGTTGTTTGTTTTTTGAAAATGTTTTTCAAATTTGAGAATAGTAAAGAAGATTATTAAAATATAAAATTTATTGACTACATTATTCTGCTTTTTTCTTTTTCCAAAGAATAGATATAAATAGGTATATACAATTTTACAAATAGCTTCTAATATTTTTTTCTAAAACAAAGTAACTTAGTGTATCATTTATGCAAAAATTTTACAAATGCTTATATAATATTATTAAATCTACATCTTACGCTTCGCAATGTTATTCACATTTGCTATTTGTGCTTTCATGTTACTCATTAAAACAACAGTACTGCATCTGATGGCATGATGACAAATTGCAGTTCTTACATGTTCTAGCACGGACACATTACTGGACAGGAAAAATAGTATCCACATATAAATAATGAGTGCTTCTTCATTTATGAAACCTTGCCCATACTGTCATGTTAACTTAGTCAATGTTCATTAATATTTTAATAAATTCAAATGACTCTTCATCCATTCAAAAATTTATGAACAATGATTGAGTGTGGGATTTGAAAACTCATTGAATGGATTTCACTGTTTCTATTTATAAAAATATTAATGGATAATATTCTGGATATAGGTATCGTCTTCAGCTCTCTCTGGGTAAAGGTAGGATTTGAAAAAGCGTGCCCTTACTGCAACATCTGCAGGCACAGATGAAAGCTAGGCTTCATTTCAGTCTGCTGGAATGGTATAAATTAGGATGTAAAGTAAGAGAGGATCCCAGCACCAAAGGTGAAAATTACAGACAAAAGGGAGAAGCACAGAATCAGGAGAATCCTGGGAATGATTCTAAGGAGTTAGACTTGCTTTTCTTGTAACTAATTCTATGCAGGCATGTAATAAAGGTTGTTGTTCTCCTGTGTGAAGACAGAAGATGAAGTTATCTAAAATCAGTCTGGGCACGTTTCAAAACTCAAGGAAGGAAACAGTATTAGCAGTGGGATCAGTATCAAGACACTTACTGATAAGGATGACAGGCCTCACAAAACCTGGCACCGAAGAACCGTGTCTCACCCACGCTCTTGGCACTCCCATCCCCTCATCCCTTAAGAAGCCTGAGAAGCCCGCCAGCTCTCCATTTTAGCATCTCTTCATTCCAATAATCCCAGAAATACTTTCTTTAAATTCTAAATAAACTTCAGCAAAACCAGTGGTAAGCTTTCATTGATTTGGGTAAGAACTGGTCAGGCCCTTTCAACTCAGAGAAGCGTGAGGCAAGAGCGCAGCATTTCTTCATGCGCTAATTGTATAATAATTAATAAAAGTAAATTAGATCAAATATAACTTAGAGAAAACCACTCTCCTGAATTATGGCTGTTGAAACATAGCCAGAGGAGCACTTTCAGGAGCCTGCTTGGCTGTGCAGTGCTGATTTAATTATGATGTTTAGACATGGTCTGCCACAGAGATACCTGCTGCAGCTTGCAAGTCACACCAGAGCTCAGACAGATGAGCTGATGTGTCAACATCAGCAAGACAGAAGTG
Organism: Regulus satrapa; assembly: GCA_013396955.1. Classification (NCBI taxonomy): domain Eukaryota; kingdom Metazoa; phylum Chordata; class Aves; order Passeriformes; family Regulidae; genus Regulus; species Regulus satrapa. The sequence continues at coordinate 177,826 of VWZN01015322.1, read as the reverse complement.
CAGTACACCACTTTTTATGTGAATGAACATGGCTTTCCTTTTAGAGATTTGTCGAAACTGTTCCTTCAGTTTGGACCCAAGAAAATTCAAACAAAAATTTTGTCAAAATTCATCCTCGCAGTTTTTCTGCATTAAAACATTACTGCACAATTTTGTAGATTCACAGTGCTTTGGACATAAAACATTACTGCACAATTTTGTAGATTCACAGTGCTTTGGACATAAAATCCATCAGTCCATCTAACTAACCCATGAAGTACTGGAGTCTTTTATCCCCAAAATTTCTTCTTACATACAATTTTGGAGATATAATAAATAGCTATATAGAATCTACTATAAAAGTTCAGAGTTACAATCTCATCAATTAAACAAAAGTAAATAAAGACTGTGCACTAAAACATTCCAAGTACTGACTTTATTATACATTATATATTTTTCTGATCTCAGGAAATTGAATCTAAAAAGCAACCCTTTTTTTCTTCCCTACTACTGATAAGTAGGGTTTTTTGGTTTCTATGTTTCTGGTTTTGGGTTTTTTTCTGTTTTTCAGGTTTGGGGTTTTTTTTAACTAATGAGAGCAGGCAATCCTGTATTTTGTTTCACAGTGCTTCCCCAGGGCAAAGATAAACTTCACTCTTATCTGCTCTTTTGCTGTTCCTAGAATGATTGCTCAGTTCATTACATTGTTTGATGCTGCCATCTCAGCTTTCAAGTGCCTGATTTGTTCACTTCTTTCTCAAAGATATTAGGCTCTTCATTCCAAAAATAAGCTGATTTTCTCATTTAAAAACCAATGTCATCTTTGTGTATCATAGATTTACAGTTCACAACAATAATTGATCATGGAAACAGTGACATAAAAGATTAAATTATGAAAATGCATTTCACTTGCATAAAAAGGAAAGGAATGATAGTCCCATATAAGTGAATATAGATGGTTACTGCACAAAGATCATAACCAATAGGTACCCATAAGACACCTGCGTTACAGCCCTCACAAGTTCACAGAATGCTAACAAACAAAATCTGAATTTGTGGATTATGAGATAGAGTGTGCTGGCCACACTCCACTCTCCCAGAATGCACTCACCCAGCTGCACACTGAATTTACCTCTGAGGTGGGAATGATGATGACTGTGTCTTACCCACTACACCTGTGCATATGGATTCTGGAGCACAACAGGAATCAGAATGCTATTTCTGGCATTTTGTGTGATCAGTCCCTTCCAAAACAAATGCAGTTAAGACACCACTGTTTGCGGGGTTAGTTTTAAAGTACTTTATGCATCCCAAACCAGCATTTCTTAAGAGGACTTATATGTGACAATCAAGTAAAAATATGGTGACTGAGCTGTATTTTGACTTGAACTTTCAAAACTGTAAATTATCTTCTTGAAAACACTCCTTCAGACATCCTCTGCAATGGTAAAAATAAACAGAAGTCTTTAAACTCTTTCATAAGATATTTTCTAAGTATAAAAGAGAATTGCTGATTAAATAAGGCTAACAATCCCAAAATAAAATCTCCAATCTGCTGTTATGTGTTAACATACTGGTTTAATTATGTATATTTAAATACCCAGCAGAAATAACAAGGAACACTGGGATTGTCTTTTACAATGCAATTGTTATGTAATGTCTAAGCTTCAATTTCTTATGGAAGAACATACCACACAACAGCCTGACAGAATGCCACCTGGCTTTGTGTTTTTAAACGCTCACCACAACTCCTACATCAGCTCCCAAAGACTAAGGCTCAGAGGCCAAGAACCACATTGCCTTCCACGGGTAAAGGAGCTTGAGGACTGCATGTGGAGCTTGTTGCAACAGCTCATCCTCTTTGGTCTATGTGCACACAGCATGCCAGTCTACTGCTTGGCTGTGCAGACAAAATCAATGCAGAAAGAAGGCCAGCACATTGTTATGAGACATATGGAATCCCACAAGCCAGTATCAAGGAGTTCTCCACTGCTATTTCAACCTTCTTGTAAAGATACCACCATGAATCCTCCTGCCCCTTGAATTAACAAGTTGACACTTACACACCTGCCGAGAGCTGCTGACTTCCAATGAATGCCACAGCCATCCTGACCATGAATATGGGCTGAGCACACAGGACTGGCTTTAGGCTGTGGGTGTGCAGGTATCTAAGGCACACTCAGTCCTTTTCCTGTGCACTTACCAGCGCATGCTGCTCTGACATACTGTGAGCTCGTTTAGTTCAGTGAGCTGGCACCAAACTGTGATGTTGTTCATTATGGGGAGTTAATATCAGTGAGCTGAACTCAGTTCCTGCTGCCAAATTAGGACTATTCTGTGCTGCTCGTACTAGAAATGGGTATGTTCTGTTTACCTCTGTTACCTGATCCATCTTGTAGGCTTATAGTACAAAAGTGGAAAGAAAGGCAGCTTCCAACCCAAACCATATGAGGATGTCAAGATGGGCAGGGGTAGGAAAATAAAGACAGCAACTGCAAATTGAATTGGAGGTCAATTCAAGAGCATGAAACTTGAAAGTTTTTCTTTAGAACAATGTCATAAACATTTGTTAAAGGAAAACTAGTGAGCAACAACCATCCTGCTTATCTGTGTCTCATTAAACATCTTAAACAGCAGGAACAGGTCAATCATCCATGGCTGACATTTATTCAAACTTAGAAATATCCATTCTGTAATTTCAGCAACCAGTAGTATGCACTTTTACAGAAATGAAAGCAATTTTGTCCTGGTTTGCAACACTCATGCTGCTTACTTGCATTTCCTTTAAGGGTGCTATTCCCATCCATGAACTCTGCTCTCCAGAAAGGATCAGAGACAGTATGAAAAGTATGAAGTCTGAAACTATTATGACAAGGTATCAAGTATCATGTTAATATGCAGTGTCTGTCACAGATTAATTTTAATGCATGAGCCCTTGGGTCACATCAACATCACAGAGTTTTCTGGGTCACCAAATTAAAAGGCATGGCATCATCTCCTTTTGACACAGAAGCAGTTCATTAAAAATATTTGCAGAGATATAGAAAAGTAATCTTGGTCAGGCATATGCTTTGAAAATTCTTCTTCAAGTTATGCTGGCTTGAGTAGAGACTTGAACAGAGACAAGGTCTTCTGGGAAGAAAAGTCAAACTTGAAAATTAAACTAGATTAAAGTTCTCAGCTGGACTTTGTTCTCAGAGGTGAAGTACACTCTGAGAATGTTTAAATTCCTGGCATAGCCTGTACAGAGCATAAATGCTGATTTTTGGATCAGTTTCTGAACCTATTGTACCCTCTGATTTATCATGAGAACAATATTGGTGGTAGTTCAAAAATGATTAAATTTTCTCTCCAAATAGTGCTCTATTCCAAGTGTCAATTTTGATGAATAGTCCATCAAGTCATGACACAGTCAAAGAGTTGAAATAACTCTATCATCACAAAGTGTTTGTCATTAAGAAAACCATTTGTACTTTTTTGAGCATCACATTCACTTCTATTTTTGAGTAGAGCTACACAAAAGTATTGAATTTTCTTCCATTATCTAAGCAAATTACTTGTCAACTGCAATCAGAAAGGTTATATGTTGCAGAAAACATTAATTTACTCATTTTTATAAAAGTTGTTTCAAATATTTTTGAATGTCTAAAACACAATAATTAGAGCTCAAGGCACTGCTACTGTCAGTCTCCACAATATTCACCAACAACATTAGCAGAAAATAAATGAGATTCTAGTGTCAAGTTACCTGAATACAAATACCTGATTTTTAAAAAAAAAATTTAAAAAAACCCCAAAAACTGGAGAAATAACAATCACTGTAACACAAGCAAATAATGATTCCAAGTACAGGACTATGGAGAGGATGATCACGGACATCCATCAGATGCCTTCCAAATCTTTACTGTATCTGAATAGAGACTGTACTGTTGCCCTCTTACATGTCAGCAATGGCAAACTCAGTAGAGGGCTCTGAAGTTGGCCAGAATCTGCAGAGAAAATGGCCTTGTATGTGTCTGACACATCAAAAAGACAGCAGAAGAAGTTATTGAAATGTTTATTTAATTATAAGGATGTTTGAGAACATTAGTCAGTTTATACCAATCTCATGTGGTTTTGCCATTCTGTTTTATTTTTCTACACCCTTTGCTGGCTCCTTTTATGTCAGTGTCCTTAAAATTGAAAACTGACCAAATATTATACTAGTCCATAAGTGTATTCATAGAATTTTAAGTTTGGACATCTTTAAATGTGAGAGGAAAAACAAAAGTGTAGGTACATCAGAAATTATAACTGTATACCTAAAACTAAAAATAAAATTTATAAGTCTTTCATTATCCATGCTTTGAAAGAGAGGTTGATATGACATCTGAAGTCACAGCTATTCCCCATAAAGTCATTGTCAGTACAAACTGTGTTGCCAGTACCTTCCAACTGAGAGATGCATGGCAAGAGAGACATTGTCCATTCTTCTTGCAGCCATTTCTGTTGTGCTCTGTTCTTAAGAATCCTGATAGCGATTAATTTTGCACATGCACTTCATTTTGTGAAAGCACAAAGTACACCTCAAAGTCCTTGTTTGTACTTCGGCGAATATTACTTTCATTATTCGTATGATCAAGCTCCAGACACTTGGGGTGGGTTTGTTTGACTAGTTTCACTGTTCTTCCCATAGCTATGAGCAGATAGACTAGTCTAGCAGTCACCTAGGTAGGACTCACCAATTTTGCTAATGATAAACTACAGTTATCCACACCATATTTGTAATACATCACTTAATTAGGGATATGTAGGAGATCCCAAGGGATAAAGCACTTTCCTACATTCTTCACAGCTCTTCTCTGGCTAATGCTTGTCCTTCTCACTCCCCAAAAAAGAAATCTGTTCTACTAGATGCTGAAACAGTCTACACACTTTTAGAGAACACTAATACTCACTATTTCTGAGCTGGTATGACACAAGAGTTTACTAGCACAATTATAGCAGGATACTATTGCAGCATATTGCAGTCTCCATGGAATGCTACTGCATCAAATCATCTTTTAAAATTTATAAAAATGAAAACCAAATAATAGAAGTAACTTATCAACTATTTATTTACAATTTACGGTGTCAGATCTGAAGCAGAATTTTTGAAAGTTTCCTTTTTTACAAAGATATTAAAAAGTTCTGTTTAGAGCCATCTATTTTTCAGTTTGCCCCCCAGAGCTTTCCTTCCTGCTCCATCTAGTTAAAAGCTGTTGAGGTGCTTGGACAGTTGGATACAATTCTCAGCTATGATCTTCTTCTCATTAATCCCTTTCACTGACTGAGGACCATCTCCAAATGGATTTTTAAATATATACCCCTTTTCCCTTAGGAATTCCTTTTTATAGTCACACTTCCCTGAAGACTAACCATGATTCATCCACGTGATAATTAATTACAATATCACATTCCTCACCCAAGGCAACAAGCTGACCCCTAGCTCACTCCAGGAACACAAGTATCCCTTGGGAATGGCTAGCTGGACCACAGACAGAACAAGCAGATTTCAAACAGAAGAGAACAGGTTTCAACACTGGGTAACTCAACTAAAAAACATTTACCTGAGTGGCTCACAAGGCACTGTAAATCTGGCAGACTGAGAATGACCCCATGCCAGCTTATGAGTAAGAGAAGCATCCAAGTTGCTCAATACTAGCTGTGGAGGGAGCTTAGCTAGTGTGAGACCCAAAGTTTCAGGTAATAATGATCCTAAGTTTAGGTGCATTCATGTAAGACCTCTGCCACCATAGCACATTGGAGGGAATGGATATCTGCATAGGAAAAAAAAATCAGAAAATTAAACAACCTTCTGCAAAATTGTGAATGAAAAAATTCAAGTATGAACTTNTATGAACTTAGAAATTGTTAGAAAAGAGTTGTGCTAATTAGTTATGCTGCAGTATGTCTCTTCATCCATATAAATTCCTGCCTTGAATCTCCTCCAAACACAGGTGCAGGGATAGTAACTGAAGTTTTGAAAACTGCATTCATAATAGTTTTTGCGTGAAGTATTTGAGGTCAGTACCTTGAAACCTGGTCTTCCTAATCCAACCGATACTCCCAGCCAAGTCAGAGCAATATAGATAAAATTATTTTGTGGTTAGAATGGTTTGTCTCTGCTATTAGTATGACTAACAGTGACACTGTCACATCCAGTAAGACTGAAATACAAGAGTGCTATTTTCTCTGTGCTAAGAGCCAGCTTAAGTCTTTGAGATAGATGACATAAATCTGCCAGGAAGGAAGAAGCCTTATGACCTGGGTGAGGACTGGGCTATTCCTTTGAGGTAAATGGTTGTTGGGGAAGGAGAAGAGGGAGAAGCAGCAGGCATTTGTTGGAATATAAAGGGTAACTGAAGTAACCTCTGTGAAGATCTCTGTCCCTCCTTTAGCAGACAGTAACACCTCATTCACCCATTAATTTAAGGTAATGGTACCAGTAGCTGACAACTGACTTTTCAGGGTTCCTGATTAGATAAAGTGGTCTATTTGCCTTGCTCTACCATAAGCACTGTGTCTAATTTGCCTCTATTTATAGGCAGACTTGTTGTTTATTATCTGATCAATGAAATCCTTCTGATTTCCAGGATTTCACTGTTGTCATATAGCAGAGGTTATGAATCCATCACCCAGAAATTATGTTCTACTCAAACGTAATTTGTGAAAATATGTGGGAACAGAATGAAGTTGTGTAATTATACAGTCCTACCAGCATCACATGGCACCATCCAGTCATGCACTTTGCAATGAAATAATACCCTTGGAATTACTCTGTGCACTGGAAAAGCTGCCCCTTAAGTCAGAGGCAGTTCACTACTGCCAGGAGTCCAGAACTGTGCACACAGGTTTTTCACTTCATTTACTTGCTTCTAGGAAAACACTCTTGCAAAGGCACAAAGCATGCTATGCACAAAGTGCACAAAGCACTTACAACATGAATAATTTCAAATATTTAGCATGCTTCTGGGTGGATTCAGGTAGTTATTTTCAGGTTCCCTAATCTGTAAGCTCTGAGACTGAGATCTCTCACTTTTTCCACAAATGTATGATTACAGCCCAAATAGAAAACCTCCTCTCCAAATTAGAAACTTTTTAAAGACTTTTAATGGGTTATCTGAAACCCAATCGTGAATTGTGCTTTATAAGTACATTTAGCAGTTTTCCAGACAGGGTCTTGATAAAGAAATGTGGAGGAGGAGGAGGAGGGGATATAAGAAAGAAAAGAAAAAAAGAAGGAGTACCAATGTACAGTATTCTTAGTTCAAAGGCGAATAGAGGTTCAAAAACAATCAAACTGTCAGAGAGAAAGTCCTTTCTTTTAAAGGCAAAAAAAGCATTATTTTCCCTTTTACATAACCAGCCTGTTGTTAGCTTTTCTGTCACCATGGAGACCACCAATGCTGCTGCTGATGATTTTGTCTAACTGGTCAGTACATGTTTGTATCGCCACCTAATATCAAGCTGAATCTCCGGTAGAGAAATTTTTATTTACTACCAGTTATTTTCAGTCTAGAAGAATAATAATTTTATTTTTCTTGTGTTGATTTTTTTCTATTGTTGCTTATTTTATATCACATACAAACTCCTATGAATTTACTTTCCTTAATCTCTCTCAAAAACAAATTCCAGGGCTGACACAAGTGTAATAAAGGGACTGCTGCTTTCACTGCAGGTGATCCCACCTGTTTTTATTCTTATCTTCCACTTATCAAATCCTATAGAAAAAATTACAATGACTCAGTGTGGTCAGCTGAAAATATGATGTCTGAATCGCTTCCTCAAAGTAGTACAGGCAAGACACTAAATCTCATTGAACCTTCGCATTCACTTTCTTCCTGGTAAGAGCAGAGGATGATAAAATATCTGATGTTCTCTAACAAACACTATCCAATGTACTTACAGCTGTATTTAAAAATCAGAGACAGATATTTATTTTGAAATAGCAGTATTTACACAGTTACTTATAAAATACTAGCAGAGTTCTAGAATTATCTTTCCAACACCAGCAACATGAGAATTCCTGTTTTTCTTTTGGAACAACCTCAACACAGATAATAGTGACTTTATTCAAAATTTTTGGACATTCAAAAATTCAAAATAACTTGTGTAACATTGCTTTTCATAAAGCTATAGTACTTTACTGGTTTCTTCACAAGAGGAAAAAAATACAGATCTTCTCTGAAAAGTTAGAATGAGAGCTCAAACAATTTGGAAGCAGAAAAGTTCTAAAATTTCCTTGCTCAGACTCCCCCAAATGAAACTGAAAGAGCAAACACTACATAGACTCCTTTGGTTACCTTTTCAGATAACCAATCCTGATTTCTTTCCTGAAAGTAACTTTCCCTATAGTAGCAAATAATGTTCTTCACCTTTCCTAGAAACACAGGATTGGCCACTGTAACATGGATGATTCTTGACGCAACACAAAAAATGTGTTGCTCACATTTTTATTATATCTTGTCTGGACCACAGTAGTGAGACACAGATGGACATGCCGCCCTCAATGCTTAGCAATTGCCAACTAATAAAGATCACTACAACACATCTCCTCTGCAGAATATGCTACTGTGAGCTAATCAAGCTCTTTTCTTGCTGTTACTGTTTTTCATGAAATTGCAAATCAGGTGCAAGGTCTTCTCTTATCTCTTCAAGATTAAGGATTATAACACTACAAGATGGCAATTGTGCTCAACTACAGCATCTGTGGTGGTCCAAGAAAAGGCTGAGGAGAGAAAACTGACCTAGACTGGGAATGTGGTTTGGAATTTGGGCAAGAACTTTCTGAATAGCTATGAAAATTCACAGGTCTTGCAACTTTCTCTTCCTAGAACAGAGGTTACTCCTTTGATATAAACTTGTCTGACACACAGACAATGTTCCTTTTATGGAACTCAGTTAAAAAACAAAACTAGCAAACTTCAATCACCACAGACAGTGAAATGACTGAAATATACTGCTAAGCCCTTGCTTCATTAGCTGAGGATAAAGGATCCACTGAGGAAATATATGACAAAAATTAGCTATGTTGGCTACTGAAGAGAGCTCAGATGTTGGTTATGAGCAAAAGTTACACAGAGTGATGACCACTCAGCCGAACTTCAAAGAAAAATGCTTAATTGCTCTGCAGAGAAAGCACAGAACAAAAAATTTCCATTAACACAGTGGAACAGTGGAAACAAAGTATGCTCTCACTTAACCAGGACTTTGAACAGGGAGACAAATTTTACTACCTGTTGTATGTAACTCTGTCATGAACAACAGCACAGAATATCAGCCATTCCACTGTATAAATAATTATATAACCCTGTGGCTTCTTACACTGGCAAAATTTTGTCCTGTGGACCAAAAAAAGTTGTGCTGATCAAAGCAACACAAACATCATCCCTCTCCCAAGGCTATTTCTGCTTTCAGCCTTAGTTTACACTTCTGGGTCTACATCTCCAAATCTCCCTCCTCCTGGGCATATATCACTGATTTATTTCAGATCCAGTGATACAATGCTTGCTGCACACTTATGTAGCTTAAACAGAAGGGCATTCTTCAGTCTTCCTGCTGTATCCCTTAAAAAAAACAAAGCCCAAAAAAACATTATCAGAAGGGCTATCATCAGCCTAAACAACACTCTAGAACCTGTACTGATTACTCATCCGAAATGTGACTGAAACCTCCTCAGCCTGACAGAATCTGTATCTCAGCACTGAGCATCCTAGCGTGACTTGTACAGAAAGATTCTTCCTTACAGATAACCCACAACAGTCCCTCTCAAAATAATGCAGTTCCTTAATGTACACAGCTCCTCACCACACTTTCTAGAGATCCTTCATTGACTCCTGCTGTCAGAAACATACTGGAGGACATTACTTGACATAAAACATTACCCAGAACAGAAAAAGCTGTTAAATTTACAAGCAGCACAGTGAACTCCCCTTTCTGCCCCTTCAAACAGACTCTTTCCCCAAGAGTATTCCAATCTGCAGGCAAGAACTGTGCCACTGTGAAATTGCAATAGCCCTTTATGTGTAAAAGTGATACAATATTGAGAATAGGCTGAACCTCCCAGATGAAGTCAACAGATAATTAAAAGAGCATCCCTGACTAGATAAACTTGCTGTTTTGCTGTAGATATTGTCTCTTACACATATAAAGAGTAAAACTAGTTTTGAAGTCATTAACTTGCTTGGTTAACCCATATTTCAATTACATAATCATTTAAGAGCTTAAGCACTCTTAAAAACAGACTGGCACCTTAAAAATACATGGATCTGTCAGATGGATATTGCCTGCAACTTCTCACAGTCTTTGTTTAATCTTGGGCTCACCATTCTCACCTTTCTGCTTTCCATCAGTCCCTCTAACAGAGGAAGAAGGAGGCAAATCTATTTACTAATATTTTAGCAAAACCAAAATCTCAGAAAATTTTCAGTTGAAGATGTACTTTAGATTAAAAACTAAGTATGTTGAGTTTTGATTATGACTTAGAGACAGAAATCTACTGAGCTGGATGTGGCATCTCAGCCTGTAAAAAACCCAGCTCAAAGAATATTTCTGGCATTTTTTAAACTCCAAGTGCTTTCAGGAGACTAATTGCCCATTACTGAAGTAAACTGTACAGACAAAAACTGCACTCAGAAGAGAAGAAATTCTATACGTACAACCACAGATAAGCTGCATACACTTAGTTCTGTAATTAGAGACAGACCAGGCCTGATCATTCTTTCAGGCTTTTCAAGTAAGATTCAGTCAGTTAATGAATCATGGTAATGTTGCCAGCAAACATTCACCTACGTTTTGGTATGGTTGAGCTTTTACTTTTCTGTAGCTGGAGTCTTCAACTACACAAGAAACAAGACCATCAGCCCAATGAAGGAAATATAAATTTCTTGTCATATTCATCAATGGAATATTGTTTCAGCCTGGCTTAATTAGTCTTAAATCTATGCCCCTAGGTGAAACAATTCAAATTTCAAACTGAAATAGTTCTAGTTACAACAAGACTCTAGACTAAGGAAAAACTTTATGTTTGTTTCTGTTTGTAGACAAACACACTGTGCAGGTGTCAGTCTCCCAGACCTAAGACATATAATTGAGACCTCATCACACTTTCCAGTCTTTCAGCTCAGCTTCCTTTCCTTCAAGTATTTAATTTATTTTTTTTTTAATTGCAGAGGTTTTAAGCTATGCCAAACACAATTTTTAGCTTACATACCAGATAAAGCCCTTTCTTCTACTCTCTTAGTGCCATAACTATATGAACTTCCTCCACAACACTTAAACTATATTAAAGATTAGTACCACATTCTCTTCAACATCCCAAATCAAGTAAATAACCCATAAGAGATAGCTTATAATCATATTTAAAAGTCTTCTTCCCTGCACTAATCTAATTCTAAAACATTCAATCTGATTTTTTTAGATCTGATTTACTTCTCATGGCATACTGCATGTTTATTTCTTACACTTTGCTGGCTGAATCAAGATTTGGGCAATACTAGCATATACTTATTAAGGTATTTATGTGGCTTAACTGACAATTATTATTTTTATTTCTCCTTTGCATCACTCCTGGCTCTTTTCTTAATTCAGAAAGATTGAAATATCAACATTCTAATGAAAAATTGTTGCCATAATCAGTATGCACATTTGAGACTATTCAGTTATATGTGCATAACTAAGCAATACATATGAAGCTAGAGGAGATCCCTGGAGCTGCTTTCATTTATCTGCAGGTACTTCTGAATACAGGCAGTTGCACAATACATTTGCATCTCATAGCTCAGGAATAAAAGACCCCTGTCCAACAGGTCTTTGTAGACCATGCTGCTGGCAAAGTTGAATACTTCCGCCAAACCTGATCACTGAAAAGACAAGGAAGGCTTCATTTCAAAAAGCAAGAGAGAAATATCAAAATAAAGGCAGGAATAAGGGTATCAGAGAGTTTTTCTAACAATTGTATGGGAAGTTTAAAGACAAGCTAGTTCCTTTTGGAAACTCAAATCTAACTGAGTGCAGAATTTACACTGACCCTTTTTCAACCCACCTAATTTCCAGACACCATTAGTGTTGCCTGGAGTCCTGTGACAGTTCCCAGAGAAAGCAGGAACTCTTTACACCATCACTGGTCCCTCCTTCACCCCCTACAAAGCTATGATAGAAAATTGAGGTGTGTCTTCTCTCAGGAGCACACCTGCAGGCTGAACAAAACTCAGCACTAACCCTGGCAGCAGAAGCCTGATGCCAGTCACACAGAGTCCATCAGTAATTATACATGTCTCATTCCTCTCAGGAGCCAGTGCCACAACACATACGTGGAGCAAGGAGATTTTATAAAACCTGGGTTTGTGGTACAGCTGTACATCAGCTCCATTACCTGGAGGACTGGATCCCAGAACTACAGTACCACCTGAACTGGGATTTTGGAGACTCAAGCCAATGTTTCCTGCACGGTGGAACAGAATATTCTCATTAAAGGTCTGATGTTAAACCAACAGAGAGACTTCTGTCGACTTCTGTGCATTTTCCATCACACTTTTCATAATACCACCAACTGTGCAATACAGTTTTGAGCAATATATGAAGTAAATATATATTACATGTAATATCCTTGAAAATGCAAAACCTCTTTCTTGTTCAAAGTAGTTCAGATGGCTTCTAGAACAGTCTCCCCCAGTTCTCAAGCTGAGAACTTTGGGGATGTACCTGCATTCCAGAGCTGGCCTTCCCAAAATTGTAACAAAACAAAACAAAAAACAAAAAAAAACAAAAAAAAAAAAACAAAACA